>OX246738.1:115114788-115382231 GCA_945910005.1 Isoperla grammatica | reverse complement strand
CTAACCTAACCTAACCTAACCTAACCTAACCTAACCTAACCTAACCTAACCTAACCTAACCTAACCTAACCTAACCTAACCTAACCTAACCTAACCTAACCTAACCTAACCTAACCTAACCTAACCTAACCTAACCTAACCTAACCTAACCTAACCTAACCTAACCTAACCTAACCTAACCTAACCTAACCTAACCTAACCTAACCTAACCTAACCTAACCTAACCTAACCTAACCTAACCTAACCTAACCTAACCTAACCTAACCTAACCTAACCTAACCTAACCTAACCTAACCTAACCTAACCTAACCTAACCTAACCTAACCTAACCTAACCTAACCTAACCTAACCTAACCTAACCTAACCTAACCTAACCTAACCTAACCTAACCTAACCTAACCTAACCTAACCTAACCTAACCTAACCTAACCTAACCTAACCTAACCTAACCTAACCTAACCTAACCTAACCTAACCTAACCTAACCTAACCTAACCTAACCTAACCTAACCTAACCTAACCTAACCTAACCTAACCTAACCTAACCTAACCTAACCTAACCTAACCTAACCTAACCTAACCTAACCTAACCTAACCTAACCTAACCTAACCTAACCTAACCTAACCTAACCTAACCTAACCTAACCTAACCTAACCTAACCTAACCTAACCTAACCTAACCTAACCTAACCTAACCTAACCTAACCTAACCTAACCTAACCTAACCTAACCTAACCTAACCTAACCTAACCTAACCTAACCTAACCTAACCTAACCTAACCTAACCTAACCTAACCTAACCTAACCTAACCTAACCTAACCTAACCTAACCTAACCTAACCTAACCTAACCTAACCTAACCTAACCTAACCTAACCTAACCTAACCTAACCTAACCTAACCTAACCTAACCTAACCTAACCTAACCTAACCTAACCTAACCTAACCTAACCTAACCTAACCTAACCTAACCTAACCTAACCTAACCTAACCTAACCTAACCTAACCTAACCTAACCTAACCTAACCTAACCTAACCTAACCTAACCTAACCTAACCTAACCTAACCTAACCTAACCTAACCTAACCTAACCTAACCTAACCTAACCTAACCTAACCTAACCTAACCTAACCTAACCTAACCTAACCTAACCTAACCTAACCTAACCTAACCTAACCTAACCTAACCTAACCTAACCTAACCTAACCTAACCTAACCTAACCTAACCTAACCTAACCTAACCTAACCTAACCTAACCTAACCTAACCTAACCTAACCTAACCTAACCTAACCTAACCTAACCTAACCTAACCTAACCTAACCTAACCTAACCTAACCTAACCTAACCTAACCTAACCTAACCTAACCTAACCTAACCTAACCTAACCTAACCTAACCTAACCTAACCTAACCTAACCTAACCTAACCTAACCTAACCTAACCTAACCTAACCTAACCTAACCTAACCTAACCTAACCTAACCTAACCTAACCTAACCTAACCTAACCTAACCTAACCTAACCTAACCTAACCTAACCTAACCTAACCTAACCTAACCTAACCTAACCTAACCTAACCTAACCTAACCTAACCTAACCTAACCTAACCTAACCTAACCTAACCTAACCTAACCTAACCTAACCTAACCTAACCTAACCTAACCTAACCTAACCTAACCTAACCTAACCTAACCTAACCTAACCTAACCTAACCTAACCTAACCTAACCTAACCTAACCTAACCTAACCTAACCTAACCTAACCTAACCTAACCTAACCTAACCTAACCTAACCTAACCTAACCTAACCTAACCTAACCTAACCTAACCTAACCTAACCTAACCTAACCTAACCTAACCTAACCTAACCTAACCTAACCTAACCTAACCTAACCTAACCTAACCTAACCTAACCTAACCTAACCTAACCTAACCTAACCTAACCTAACCTAACCTAACCTAACCTAACCTAACCTAACCTAACCTAACCTAACCTAACCTAACCTAACCTAACCTAACCTAACCTAACCTAACCTAACCTAACCTAACCTAACCTAACCTAACCTAACCTAACCTAACCTAACCTAACCTAACCTAACCTAACCTAACCTAACCTAACCTAACCTAACCTAACCTAACCTAACCTAACCTAACCTAACCTAACCTAACCTAACCTAACCTAACCTAACCTAACCTAACCTAACCTAACCTAACCTAACCTAACCTAACCTAACCTAACCTAACCTAACCTAACCTAACCTAACCTAACCTAACCTAACCTAACCTAACCTAACCTAACCTAACCTAACCTAACCTAACCTAACCTAACCTAACCTAACCTAACCTAACCTAACCTAACCTAACCTAACCTAACCTAACCTAACCTAACCTAACCTAACCTAACCTAACCTAACCTAACCTAACCTAACCTAACCTAACCTAACCTAACCTAACCTAACCTAACCTAACCTAACCTAACCTAACCTAACCTAACCTAACCTAACCTAACCTAACCTAACCTAACCTAACCTAACCTAACCTAACCTAACCTAACCTAACCTAACCTAACCTAACCTAACCTAACCTAACCTAACCTAACCTAACCTAACCTAACCTAACCTAACCTAACCTAACCTAACCTAACCTAACCTAACCTAACCTAACCTAACCTAACCTAACCTAACCTAACCTAACCTAACCTAACCTAACCTAACCTAACCTAACCTAACCTAACCTAACCTAACCTAACCTAACCTAACCTAACCTAACCTAACCTAACCTAACCTAACCTAACCTAACCTAACCTAACCTAACCTAACCTAACCTAACCTAACCTAACCTAACCTAACCTAACCTAACCTAACCTAACCTAACCTAACCTAACCTAACCTAACCTAACCTAACCTAACCTAACCTAACCTAACCTAACCTAACCTAACCTAACCTAACCTAACCTAACCTAACCTAACCTAACCTAACCTAACCTAACCTAACCTAACCTAACCTAACCTAACCTAACCTAACCTAACCTAACCTAACCTAACCTAACCTAACCTAACCTAACCTAACCTAACCTAACCTAACCTAACCTAACCTAACCTAACCTAACCTAACCTAACCTAACCTAACCTAACCTAACCTAACCTAACCTAACCTAACCTAACCTAACCTAACCTAACCTAACCTAACCTAACCTAACCTAACCTAACCTAACCTAACCTAACCTAACCTAACCTAACCTAACCTAACCTAACCTAACCTAACCTAACCTAACCTAACCTAACCTAACCTAACCTAACCTAACCTAACCTAACCTAACCTAACCTAACCTAACCTAACCTAACCTAACCTAACCTAACCTAACCTAACCTAACCTAACCTAACCTAACCTAACCTAACCTAACCTAACCTAACCTAACCTAACCTAACCTAACCTAACCTAACCTAACCTAACCTAACCTAACCTAACCTAACCTAACCTAACCTAACCTAACCTAACCTAACCTAACCTAACCTAACCTAACCTAACCTAACCTAACCTAACCTAACCTAACCTAACCTAACCTAACCTAACCTAACCTAACCTAACCTAACCTAACCTAACCTAACCTAACCTAACCTAACCTAACCTAACCTAACCTAACCTAACCTAACCTAACCTAACCTAACCTAACCTAACCTAACCTAACCTAACCTAACCTAACCTAACCTAACCTAACCTAACCTAACCTAACCTAACCTAACCTAACCTAACCTAACCTAACCTAACCTAACCTAACCTAACCTAACCTAACCTAACCTAACCTAACCTAACCTAACCTAACCTAACCTAACCTAACCTAACCTAACCTAACCTAACCTAACCTAACCTAACCTAACCTAACCTAACCTAACCTAACCTAACCTAACCTAACCTAACCTAACCTAACCTAACCTAACCTAACCTAACCTAACCTAACCTAACCTAACCTAACCTAACCTAACCTAACCTAACCTAACCTAACCTAACCTAACCTAACCTAACCTAACCTAACCTAACCTAACCTAACCTAACCTAACCTAACCTAACCTAACCTAACCTAACCTAACCTAACCTAACCTAACCTAACCTAACCTAACCTAACCTAACCTAACCTAACCTAACCTAACCTAACCTAACCTAACCTAACCTAACCTAACCTAACCTAACCTAACCTAACCTAACCTAACCTAACCTAACCTAACCTAACCTAACCTAACCTAACCTAACCTAACCTAACCTAACCTAACCTAACCTAACCTAACCTAACCTAACCTAACCTAACCTAACCTAACCTAACCTAACCTAACCTAACCTAACCTAACCTAACCTAACCTAACCTAACCTAACCTAACCTAACCTAACCTAACCTAACCTAACCTAACCTAACCTAACCTAACCTAACCTAACCTAACCTAACCTAACCTAACCTAACCTAACCTAACCTAACCTAACCTAACCTAACCTAACCTAACCTAACCTAACCTAACCTAACCTAACCTAACCTAACCTAACCTAACCTAACCTAACCTAACCTAACCTAACCTAACCTAACCTAACCTAACCTAACCTAACCTAACCTAACCTAACCTAACCTAACCTAACCTAACCTAACCTAACCTAACCTAACCTAACCTAACCTAACCTAACCTAACCTAACCTAACCTAACCTAACCTAACCTAACCTAACCTAACCTAACCTAACCTAACCTAACCTAACCTAACCTAACCTAACCTAACCTAACCTAACCTAACCTAACCTAACCTAACCTAACCTAACCTAACCTAACCTAACCTAACCTAACCTAACCTAACCTAACCTAACCTAACCTAACCTAACCTAACCTAACCTAACCTAACCTAACCTAACCTAACCTAACCTAACCTAACCTAACCTAACCTAACCTAACCTAACCTAACCTAACCTAACCTAACCTAACCTAACCTAACCTAACCTAACCTAACCTAACCTAACCTAACCTAACCTAACCTAACCTAACCTAACCTAACCTAACCTAACCTAACCTAACCTAACCTAACCTAACCTAACCTAACCTAACCTAACCTAACCTAACCTAACCTAACCTAACCTAACCTAACCTAACCTAACCTAACCTAACCTAACCTAACCTAACCTAACCTAACCTAACCTAACCTAACCTAACCTAACCTAACCTAACCTAACCTAACCTAACCTAACCTAACCTAACCTAACCTAACCTAACCTAACCTAACCTAACCTAACCTAACCTAACCTAACCTAACCTAACCTAACCTAACCTAACCTAACCTAACCTAACCTAACCTAACCTAACCTAACCTAACCTAACCTAACCTAACCTAACCTAACCTAACCTAACCTAACCTAACCTAACCTAACCTAACCTAACCTAACCTAACCTAACCTAACCTAACCTAACCTAACCTAACCTAACCTAACCTAACCTAACCTAACCTAACCTAACCTAACCTAACCTAACCTAACCTAACCTAACCTAACCTAACCTAACCTAACCTAACCTAACCTAACCTAACCTAACCTAACCTAACCTAACCTAACCTAACCTAACCTAACCTAACCTAACCTAACCTAACCTAACCTAACCTAACCTAACCTAACCTAACCTAACCTAACCTAACCTAACCTAACCTAACCTAACCTAACCTAACCTAACCTAACCTAACCTAACCTAACCTAACCTAACCTAACCTAACCTAACCTAACCTAACCTAACCTAACCTAACCTAACCTAACCTAACCTAACCTAACCTAACCTAACCTAACCTAACCTAACCTAACCTAACCTAACCTAACCTAACCTAACCTAACCTAACCTAACCTAACCTAACCTAACCTAACCTAACCTAACCTAACCTAACCTAACCTAACCTAACCTAACCTAACCTAACCTAACCTAACCTAACCTAACCTAACCTAACCTAACCTAACCTAACCTAACCTAACCTAACCTAACCTAACCTAACCTAACCTAACCTAACCTAACCTAACCTAACCTAACCTAACCTAACCTAACCTAACCTAACCTAACCTAACCTAACCTAACCTAACCTAACCTAACCTAACCTAACCTAACCTAACCTAACCTAACCTAACCTAACCTAACCTAACCTAACCTAACCTAACCTAACCTAACCTAACCTAACCTAACCTAACCTAACCTAACCTAACCTAACCTAACCTAACCTAACCTAACCTAACCTAACCTAACCTAACCTAACCTAACCTAACCTAACCTAACCTAACCTAACCTAACCTAACCTAACCTAACCTAACCTAACCTAACCTAACCTAACCTAACCTAACCTAACCTAACCTAACCTAACCTAACCTAACCTAACCTAACCTAACCTAACCTAACCTAACCTAACCTAACCTAACCTAACCTAACCTAACCTAACCTAACCTAACCTAACCTAACCTAACCTAACCTAACCTAACCTAACCTAACCTAACCTAACCTAACCTAACCTAACCTAACCTAACCTAACCTAACCTAACCTAACCTAACCTAACCTAACCTAACCTAACCTAACCTAACCTAACCTAACCTAACCTAACCTAACCTAACCTAACCTAACCTAACCTAACCTAACCTAACCTAACCTAACCTAACCTAACCTAACCTAACCTAACCTAACCTAACCTAACCTAACCTAACCTAACCTAACCTAACCTAACCTAACCTAACCTAACCTAACCTAACCTAACCTTAAACTTAAACTTTGACCTTGACCTTAAACTTAAACTTTGACATTGACCTAACCTAACCCTACCTAACCTAACCTTAAACTTTGACCTTGACCTTAAACTTTAAGTTTGGCCTTGACCTTAAACTTAAACTTTGACCTTGACCTAACCTAACCTAACCTAACCTTACCTTACCTAACCTAACCTAACCTAACCTTAAACTTAAACTTTGACCTTGACCTTAAACTTAAACTTTGACCTTGACCTAACCTAACCTAACCTAACCTAACCTTAAACTTTGACTTTGACCTTGACCTTAAACTTTAAGTTTGACCTTGACCTTACCTAACCTAAGCTAACCTAACCTTAAACTTTGACTTTGACCTTAAACTTTGACCTTGACCTTTAACTTTAAACTTTAACTTTACCAAACCTTACCTAACCTAACCTTAAACTTTAACCTTGACCTTGACTCTAAACTTTAACTTTAACCTTGAGCTTAAACTTAAACTTTGACTTTGACCTTAAACTTTGACCTTGACCTTAAACTTAAACTTTGACCTTGACCTTGACCTAACCTAACCTAACCTAACCTAACCTTAAACTTAAACTTTGACCTTGACCTGAAACCTTAACCTTAAACTTTAACTTTGACCTTGACCTTTAACTTAAACTTTAACTTTGACCTTGACCTAGCCTAACCTAACCTAACCTTACCTTAAACTTTGACTTTGACCTTGACCTTAAACTTTAACTTTGACTTTAAACTTAAACTTAACCTTACCTTACCTAACCTAACCTAACCTTACCTGACCTTAAACTTTAACTTTGACCTTGAAGTTTAACTTTGACCTTAAACTTTAACTTTAACCTTAAACTTTAACTTTAACCTTAAACTTTAACTTTGACTTTAAACTTTAACTTAACCTAACCTAACCTTACCTAACCTTAAACTCTAACTTTGATCTTAAAGTTTAACTTTAACCTTAAACTTGAACTATGACCTTGACCTTAAACTTTAACTTTAACTTTAAACTTTAACTTTAACCTTAAACTTTAACTTTAACCTTAAACTTTAACTTTGGACTTAAACTTTAAGTTTGACCTTGACCCTAACCAAACCTAACCTAACCTTACCTAACCTTAAACTTTAACTTTAACCTTAAACTTTAACTTTGACTTTAAACTTAAATTAACCTAACCTAACCTAACCTAACCTTAAACTCTAACTTTGACCTTAAAGTTTAACTTTGACCTTAAACTTTTCAATTGAAATTTAAGTTTAACTTTGACCTTAAACTTTAACTTTAACCTTAAACTTTAACTTTGACTTTAAACTTTAACTTAACCTAACTTAACCTAACCTAACCTAACCTAACCTAACCTAACCTAACCTAACCTAACCTAACCTTAAACTTTAACTTTGACCTTAAAGTTTAACTTTGACCTTAAACTTTTCAATTGAAATTTAAGTTTAACTTTGACCTTAAACTTTAACTTTTACCTTAAACTTTAACTTTGACTTTAAACTTTAACCTAACGTAACCTTAAACTTTGACCTTGAAGTTTAACTTTGACCTTAAACTTTTTGTTTAACTTTGACCTTGACCTTAAACTTAAGCTTTGGTCTTAAACTTTAGGTTTGACCTTAAACTTTAACTTAACCTTAAACTTTCACCTTGAAGTTTAACTTTGACCTTAAACTTTTTGTTTGACTTTGACCTTGACCTTAAACTTTAACTTTGGACCTAAACTTTAAGTTTGACCTTGACCCTAACCTAACCTAACCTAACCTGACCTAACCTCACTTTGACCTTTACCTTTGACCTTTGACCTTGACCTTTGACCACATGTACTTTGACTTTTCACTATAATTAGACGTGTTATACGAAATTTTAGCCGAGTTGGTAGGTAAATATAGGTTTTTTGACCTTTGACCTTGAACCATGACCTTGACCTTGACCTCCTTGATTGTGCTTGTCGACGGGCAAGGTAGTGACCTCATATCCAAATTTGAAGCTAATCGCTTGGTAATTTTAGATTCTACAAGGATAAGTATGTTTTTTTTCCAAAATCACTTTTTCGTTCGGTCATCAACTCGCCGGCAAGATGGGGGTAACAGTTGAGTACCCCTGGTCGTCTCGAAAGTCGACGACAAACATCAATTTCACAAAATTAGCTCGGCAACCACTGGACTTAGGACCTTGTGGGTGGACTTTTCTGAAAGCTACATCCTTTGTGCGTCCAATGCAAAAGAAATCAGCTCGCTAGCTACATTACAACACGGTCAAAACCCGCCCGGTACCGGGGCCCGCAAAGGGGCGTACCAGCGAGAGTTACGCCCCCCTTGTCACCTTTGACCGGCTATAACTCAAGAACCGTTCCACCTAGAGCAACCAAACTCCACGTACGGATAGAGGTCCACGCCGAGTACCGACCAGGGGACTTCCGACCCGATCCAAGATGGCCGCCGGAATGGGGGCGTTCCCAAAGTCTAAGGTCCGTAACTCGGTAACGGAAAGAGTTAGAGGGTTGAAACTTAATACACGCTATACCAGAGCATCCACCAATCTAATGGTATACCCTATATTGCCCCAGCTGTCTCGGCCCACGCCTAAACCAAGGGGAAAGGAGGTACTTTTTTGGGGGGGGGGGGGGGGCCAATAGGGGTAGCTTGAAACGTATTTCCACTTTATTTGGTGCTTCTAAATACAATATGAAATTTGAAAACAGATTCGCCCAACTTTGGCCGTCTATAGCTACGCAACGGGACGTCCGTTCCGGAAACCTTTCGGACAAAAGCTGGGGGACTACCTACTGGCAACAAGTCTTTCTCTCACCACGAGTCTCCATCTCGTACCACAACGGAGCTACAACGCTCCAAAGTAGGTACTTCTATTCTTTAACTTTTCCGAAATCGAGTGCAGTGTCCCCTTAAAACGGTTATACCGCCCAAACGGTAAGAGATATCGAAAATCGCTATTAGAGGTGAACAAGCAAATAGGCCAACCTTTCATTTAGGCCATCAAGCGGCCGCCTAACCCCCTAAATGTCAACGCTACGAGATATTGAATGTTCCAAAATAAAAAAATATTTAAAAAAACTCGGTCCTACCCGGCACCGCCACCAAGTCGGCATTTATTTTTTTAACTCTTCCTAACCCGGCACCCCCACCAAGTCGGCATTTATTTCTTCTTTTACACCCTTTCTAGCCCGGCACCACCACCAACACGGCATTTATGACGTAAACCTAACCTAACCTAACCTAACCTAACCTAACCTAACCTAACCTAACCTAACCTAACCTAACCTAACCTAACCTAACCTAACCTAACCTAACCTAACCTAACCTAACCTAACCTAACCTAACCTAACCTAACCTAACCTAACCTAACCTAACCTAACCTAACCTAACCTAACCTAACCTAACCTAACCTAACCTAACCTAACCTAACCTAACCTAACCTAACCTAACCTAACCTAACCTAACCTAACCTAACCTAACCTAACCTAACCTAACCTAACCTAACCTAACCTAACCTAACCTAACCTAACCTAACCTAACCTAACCTAACCTAACCTAACCTAACCTAACCTAACCTAACCTAACCTAACCTAACCTAACCTAACCTAACCTAACCTAACCTAACCTAACCTAACCTAACCTAACCTAACCTAACCTAACCTAACCTAACCTAACCTAACCTAACCTAACCTAACCTAACCTAACCTAACCTAACCTAACCTAACCTAACCTAACCTAACCTAACCTAACCTAACCTAACCTAACCTAACCTAACCTAACCTAACCTAACCTAACCTAACCTAACCTAACCTAACCTAACCTAACCTAACCTAACCTAACCTAACCTAACCTAACCTTACCTTACCTAACCTAACCTAACATAACCTAACCTTAAACTTAAACTTTGACCTTGACCTTAAACTTAAACTTTGACATTGACCTAACCTAACCCTACCTAACCTAACCTTAAACTTTGACCTTGACCTTAAACTTTAAGTTTGGCCTTGACCTTAAACTTAAACTTTGACCTTGACCTAACCTAACCTAACCTAACCTTACCTTACCTAACCTAACCTAACCTAACCTTAAACTTAAACTTTGACCTTGACCTTAAACTTAAACTTTGACCTTGACCTAACCTAACCTAACCTAACCTAACCTTAAACTTTGACTTTGACCTTGACCTTAAACTTTAAGTTTGACCTTGACCTTACCTAACCTAAGCTAACCTAACCTTAAACTTTGACTTTGACCTTAAACTTTGACCTTGACCTTTAACTTTAAACTTTAACTTTACCAAACCTTACCTAACCTAACCTTAAACTTTAACCTTGACCTTGACTCTAAACTTTAACTTTAACCTTGAGCTTAAACTTAAACTTTGACTTTGACCTTAAACTTTGACCTTGACCTTAAACTTAAACTTTGACCTTGACCTTGACCTAACCTAACCTAACCTAACCTAACCTAACCTAACCTTAAACTTAAACTTTGACCTTGACCTGAAACCTTAACCTTAAACTTTAACTTTGACCTTGACCTTTAACTTAAACTTTAACTTTGACCTTGACCTAGCCTAACCTAACCTAACCTTACCTTAAACTTTGACTTTGACCTTGACCTTAAACTTTAACTTTGACTTTAAACTTAAACTTAACCTTACCTTACCTAACCTAACCTAACCTTACCTGACCTTAAACTTTAACTTTGACCTTGAAGTTTAACTTTGACCTTAAACTTTAACTTTAACCTTAAACTTTAACTTTAACCTTAAACTCTAACTTTGATCTTAAAGTTTAACTTTAACCTTAAACTTGAACTATGACCTTGACCTTAAACTTTAACTTTAACTTTAAACTTTAACTTTAACCTTAAACTTTAACTTTAACCTTAAACTTTAACTTTGGACTTAAACTTTAAGTTTGACCTTGACCCTAACCAAACCTAACCTAACCTTACCTAACCTTAAACTTTAACTTTAACCTTAAACTTTAACTTTGACTTTAAACTTAAATTAACCTAACCTAACCTAACCTAACCTTAAACTCTAACTTTGACCTTAAAGTTTAACTTTGACCTTAAACTTTTCAATTGAAATTTAAGTTTAACTTTGACCTTAAACTTTAACTTTAACCTTAAACTTTAACTTTGACTTTAAACTTTAACTTAACCTAACTTAACCTAACCTAACCTAACCTAACCTAACCTAACCTAACCTAACCTAACCTAACCTTAAACTTTAACTTTGACCTTAAAGTTTAACTTTGACCTTAAACTTTTCAATTGAAATTTAAGTTTAACTTTGACCTTAAACTTTAACTTTTACCTTAAACTTTAACTTTGACTTTAAACTTTAACCTAACGTAACCTTAAACTTTGACCTTGAAGTTTAACTTTGACCTTAAACTTTTTGTTTAACTTTGACCTTGACCTTAAACTTAAGCTTTGGTCTTAAACTTTAGGTTTGACCTTAAACTTTAACTTAACCTTAAACTTTCACCTTGAAGTTTAACTTTGACCTTAAACTTTTTGTTTGACTTTGACCTTGACCTTAAACTTTAACTTTGGACCTAAACTTTAAGTTTGACCTTGACCCTAACCTAACCTAACCTAACCTGACCTAACCTCACTTTGACCTTTACCTTTGACCTTTGACCTTGACCTTTGACCACATGTACTTTGACTTTTCACTATAATTAGACGTGTTATACGAAATTTTAGCCGAGTTGGTAGGTAAATATAGGTTTTTTGACCTTTGACCTTGAACCATGACCTTGACCTTGACCTCCTTGATTGTGCTTGTCGACGGGCAAGGTAGTGACCTCATATCCAAATTTGAAGCTAATCGCTTGGTAATTTTAGATTCTACAAGGATAAGTATGTTTTTTTTCCAAAATCACTTTTTCGTTCGGTCATCAACTCGCCGGCAAGATGGGGGTAACAGTTGAGTACCCCTGGTCGTCTCGAAAGTCGACGACAAACATCAATTTCACAAAATTAGCTCGGCAACCACTGGACTTAGGACCTTGTGGGTGGACTTTTCTGAAAGCTACATCCTTTGTGCGTCCAATGCAAAAGAAATCAGCTCGCTAGCTACATTACAACACGGTCAAAACCCGCCCGGTACCGGGGCCCGCAAAGGGGCGTACCAGCGAGAGTTACGCCCCCCTTGTCACCTTTGACCGGCTATAACTCAAGAACCGTTCCACCTAGAGCAACCAAACTCCACGTACGGATAGAGGTCCACGCCGAGTACCGACCAGGGGACTTCCGACCCGATCCAAGATGGCCGCCGGAATGGGGGCGTTCCCAAAGTCTAAGGTCCGTAACTCGGTAACGGAAAGAGTTAGAGGGTTGAAACTTAATACACGCTATACCAGAGCATCCACCAATCTAATGGTATACCCTATATTGCCCCAGCTGTCTCGGCCCACGCCTAAACCAAGGGGAAAGGAGGTACTTTTTTGGGGGGGGGGGGGGGGCCAATAGGGGTAGCTTGAAACGTATTTCCACTTTATTTGGTGCTTCTAAATACAATATGAAATTTGAAAACAGATTCGCCCAACTTTGGCCGTCTATAGCTACGCAACGGGACGTCCGTTCCGGAAACCTTTCGGACAAAAGCTGGGGGACTACCTACTGGCAACAAGTCTTTCTCTCACCACGAGTCTCCATCTCGTACCACAACGGAGCTACAACGCTCCAAAGTAGGTACTTCTATTCTTTAACTTTTCCGAAATCGAGTGCAGTGTCCCCTTAAAACGGTTATACCGCCCAAACGGTAAGAGATATCGAAAATCGCTATTAGAGGTGAACAAGCAAATAGGCCAACCTTTCATTTAGGCCATCAAGCGGCCGCCTAACCCCCTAAATGTCAACGCTACGAGATATTGAATGTTCCAAAATAAAAAAATATTTAAAAAAACTCGGTCCTACCCGGCACCGCCACCAAGTCGGCATTTATTTTTTTAACTCTTCCTAACCCGGCACCCCCACCAAGTCGGCATTTATTTCTTCTTTTACACCCTTTCTAGCCCGGCACCACCACCAACACGGCATTTATGACGTAAACCTAACCTAACCTAACCTAACCTAACCTAACCTAACCTAACCTAACCTAACCTAACCTAACCTAACCTAACCTAACCTAACCTAACCTAACCTAACCTAACCTAACCTAACCTAACCTAACCTAACCTAACCTAACCTAACCTAACCTAACCTAACCTAACCTAACCTAACCTAACCTAACCTAACCTAACCTAACCTAACCTAACCTAACCTAACCTAACCTAACCTAACCTAACCTAACCTAACCTAACCTAACCTAACCTAACCTAACCTAACCTAACCTAACCTAACCTAACCTAACCTAACCTAACCTAACCTAACCTAACCTAACCTAACCTAACCTAACCTAACCTAACCTAACCTAACCTAACCTAACCTAACCTAACCTAACCTAACCTAACCTAACCTAACCTAACCTAACCTAACCTAACCTAACCTAACCCTTGCTTTACCTCCAGCCTTTACTGTCCTGCTAAGACCCTACCTTATTAGGTCTGTTCGTTCTGTCTACTACAATGTGCGACAGTACTACAAAAGCGTTAGATCTATGGGAGCAGGCGCTTTGGTAGTAAGTTGGCGCTACTATTAAAGTGTTCGATTGAAATGGTAGCTGCTACAACTCTACTGAAAGTGCTCCTACTCGAGAGGTGGAGCGCTTTCAGTAAAGTTGTAGCAGGTTGCAAAAAGGCGCGTAATTATATGGATCGAGAAGTGTGCAAGATTGCTTGTGGAGAGAATGGCCCATAAATAGTGGATAGCCATTACATATTTGATAGTGCAAATGAGTTTTATGCTTAGTATACATTTTAAATTTATATAAATAGTGTTTTCTACACTCTAGGCCTAGTGGATTGTCCCAAACCTCTCACCACTGAGTTGGCCTATGTCTAGGCCTAGGCCCTACTGTAAATAACAATTACTCTCACCTTTCGAGTATAATAATGTGATACTTGGCCTGCAGGGACATTTTTATACTATTATTCTATGAAATATTCTATTCAGTAGCTCTAGGTTGATGCTGATATCTCAAGGTATTGAAAATTAGTTTGCCGCGCAACAAAGTCTGCTACAAAACCGTTCCTTTTTATAAACTACTCCAATGTGCTACCAACTCCTATGACGTCATCTACCTTTGCTCCAACTCGCCTCCTGCAGTGCGACTGCTACTACAGAACGAACAGACCTATTATCACCCTGAAATTACTACTACTATTCTAACCTTACTTAGCCTAACAGTCTCGAGAGAAAGAGAGATAGAGTGGGAGCGAGAGAGGGGGGGGGGGGGGGTGCACTAAGAGGGGTTTAGGGCAGAGACGGGGGGGGGGGGGGAGGATAGAGGTGGCGAGAGTGAAGGGGAAGGGGGAGAGGGGGAAGTGTTAGAGGGGGAACCTTTAATTTCTCCCCCTCTTTTCCCCCTCCACTCCCCCCCCCCTTCCCCCTCTCCCCCTACCCCCTCTCAATCGAGAGGGGGGCAGGGGGCACTATGAGGGGGAAGGGGGGAGTGGGGCGGTGGGGAGAAGGTGGGAGGGGTAGAGAGGGTTATTCCCCCTCTCACCCTTCCCCCTTCCCCCTCTCCCCCTCCCCCTTCTCTCGCGACCTCTATCCCTAGCTCTATCCCTACCCCTATATTTCTCTACCCCTAGCTCTATCTCTAGCTTTATCCCTATCTTTATACCTATCCCAATCCATTTTTCTAGCCTAATTTGACAACTATATATTCTATCCCTAACCAATCTTTATCCCTAACCTAAGCTTACCCCTACCCTAACCACCACCATACCTCCAGCCTCCAGCATTAACTTTTTACTGCCATGACCCTAACTTGTCCACACCCTGTCCTTACTGATTTTCCATGCCCTAATCTACAGTCTTCGTTTGGGTACACCAATGGTTCCTATGGTTCAGTGGTGGTCCCAAACGTTCACCCATCCTAGTACTGACCACGCTCAATGTTGCTTAACCTCAGTGATCTGACGAGAACCGGTGTTAATCAACATGGCATGGCAGTTGACGACGGCGACCTTTGTTATTCTACACTCTATGATGCATTGCACTGACATGAGTAATCCTGTTAGACAAGCTATTGTCAAACAAGATGTACAAGCTATTCAGCTCACAGTCCCATCGCTTCGGTGGTCGAACGGTCTGTGATTGTGAATGTATATTATGTATGTCCTCTATTTCCAGGTTCGAATCCCGCTCAGGGCAAACTTTATAACATGCTTATATACGTATGTAACGTTGTACCCTTTCTGTGCTTTCACGTGGTATATGTCGATGTTCATTACTCTCTTGAATTCCATGTGTAAATTTCATTGCTGGTATAATTAAATTGTATGTATGTACCTAATGTGAATGTCTTGTGTAATATTGTACACTGCCTCTGCTTGCATATAGTATTGGTACGCTTGCTTGTATGTCATGTAAACCTTACATTGTTAGATTAATTAAATAATAGGTTCTCATTATGTATATCACATGCCTTGCATTGTTAGTTTACTTGTATATTATGTACTCATTATGTGTGTGTATTAATATAATAATAATAAAAATAATCAAATGTTAATCGCTTTTACTTTTCATTGGAAAAAAATATTCCGACATAACACATCTAAACTAACTAAGGATTAACAATTGCAATAAATAATTCACTTGTGTTATTTGTTTATTGTTGATATGGGTTAAACAGAGGAAGTACAACTCAAGTACGGATTGTACATGCTAAAGGAGAAGAGGGAGGTGGGGGGGTATCTTAAATTAGACTCAAATTTTAATTTTGTTTTATTCTACTATATCTAAGGGCCGGTTTTTCAATCAGTTTTTTAATCAGTGATTAGATCAACCAGAGCTATTACCAACTTGAGAATGCTGTGATACTGTTAGTTACCAATTATCAAACGTCTCCTAATTACTCTTATCAAATTGATAGAATTCTTATTCCAGCGACTTTAAATTCGTATGTAAACCACATTGTATAAAAGTTCAAATCAGCAATATTATACTATTTATATACAAACTAATAAATAGCTATAATTTATATTGGTCAACATGTGTATTATGATGCAATAGTGTTTTGTTCAGGTAAAAAAACACACCTTTCAACAGTGATTTGAAAGAATTTGGTACAGACAGATCATTGTTGTCTAAACACTGGATGGACCATCAATTTACCAAAGGCTGGTTAGGTACTTCCACGGCCTCTTTTAGGTTGCATAATTTAATATCTTTGTGAGCTTGACAAATGACTTCACTCATCTCAAGCAATAATAGCCAACCAGGAAAACATATACATACACTATTTTATTTCCTATTTATCAAACATGAAGGCTTATGAATTCAATAAATTAAAACTGAGTTGTGCTTTTTAAAAATTGTTATCATATAGGCCTACAAAATTAGTTTGAACTAAAAAAAAAACATTTTTAATATGTTTGGGTTGCATCTACATTTTACATTGACAATGTTGGTAAAAGCCTTGGTTACCCCAACCACTGATTAAAAAACTGATTGAAAAACCGGCCCTAAGGAATCTATAAATTTGACACCGAACTCGCATACATTATCGAAACAGGGTTTGATGTTCCATATACACCTAGTGGCGGGGGGGGGGGGGGGGGGGGGGGGCGTGTTTCTATTTCTTGGCATTTTGGTTGTATTGTGTTGAACTCGACACATCAATGGTATCACAATGTTATCAATGGTAGTACAACTCGATAAGGGGTAGTACAGACAACTTATTGAAAATTTAACTTTGTTTCACTATTTCTCTCTAAACTGTACATTGGACGCTGAACTCGCACAGAACTATCGAAAAGAGGCTTGGTGCCTCCCATTACCAATTTGTGGGTGTGTCCTACGATAACTGGTACTCGTAATATGTTCGGGTCTATTCGGCTGAGGTCGACAATTCTCGGCTTGTTGTTGTTGCTGTCAGCTGCCTTTTTGGTTGGTTGGTTTGGTGTCGTCCATGTTTGATTTCTCTGCGCATGCGTACCCCGTGTCGGAGACGGCAACGTGAACGCCAAAGTTGGGACTTGGCAAACTTTACCGACCGCGTTGCCGTCTCGCGTTGGCAACCCGTCAATCATAAGCGCTCCGCCGTGTTAGCTACCTTACAACATTCACAATCACGTTTCCCAATTCCGTTTCCGTCAATCATAAACCAGGGCTTAAAGTTTGAAAGTCCCAACTTTGGCGTTCACGTTGCCGTCTCCGACACGGTGTACGCATGCGCAGAGTAAACAAACATGGACGACACCAAACCAACTAATGAAGGCAGCTGGTAGCAACTACAACAAGCCGAGAATGGTCGACTTCAGACGAATATACCCGAACATATTCCACTGACCCTAGGCCTCCCCTAGCCCTCGACCATGAAGAAACCATTCAGATCTAGGCCTAGGCCTACGGAAGAGGGTCAACAAACCATGCAACCAGAACACGATTATGCCTTGGGGATGTTATTATATTATAATATGTTATTATATAAATAGGGCTAGTTATTTTACAACGCGGCCTAGGACTACCTACGCTAGGACTAAGAAAACAAAGGACTAGGCTTATGAGCCTATAGGCTTGCTGGTCGGCCTGAGAAAGAGACTAGGCTTATAGGGCTTATGCTGGTTAACTACCTAAGCTAGGCCTAGTCAACTATAGCTACAATTAGGGCCTAGATCCCTATGCTTGCTGGCTGGCCTAAGGCCCGCCCAAGACCCCCACTCATCTAGGACTTGGCCCTATACCATGGTTTATGTAAGATCTAGGCCCACCATAGCCCTCGCCAGGAGCAGCCTTCATAGCAGGCCAGGACTAGGCCTAGCTGCCCTAAAATCTAGGGCGTGCCAGAATAATAGTAAGGCATAAGTATTCATTTAGGTATCGAAAATAACCAGTTATTCAGCCTATTCTCGCAGTCGTTTTCACTTTAACTGCATTTCTACCACTTTCACACACCATTACACGGTTAAAAAACACTACTTTGTACCTAGGCCCCCATATCATTTATTTACAGTATTTTTTCATCCTTTTCCGAGCGGGCGCACAATGTGCATACTTGCCACCCGTATTAGCACAGCAAGTGATCCTGTGAAACGAAGGCAAGAAAATGCATAAGTGTACTGTGTATGTACATTGATTAAATATAATCAATGGTATGTATCTACATAATCGTTCGGCCGATGTAGGCTTACTAAGCCTTGACCCTAGGCTTAGGGTTCTTTGCTTGCTGGCTGGCATAAGGCCCCCTCAAGAGATCCACACAAGTAGTGCTAGGCCAAAGACCATGCTTTATGAAGGGCCTAGGCCTACGTCAAAACCCGGCGCACCGCATGCACAAAGTTTAGAAGAAAATGGCCAATGACATGTAACACCTGTAGTAGGCTAGATCACCTATCCTCCAACCTTCAACTAAGAAGCAAATCGAAGCTATTTTGTATTGTGCAGTTGACAGGCTAATTTGGACCTTTTAGCACTGCGAGTGGCAGACCCATTCCCGCCTGTAGTAGTTGCCCAATTCAAGATGGCTGCCAGGGTGCGTTACATATCATTGGAAATGGCAGTCCTCTAAAAGGAACCATGTACGAGGGCGGTGGCTTCTTGAAGTGCGCACCAACATAACCTCACTTGTAACAGAAAAATAGCCTGTGGGAAGACCCTCAAGGGCAGTCATATTTGCACAAAGTGTGCACTTGGAGTGGGCTCGTGTCATTGGCTTATGCTGGGTTTACACACCGGAATAAGGTTTAAGATTTAATATTTTCTTCTAAGGAAAGTATTTTCCAAACTGATTTACGAGGATCGCTACCATTGGCCGGATTTATAAAAGCTCGACTCTCAGTTGGAATAGTTTCAACTTTCATCCTAGCCCTTAAATCTTAAAAAGTTATGTGAACGCCATGATGCTACTAGCTTGATTCAACTTTGTTAAACCTTAGACCTTATTACGGTGTGTAAACCGGGCTTTACTAAGAGCACCCAAACACCTCAAAACTAGTCGGCAACAATACTGTCCTTAACCCCACATTTTCGAAATGCATGCAGTGGCTTAATTTGGGTATCAAACCATGCATATCCAAAGCAGCTGTATCAGCTTAAGATTTGGTATTGAACTAAAATAGCAGAGCACATAGCCTACATTTCAATATTAATTTTCCAAAGCTCTGAATTTGTTTGGTTGGGATGTTACACCCCTTAGGGGGCGACCCACCGCTAGTGTCTAATGTGAGGCCGCCACCAGGAACGGCTATTTTTTTAAAAATCTCACTAATTTCATTGCATGCACGTACCATTCCACCACTCGCAGCTCCTACAGCATCGGCTAGGGTAAAATAATTTGGTAGGCAGGAATACAATTCTTTTATTACAGACAATGTTTAATGTATTACATTGCACAATTCTTATTCCGGTACAAGCTTCTAGATGTACTGCAATGAAAATACAAACATATTAAAGACATTTTGGAAACTTCCCCCCATAAACACCAAATCCAATTGTAGCCTTCCTGTCTAGTGTTGTCAGCAGGAGTGCGGAATAGCGCAAACACAGTAAAAGCCAAATTTATGAAAACCGAACAACGCGCAGCAACGCAACAACCGAATAACAAATCGAAAACATCTGCTTATGCATCCTATAGTGGAGCGTTTCGTCCCAAGCAAAGTACTATCAATACTATATTTTACATTTTCATTGGCTCATCAGCAGTGAAGAAATTGCAAAGGTTACATTTAAAAGGTAAATTGAACAAAAACTCTGTTAATAAATATGGTGAAATCCACAATTCATAATAATGGGTCAACGTTTATGTAAAACAATATTGACAGTATGCCTTGCCAAGAGTAGAAATTTTCAAAATTGTTCTATTCTATTGTATTCACTAAGCGAAATGTTTTACCTTACAACAAAATACAGATTTGAACATAAATACTATACTGGAATAAGGCTGTTGCAGTGCAATTTTCAATACAAAGCAATTTTCGAAAAACTATGTCCAACATGGCGCAGCATGCAAGCATTGCACTGCATTTAACTAGGGGTGGGTGAACGTTCGAATTTTCGAGCTCGAACCGAACTTGAATTTAGTTCGAACCGAGTTCGGGTTCGAAAATTCATTCGAGTTCGACATTTTGCGGAGTTCGCTATTCAAAACGCGCGCCGCGCGATCTTCGTCCAACGAGTTCCCGCATTTTCCGCTACATCGCATACACGAAAAAGTCGAAACCGGGAATAAATCGATCTATTGAATGAACGCACCAATCACAGCTCGCACACGCGATCTTAATGCAAAGAGTTTACTCACTTTCCGCCAGATAGCGCTCACGTTCGCGTCGTTCGTGTGACGCAAGATCGGTAAAGTAGTAATATCGGTAAAGTAGTATTACCGACCGCAGTGCGTTGTTTATCCAAGGAGTTCCTAAAATTTCCGCAAGATGGTGCTCACGTATCAAGAGTACAAACCAATGCCGCCAACACTACAACGCTTAATTAACAACAATTTTCGAGCATGAGTTTCTTAATTTATTCATAGAAATTCCGCGAGATTAGGTCTGTATAGCGACAATAATATTATTAATGAGCATTATTTAAAACTAATACAGGCCCTGTAAATGATTCTAAGTAAATCTTGAAGAATTACATTTAAATCTTAACCAGGTGCATATATGTCATTGTATCCTATTCCTAGTTGCCAAATCAAATTTAGAATTTGATAACATCCTTAAGGGCCGTCTACATCCATTTAGCGTACGTAACTTCCAGAAATTAGCATGTTGGCCATATTGAATTTACATGTAATAATGCACATTGAAATTAGGGAAATGAACGTACGTTTCTCGACGCGAAAAGTTGATTCAACTCCAACTTTTTTCTAATTTCTAGAATTTGGTTAATTGGTGCATGCGCAATAGAGAGAAAACATACCAACAGCTTACATTGTTTATTTATCGAAGTGTCAAACCAAACCACATCACAACATTTCTATACATTTCTATTTTGAAAACAAATCTTCAAAACAAACAAGACAGGTGGACAGATGATGTGCTGATCTGGGGTGGGTGTCAGAGAAGTACAGGGGGAAGGTGGAAAGATGATGTGCTGATCTGGGGTGAGTGTCAGAGAAGTACAAGAGAAGGTGGAAAGATGATGTGCTGATCTGGGGTGAGTGTCAGAGAAGTACAGGAGAAGGTGGACAGATGATGTGCTGATCTGGGGTGAGTGTTCAAGAAGTACAGGGGAAGGTGGACAGATGATGTGCTGATCTGGAGTGGGTGTCAGAGAAGTACAGGAGAAGGTGGAAAGATGATGTGCTGATCTGGGGTGTGTCAGAGAAGTACAGGAGAAGGTGGACAGATGGAATGCAGTTATAACAAAGTTTGGTCCAAGTATTAGTCAAAGAGTGCATGTTTACTTACGGAAAGGAAGACCAAGAGACTGCTCAGAATTTGAGAAAATATTTAAAGTTTTAGAAGAGAAGAGTTTTTAAGTATTTGGGAAGTACATTGACAAAAGATGCAAAAGTGGGGTGAGAAGCAGGGGCGGATTTAACGGGCGGCGAGGTCGGCGAATGCCGACCGGGCCCCGGCCCGGTCGGGGCCCCCCCCATACCTCCATTGCATGATAATCATAACTTTATGTTTGTAGTCTACTCAGCCTATATTTGTTGAAATTGACCGTGAAAGGGAAACGAAGCTACTATTGACATAAATTATCTGAAGAGTTTAGTGTGGGCCTTTCACAATAACGACAGGTTTTTAGGGTAGGGACAGCGGGACATGATGTTTTCACGTTCAAAACAGATTTACACCGTTCTGAGGAACAACGCTTCGTAAACATAAAAGCGGATGCGCATATTTCAAAGTTCGAGGAAAATCATTTAGGTATGTAGGTGGCCAATGGGGGGTCGGGTGGGGGTGGCAATTGAAACACATGTTCGTAGCTCAGTTGTATTACAAAATTTGGCAAGTGACGGAATCAAGAAGTTCTTGCAAAATATTGTGCTTCAGTGTGTGCGAGTGTGTGAGCGTTATTTTGTGGGACAGTTTTCGTTTCATTCCTTTTGTTTGTTAGTTAGAATTGCTATTGTACATATATTTTATTCTAGCAAGGGGTATTGAAATTGTGTAACTTTTATCGAGTGCTGGCAGTGACCATAAACAAACAAAATTAGCATTTTTTGCTGAGATGAAGATATGTTCGAGTACGATTAAATCAGCACGTGTTGGTGTGAAGTAAGTAAACGAGATGAAACGTCAATTGATATTAAACAATCTCTGTTCTGGTCTACTCTCCCCACAGTGCCAAAAAAAAACGTGTCCGAATCGTCTAGTGACTTCACGAACATTAATTCTCAAAAAGAACTTAATCTAAATTTTGAAAACCAAACTGCTACTAACACCGGCGTCGATTTAGTCACGTCAGAAGCATCAGGCCATCCAACTTATTGCAGTACCAAAAATACGTTCACCCTTATCGAAGTTGTTTCCGGCGGCTGGGGCTTCGCCCCAGACCCCTGCTTTTCCGCACTACCTCATCTCCATGTAATTACTACAATCGTCAATGCCGACCAGGCCCCTTTTCTTAAATCCGCCCCTGGAGAGAAGTGACGGCTAGGGTACACAAAAAGCAGAAGGGAAACCCAACAATGTCAACAATCAACTGGTGCAAAAGGTACTTTGGAACCAGTTATTCCCACAAAAAGGGTAAACTAGAAGACACATATTAATGTATAGAGCACTACATGGAAGTGGGAGCAAAAAAAAAGCCAGTTGGAGGGAGCAGAAACGAAGTTCTTAAGAAGTGTGAAGCGAGTTAAAAAGATCGACAAGATAAGAAGTGTAGTGAGAAAAGAGCTCGGAGTGGAGAGTTGTTTAAACTAGGAAAGGAACATTTAAGATGGTTTGGACATATAAAAGGGATGGACATAGAGAGGATACCAAGGCACGACTTTGAAGAAGCAGAGGAAAAAAAACAAGAAGAAAGATATCGGGAAGAGCAATTTAAGAGAATGTTGAAAAACGAGATAAATCGTGGATGTGGCAACGGCACATCTATGGGCAGACAGAAAAGATTGGAATGAATTGGTGGAGAAGCAGGAGGAATGTGATGAAGAGATGTGGAGCCTGACAAGCTCAGTATCTACAAGTGTCACGCCCTAGACAAGGGTGGAAAAGGAGGAACTAAGCCCAACATGGTTGGAATTGATTTGTATTACCATCTCTAGGCCTCAATAATATTTAGCAGGGGGTATTCACGCACAATTTCGATTTTAACAGTCATTTTATAAAGATATGGACATACCGGCTCTTTAACATCACCCACATTCGTACAGGGATGAAATGTGTATAAAACCAAGCGAGGATTGATCATGAGCTAAAGAGAAAGCTCAAAGGTTTCTCACAAAGTCCGCCTAGTTCCGATTAGTTATTGTGGCTATACGGGCCCAGAATCAAGATATAGGCGAACCATAATTTGGAAATATAAAACATAATCATCGTAATCCGTTTGTTTAACAATGAAAGTTCAGAAAAAATAAATCAAGTTTTACATTTTAGTGATCACCGATTGTCATGAATGATAATCCATACTTAGTGCAAACTCTCATCAATTAAAATTACGTAGCTACTAATTCAAAGTAGTGGTCAAGTCACGGCAGAACGTTTAGTCATAACTTACAAGGCTTTGTGTTAAATGATCTTTTAGTTCAAAACATTTTAATTCAAATTGCAGTTTCAGGATCCTTTGAAATTTGAATTAAAATGAGACTACTGTATTACACCATGTTAAGGCTGTTTGTCCACCTATAGTGCAGAACCCCCAATTCTATTTGTATACATTGCTTTGAAATACGTTATGACTAGATTTTGTCACACCATAAAATGAACTATGTCATCTCCTGGAGAACTTAGTTATCTTTCTTACGAATGTGTCTTTGTTATTGTTCCAATTAAATTTTCGTTATTCTTACATTCTCAATTCGTTGGAAAGGTGTATTTTCTCTGCTCGTACTGCACGAGTTAAAAATGTGAGTTGCCCTGAAGAGATGTTTGGAGGGTTGCTGACTTGCTGAAGGGATACATCCCAGGCAATTACGCCCTAAGTTATTGTTCCAATTAAATTTTCGTTATTCTTACATTCTCAATTTGTTGGAAAGGTGTATTTTCTCTGCTCGTACTGCACGAGTTAAAAATGCGAGTTGCCCTGAAGAGATGTTTGGAGGGTTGCTGACTTGCTGAAGGGATACATCCCAGGCAATTAAGCCCACACAGGAACGTAACTGGATTCCGTTTACGGTGAGAGATGTCACAGATATTCTGATGTATAAAGACTACACTATTAGGGTAGTAAGATACGCTCAGTCAATGACGGAGGTTACCTAGCGTACTGTGGCCGGTCCTCGCGAGGGGAACATCTCAGCTGGCCAAGCATTGAAGCCAAGTGGAGACGAGTCCCTTTGGAGACAGCTTGCCGCAGTTGATGCTTGCCACAGTTGATGCTCGCCGCAGTTGATGCTTGCCACAATTGGTGCTTGCCCCAGTCGACGTTTACCACATATATATATATATATATATATATATAGGAAATATAGAACAGGCCTAAAGGCTAGTACTGTACATGTGTGAGAGGGAAAGAAGGATAGGAGCCAACAGCTTACCTGAAACCATTTGGCAGGCTGCGTAGCGTAGATGACACAAAACAAGACAAAAAACACAACACAAAAACTTCTGGACGTTTCGACGCTTCGGTCTTGGTCACCAGAAGGACAAAGACCGAAGCGTCGAAACGTCCAGAAGTTTTTGTGTTGTGTTTTTTGTCTTGTTTTGTGTCATCTACGCTACGCAGCCTGCCAAATGGTTTCAGGTAAGCTGTTGGCTCCTATCCTTCTTTCCCTCTCACACATATATATATATATATATATATATATATATATATATATATATATATATATATGAACCTTAGAACAAACAGTAAGTATTTAAGTTTTGTATTACATAAATAAAGTGATTTAGTCTTTCATGTCACTCAAAAGAATTGAACTGACCAATAAAGCATCTACCAAGTACACAGTCCTACGTAAACATTTATAAACTGTCTTGTAAACTAAAAACAACCTCAGAGAAATTTTAATTTTTAATTATAGCCATGAATTTGGTCCAGAGCTATTTGTGAGTTAAGTGAAAAAGTTTAAACACAAAATGAAGTTCTTGATTAAAGGGTTATCTTGATAGGATAATCATTATTCATGTAGATTTAATTTCCCTTCATTATGTTCAATAAAACTCAACTATTAGGGGGGGGGGGGGGGGGGGGGGTATCAAAAGTATTTGTAGAACTACATGAAGGAATTGAACAGCACGTGCACTTCAGCCCTAGGCCTACATGGAACTACTGTAGTAGGCTTTACCACTACAATCACAGTCACAGCTTATTTGAAGTTAAATCAAGGAATTAATTAATTAAATAAATCATCGATCTTACATGTCAGTCAAACAGCTTGAACTGACCAATAAAGCACCTACCAAGTAAGCTCAACATTTAAATATAATCGACTGCCTTGGCTTGGCACTAAAACAAATCGCTGACCTAAACCAATAAAGTATGGAATTAAAAAGATACCATCAAATCTAGGGCTACATAAAATAGATGACATTCAGGGGTCCGTCCAATGACCGACCGACCGATGCTTGGCTGCTCGAAACTAATGAGGCCTGAAATTGTCAAGTTTGATAAATTTGTATTCATAATAGGGAAGTCTCATGAGTCCCCAATAGCAATATGTGTTGAAATATATTAAATAAATAGATTTTCATGTAAAAAACAAAACCCGTAATCTAAAAGTATTTAAAGTAATTAATTCAATTTCTACAAGGGTTCAAAGTTTTCGATTTTCTGTTTCCCACACTTTTTCTTTAAAACGGCCTGTTACCTCATTACTTGTATCAAGTCCTGTTTATGAATAAATTCGCCACTGCCTCCTAGATAAAACAATGAAACTTATTACTCGAGCCGTTGTCAAAACTGGCAAGCGGTTGTCAAATCCTCAGAAAATGAATACACCTAACTAAACAAAAGGCGGTCTGATATTATGATGTTATTTTTATTATTATTATAACTATTTTTATTATTATTATTATTACTATTATTATTTATTATTATTATATCTATGTTATTATTTATTCTTTCAAGTCACGATTTAACGTATGCTTCTCATCTCATTGATAAGATTTGGAAAGAGGAGTTATAGTGTGTATGATTGGCTGATTGCATCATACAAGAAGTGACGCCATGGCCCGTTTTTCCCGCCAAAATTATAAGGAAAACTTTAACCTCTTTTTTATCAATGAAAATTTGTTCTTAGTTACACAAATGAAATATGTTTGTGTTTTGCCAGTTGATCCTTATATAGAATAATAATAAAAAAATTACATGAGACTTCCCTATTATACAATTGCCACATGTGTTATATCTCTTTTAGTCATTTATTACATCATTAATAGAGGTACTGGTAACATGTTCTTGACCAGTTCCTTGCAATGTATTTTGATTTCATGAAATAAATAAACAACCAAAGAAACCGGATATCAGTCCAGAATAGTGTGCAACTAACCTGGATGCTGGTGGTGGTGCTGGTTGCTGTGCGCCTCCAATGTGTATGCAGAACATTGTGCAAGCGAGTGAAACTGTTCGAGTTGGGCACAGCGAGCGGGCATAGACAACCTGAAACAGTGACAAAGATATTAGAGACGCCTCAACTGCAGAGTAGCATAGTCTATGCACATCATTCATTACATTATCATTACATTACTTTTGAAATACAAATAATTGTATTGTATTGTATTGTATTTATTAGCGGCTATTTGGTTACATTAGATGCAGCAGCAAGTACATGCATCGCAACATGAGCGTTGTCAAAATATGTTGGTAAATTAAATTAAAGCTATATACAGTATATACAAATTGGGTTACAGTTACAGACATTGGGTAGTAGTTACAGACATTGAGTTACAAATACATACATTGTGTTACAGTTACATTCATTACGTACTAGCGTAGGCCTACATACAATTGCTTGGTAAATAGTGCACGTAAGATAGATAGATACATACATACATACATATCAAGGATACACACTATTGTAGTCATGTTTCTTTAAAATCACTTATGGTATAAAGACACTTTTCCAATAAATAGCTTTTTAACTTTCTTTTGAACGTGACCATGTTTGCATCATTTTTTATGTCCTCAGGTAGATAATTGAATAGTATTTTCCCTGCATGGATAGGAGCTTTATCAATTATTTTTAGTTTAGTTGATGGAATGTGAAGATTGTTCCTGTTTCGTGTGTTGTACTGGTGGGTGTCTGCGTTCTTTAAAAAGGTTTCTGAATGATGTTCACGCACAAAAACTAAAGTGGAATATATATATTTGGAAGGGACCGTAAGGATCTCTAGGGATTTGAAATAATGTTTACATGATTGTGTAGGTTTTAAGTTTAGAATATACCGTATAGCCTTCTTTTGAAGCCTGAATATCTTCAGGGTATTATTTTTGCTGCTGTTTCCCCAGAGTACTATGCCATAATTTATGTATGAGTCAACCAAAGCATAGTAAGCAGATTTAAGTATGTCCATACTACAGTATTGCTTTAGCTGTCTTATTACAAAAATTCCTGAACTTATCTTTTTGGCTATAAAGTCAACGTGGTCATTCCACGATAAGTTTTCATCTATATACAACCCCAGCATTTTTGTTACCCTTACCTGTTCCAGACAATGTTCCCCAATAAAAATGTTTACTTCCCTACTTTGTTTGTTTCCGGGGTTGAAGACCATAATATTAGTTTTACTTGTATTAACTTTGAGACAGTTGGATTCAAATTGCTGCACTACATTATTAGTTTCGATATATGTGTCTACTTCAAGATCCTCTATTGTCTTACGAGCCATACTGAGGGTAGAGTCGTCGGCAAACAGAGTCATCTCTCCCGCTACTACTTTCTCTGGTATGTCATTAATACTAATGTTAAAAAACAGAGGGCCATTTACGGAACCCTGCGGTACACCGTGATGCATAGTCTGTATGCTTGACTTGTAGGTTTGCACTTGACCATGTCCGTTTCCCTGTTTTAATTCTACGTATTGCGTCCGATTCGTGAGGTATGACTGGACCCATTTCAGTGCCACGCCCCTTATACCGTAACATTCTAGTTTCTTTATTAATATTTTATGGTTTACACAATCGAAGGCCTTTGAAAGATCCATAAATACTGCCATGGTTTTACTTTTGTTGTCAATATTTTCTAGTACACTATTTATGAAATTTGCTGTCGCAGTTGTAGTAGATTTTTTTCCACGAAAACCGTGTTGATGTTTAGAGATCAAATTTCGTGATTCTAGAAACCTAGTTATTCTTTTGTTAAAAGCTATTTCAAAAATTTTCGAGAAGGATGATAGTAATGCAATTGGTCTGAAGTTGCCTATTTCTACTGAGTCACCTTTTTTGGGAATTGGTATGATTTTCGCAATTTTTAATTTTTCAGGAAATTCACCTTCAATGAAGGAGAAATTGATTAGATGAACAAGTGGCTTAAGAAGTTGTGTTGCACAATCCTTAATTAGGAAGGGTGGAATTTCATCGTAACCAAATGAACTTTTATTTTTCATTTCAGATATAATCTTGTTCACCTCATATTCACTAACGAAGTGAAGAGTCATTGCATGATCTAGGGTACTAGGGAGGGTAACACTTGATTCGTAAGTTTTTCTAATGTCATTACTCACTACCTTTTCCGCGACTGTAGCGTAGTACTCATTTAGTGTGTTGGCGATGTCACTTGGGTTTGTGTACAATGTGTTGTTATGGACAATGGAAGTTATTGACTTATCGATTTTAGATTTACTACCTCTTTCGTTGTTGACTGTCTGCCAAAGTGCCTTAATTTTATTTTCAGAATTAGAGATGTACCTTTGAACTGCTTTTGCCTTTGCTCTTTTAATTACTTTCCTATACGTATTTTTGTAATTCCTTACATAAATTTGTGTTGACGTTTTACTTATTTTGGCTACACATTTAGCATAGATTTTAAGTTTCCTTTTAGAAGTTAGGATTCCCTTTGTGATCCAGTCCATATTTTTACTGCTTACGCCTGGATTACCCCTAACTCTTTTTCTTTGTTTTGGACATGCTATGTTCACTAGGTGGGTAAATCTACTTATGAATGCATCATATTTTGTATTTAGACTAATGGCACTATAAGTTTCTATCCACTGTTCCCTATCTAGAAGTATTTTGAGGTACGGTAGGTTTGACTTTATATCCCGGAACTCAATAAACTTTGTCTGGTTCTGCCTATTGCTTGATCCCACCTGGTTTGACCTAGCGTAAACTTCTATCACCTGCCCATAGTGGTCTGACACGGCTGTGTTTTCGATGGTTATCGATGGTTAAGAAACAATACCTCGTATCTCCATTTTTAACGAAAATGAGTTAATAGCACGGAAATTTTTTAAATCATCACGCCGATGTTCTGGCAATAGCTCGTAACTCCATTCCAAGTAGTTCCGACGTTATCCGACAGATGGCAATACCACGTATGAAAATTGTGTTGGAAATACCTCGTATCTCCGCACGCTCGATGCATCGCGCGCTGTGCACTGTATCAGCAAGTGCTGTAGCATTGAAATTGTCGCCTTTTCGAAGAGTTCTAATGCAATTGGTAAGTAAATATATTGTTAAGTTATGAATAAGGCTATTAAACTTGCGTTTATTATAGAGACTAGAGCTAGGCCTAGTCTTTGTACGTGATATTAGCTCAGACAAGATATTATTATTGTTGTTGGTCTAGGCCTTAAGCCTAGGCCTAGGCCTAGGCCTACAACAAGTAAGCGTCTTCTACTACTTGTTTTGTATTTCAGCAATGTCGAGTGACGATTTTTCCGATGATGGGGAAAATGATGTAGGCTTGTACTCCGAAAATGAGATCCTACACAATCTAGGGTTTACCAAATGTAAGCCATACATTTTACTTTATATTGTTCAGTTTTGTAATATTTGTGTGCCATCCGTTAACAGTAATAGAATTTGTTTATTTATTCCATAGCATTTATCAACCGTGCTAGAAGTGCAAATAGCCCTGGCAACTTGACTGTCGATGACTGTAGGCCTAGTACATCCACAGCAAACACTGATACTGACGTGAACGAAAGTGAAGTTCACGATTCCGATGATGAGATCCTAGGCCTAGGCCTAGGCCTAGACGATCGAGGGTTTACCAAATGTAAGTTAATTTTACTTTATACTGTTCAGTTTTGTAATATTTGTGTGCCATCCGTAAATAGTAATAGAATTTGTTTATTTATTCCATAGCATTTATCAACCGTGCTAGAAGTGCAAATAACCCTGGCAATTTGACTGTCGCTGACTGTAGGCCTAGTACCTCCACAGCAAACATTGATACTGACGTGAACGAAAGTGAAGTCCACGATTCCGATGTTCAGAATGCTGGGGATGATCAATCTGATGACGGTAAGCAAATGCCGAGTTAACATTTTAATGAAAAGCAAACTAAGAAGTATTTCTGAATTAATATTTCGTTTACAAATTCACTCATCTATCAATATTGTTATTATTTATAGACTGGGTCGTCCCTCCAAGCGAAGATGGTGCCCGTGATTCCCAGTCAGGAGAATCGATTTCCAGCAATGACCCCTCACCAGATGAGGATCGTGAAAGAAACATTAAATCGCAAAAACATAAGTGGAAGAAAAACACTAACAAGAATTTACGGCAGAAGGGGGAGGCCTATCTGGGCTATAGAAAACCGCGGGGCTCGAAAACTGTCGTGCAAGACACAGAACGACCTGCGCGAGCAATGGGTCCTACATGCTCGTCAACAATGTGCGGGAAGTCCAACAAGAGGTGCTGTTCTTCCATTACAGAAGATGACCGCCGTTTAATTTATTCCAAATTTTGGACAAATTTACACTGGGAACAAAGGAAAGTCTATGTGGCTTCGTTGGTGGACCAGAGTTCTGTGAAACGTAGACGTACGGACAGTGATAATTCCAGGCGTGGAGATACGCTTACTTATCATCTAAAGGTAGGGTCAGTAAGGATCTGTGTGTGTAAGAAAATGTTCTTAAATACTTTAAGCATTGGGGAATGGTCGGTGAGGAACTGGGTTAAAAGCGCAACCAATGGGATTACGCCCAGCAATGACACAAAAAAGACCAAAGTAGATAAAGCAAAAAAAAAGCAAAAGGACTACCTTGTAGAATTCCTTGGGAAATTACCTAAACTGCCTGCACACTATTGTAGAAAGGATACTCGAAAGCTATACGTAGAGCCAATTTTTGAATCGATGGCAGCTCTTTATAGAGCGTACTGTGCGGAATGCCAAGACACGACTCCATTGAGTCGATTCACGTTTGATGATGTGATGAAGGAAAATAACGTATCTATATTTACACCAAAAAAAGATGCTTGCGATACTTGTTGCGAGTATGAGGTTGGCAACATGAGTAAAGAGGATTACGATGCCCACATCATTAAGAAGAATGAGGCTAGAGTTCATAAAACTGAGGACAAGAATCAAGCTGCATTAAAAAAATGTTATTGTCTTACTGTAGATTTACAGGCAGTAAAGGTTTCCCCTTCCCTAAACGCTAGTGCGTTGTATTATAAAACCAAATTGTGTGTACACAACTACACAATTTACAATATGACGAATCATGTAAAATGTTACTGGTGGTGCGAAACCGAGGGCGAACTAGTAGCCTCCTCGTTTGCAACATGTCTACTAGACTACCTGTCGAATAACTGCCTCAATCCACCACTTCCCATTGTAATTTGGAGCGACGGTTGTACGTACCAAAACCGTAATGCTATCCTATCAAATGCGTTATTAAATTTTTCCATGGCTCACAACGTCCAGATCGAGCAAAAAATATTGGAACGTGGGCATACTCAAATGGAGTGTGACTCCGTTCACGCATGCATCGAAAAACGGCTGCGTAATCGCAAGATACAACTTCCATCGGATTACCATACCGTGACAGAGGAAGCTCGTTCAAAGCCATTCCCTTACGAGAGTTCCTACTTACGGCACACATTCTTCAAAAACTTTGCACAAAAGGAAAATTTATCCTACAAATCAATTCGCCCTGGATCGAAAGTTCACGATCCAACCGTAACAGATCTAAGGAGTATCAAGTACATACCCAATGGTGAGATTGAGTATAAATTAAACTTCGGAAGTGATTACGCCCCTCTTCCACAGCGACACACATAGTGATGTGAAATTACCGGTAATTTATAATTTGGTAAATTACCAGGTAAATTACCGATGCTCGGTAATTTTAAAATTTAAAATTTTAATAGTACGATGTAAGGTAGGCCTACCTGGTTTAGGGAAAAATGCTTACAAAAATCATTGGGCATATGTAAGCTATTTACTCATATCAATTCTATTTACTGTTTAAATTACTTTTTAAATTTGTATTTCAATTACTATTTAATTACAACGTAGGACCTGGGCCCCCCCTATCTACCTACTTACATACATAGACTAGGCCTGTAACTTACCAGGTGGAAAGGATGGATGCATATGTGTTCATTGGCAATTGGCCTCGCCTATGTACATACATACACACTGCATAGAAGCCTACTTTCCAAAGAAGCCAAAACTATAGTAGGTATTTCTGTATTTGTATATTTTTGTATTATTACAACTCACTATTAATGAGCGATACCCATCAGGCAGCATCACTGCACCGGCACCTGCTGCATGATATTCATCTTTAGAAAACACTTTCATAAAATTACCAAATTCTGCATTTATATTAGTAAGATATTCGGAGGCTGACCCTGCTAAAGTATAAAATATAAATATACAAGCAATCAAATCATGGAATTTTTCATGGAGCATTTAGCGGAGCCTAAAGTAACCAGGTGAAGAAAAGAAAAAAACTTAAGAAAAAAGTAGCCTAGAACAAGAATAAAAAATTTAAAATAAAAAAAAATATAATAAATAATATATAATAATAAATAAATATAAAAACTGTATAAATTACGGTAATTTACGGTAAAATACAGTAATTTACGGTAAAATACCATATTGTAATTTACCGCATAAATTACCGTAATTTAAAATTTGGTCAATTACCGAGAATTGGTAAATTACGGGTGGTAATTTACCCGGTAAATTACCAACTCACATCACTAGACACACAGCATTCACTGCGGTTCCAGGCCTCTATCCGCAGTTGTATCAGAGCCAGATTAAAATCTCGGCCCAAAAATACAATCATCTTCAACAGTTAAAGTCCGTGTTGAATGAAGATGTGCATGCCTTCTACAACAATCTGATTCACGAATAAACGGAATTAGTTTAGAAAAGAAAATGATTTCAATGTCTTGCAGATGCGTGTGGTAGAAACGTTGCAGTTGGGCACAGATATCAAGCCCGTTACTTCAGTTCCAGTTTCACCAAATGTTTTGTCTCGATTTTACCCTCTTTGTCTGGCCTAGAGTAAAATAGTTCCAAGGAATGTCCAAGGAATCTCAACCTAGTAGCCAAGTGTGTCGTTGAATAAAAATAATCAAGAATAGCGTTTATCAGAGATTTGCTCCTAACAAACATTGTACCAATTGTGCCTTGAAAAGCACTCCATGAAATTTCTATTGTAATGGTTGGTGATACCATGGCTGCCAATTGGCAATTATCTATTCCCAGAATAAGAATAATTTTTGTGGATTAAGATGTAACATAAAAATTGAGAAATAACTAAAATTCAGTGTAAAATGTATAATAACACATCACAAATAAATACCTCGTATCTCCCGATTTCTGACTAATTTTTTTTTCAATACCTCGTATGTCCATTATTTCCTGTGATAGTTACATATTTAGTGTACATTTAATTTTCATACATATATAAAGGTGTATGTGTATCATTTTATGTCAAAAACATTTTTTTCCATTTAAACCTGAATTTTAAAACAGTTTTTTCTTCGCCCTGAACAAACTGAAATATGGAGATAAGAGGTATTGTTTCTTAACCATCGAAATAGAATATTAAAACTACAGAAAAGAGCCATCCGAATAATAGTTGGTATCGATCGCATGGATTCATGTAAAGAACATTTTAAAGCCCTTAAAATACTTACATTTCCAAGGTATATACATTTCCTTGGTAGGCCCTATATATATACCAAGTCATCATTTACATAAAAATTAACAAAAGTATAATAACAAATTTGACAGTTCACAGTTATGGTACTAGGAATAATAGAGTAGGAATAATGCACATATAACTGGGCATAATCTGGCTAAATACGAGAAGGCACCTCTATATGCTGGAATGTTGTTGTTGTTTTCTTATGCCCGCATCTCACTTCACGGAGTCATCATGCGTCTAGCAGCCCAGTAGAGAAACGCCTCCTTTTCAAATCTATCCATGCCCTTCGGCATCTCGTCAATCACTTCTTTAAGTTTAGTGCATATGTGTAGGTGTCGTCTATCCTGCACTCCATCCCCACACAATCTGCACATGTCTGACTCCATAATTCCAAACCTGTGGAGATGTTTTGCCAGCAAGTCATGCCCCGTCTCTAGGCGAAACATTGCTGTTGTCGTCTTTCTTGTGTATTTTATATTTCTTTTTTTGGTAGCGTAAGCCTCCCAGCTTTTATCCTTTGACTCCTCTTTCCATCTGTCTTTCACTTCCCTATTGTGGGCTAATTTGAAGTGCGATTTTATTGCTCTGTACGATATGGGTCTTACTGTTTGTTTCTTCTTACTGCCCATCTTTGCCAGGAAGTCGGCCTTTTCATTGCCATTGATGCCACAGTGGGCAGGCACCCATTGCAAGACTATTGTGTTTCCAGTCTGCATCAACTTAAGAATCTTAAGTTTACACATTTAAACTTCATAGTCTGCTTCCACTTTGTTTACTATAGCCTCTATAGCTGCCTTAGAGTCTATTAGAATAACCACTTTCCAGTGCTGGTACATTTCCATTTTTTCCAGAGCTCTATCTATTGCCTTCACTTCCCCATCAAAATTACTTCCATTCCTTCCAGCAGGGACTGAGTCTTCGAACTCCCTGCTGTATATTCCAGCCCCTGCATTGCCCTGTCGTGGTGTGGCCGATCCATCTGTGTAAACGTGCAACCACACATTCTCTGGATACTCTGTAAGCAGATATGAGTACGTTGCCATTTTTAGTTCTTGTCCGTGGTACTTGTCCTTTTTACCCTTTATACCCTCTATGCTCAACCTGTGCAAGATGTCGAGAGCTGATAGATGTATATTGGGCTTTATTATGTCTGCCCTGTGTTCTAGAACATTTTCATCTACCAATCTTCTTAGTATATTTTTTGATTCTGTAATAAATGTTCTTTGAGTTTTTAGATTCTCGTGTGGCTCCCTATTCCAGTATGGTTCATCCAATCTTACTAGCTTTTCATACAGGCAACCAGCAGCCACTTCCCGTCTAGCTTCCAGAGGTGGCACTTTGCTTAGTACTTGCATTGCTACTACTGGCGTTGTTTTAACTCCACCAGTTATAAGCCTTAGTGCTTTGTTCTGTACTCTCGTTACCTTATCCAGGGATGACTTAGGTGCATTTATCATCAAACCATTTCCATACTCCAGAACCGGTCTTACATACATTTTATAGGTGGTTGCCAAGGTGTCCTCGTTTGCTCCCCATGTTACTCCAGCTACTCTCTTCATTAGATTTAGTCTTTTATTTCCATTACTGGATATCTTTTCTATGTGAGTAGACATAGACATTTTTTGGTCCATTGTCACCCCTAGATATACGGGTTCGTCATTCTTCTTTAGCAACGCATCCTTATATTTTAACTTAAACTCTGGTATTATTCGTCCTGTTGTATGATAATCATATACCGTTTTTACCTCATTTATTTCCATTCCATTTTCTTTAGTCCAGCATTCTAGTGCTTCTAATGCCTTATTCATTTCTGACTCCATCTCGTCCATGTCTATCCCACTGTACCAAAGCACTACGTCATCTGCAAACATCTTTATTTCGACCCTGCTTTTATCTCTGATAAATTTGGCTAGGTCATTGATGAATACAAGAAAGAAGGTTGGACTTGTAACAGCTCCCTGCGGTACACCAGTCTTGATTTTTCTGAATCTTGATCTTTTATTATTATATCTCACTCGTATATACCTTTGGCTTAAGAAATTTCTTGACCATTTGTATAGATTATCGGGTGTTTTTACATCATTCAGTTTTTTGATAAGAATTTCCCGGTCTACTAGATCAAATGCTGCTTTGAAGTCGATGTATACTACTAGTGTGGATAATTTCTTGTTAAAACCTTCTTTTACTTCCTGTTGTAGGTATGCTACTTGATCCAGAGTTGATCTGTTCTTCCTGAATCCTGCTTGGTCTTTGGTTATGATATTGTTTGATTCCAGGTATATTGTTAGCCGGTGGTTAACCATTCTTTCCATTAATTTTGCCATCATTGATGTTAGAGAGATGGGTCTGTAATTCTCTATCTTTGTTCCATCTTTTCCTTTCTTAAGTAGAGGTATAACCTCTGCCTTTCTCCATATGTCTGGTATGTTTGTTTCCCAGACTGCATTAAAAAGTTGTAATAAGTTATCTTTGCCCACTGTTCCCAGATTTTTAAGGAACTCGGGGTACAAAAGGTCAACTCCTGGTGATTTTGTATTATCTAACTTACTCAGTGCCTCCTTAAGTTCACTTATGTTAAACGGGGCATTATATGGGTCTTTGTGATCTTCCTTGTACTTCTTCTTCTGAGTCTTTGTGTGCCTTCTTTTTTTGGGCTTGGCCTGATTGCATTGAAATTTGCAAAAGGCTTCAGCTTTCTCCTGGTCATCAGTTATCTCTTTTCCCTTGTAGTTAATGGGCTCATTTTTAGCTTCTTTCTTATCCTGGTTGTTCATTTTTGAAAAGAAGTCGTGGGCCTTTTTTCCATCTTTTCTATAGTCAATTGTTTCTACAAAGTACCCCCAGGCACTTCTTTTGCTCTCTATGATCTTCTTTCGGAGTTTTGCTCCACATTTTCTCAACTCTATCATATCGTCCTGGTTCTTGGATTTTTCTGCCTTTTTCCTTGCAGCATCCCTCTCCTGCCTGAGCAGTTGCAATTCCTCATTCCAAAATGGTTTGTATTTCTTTCTTTTACCTCTCGGGATGTTTTTCTCTGCTGCTGTTTGTATTATGTCTGTGATTTCTCTATTTTCTATGTCAACATTACTGTTTTGCTCCCTAACTGTAAATGCGTTCTCAGTGTCTCTTCTAAAACCTTGCCAGTTAGCTTTTTTAAAATTCCATGTGCATCTTGACTCTTCTTTATAGGTTACACACCTGTCCCTTTTTATTAAAATCATTTTGTGACCAGCTCCAGTTGGGGATCCCAAATTAGTTTGCTTGATATCACCAAATAAGTTTTAGTGGCTGAAAACCAGGTCAGGTCTTGAGACATGTCCTCGATATGACAGGAAGGTATATGGGTCCTCTTCGGGATTTATCAATAGCAATGGGTTGCTATCTACATATTCTTCAATAATTGATCCGACTCTTGAGGTTCCCCTATAATTCCATAACTTATTTGGTGCATTGAAATCTCCCAGTACTACTGTACAACTGTCCACATCGACTAGGTCTAAAGCTTTAGTTTCGTTGAGTGGGGGGTTATAAAGTACTACGTATTTGGTCTTGGTGTTAGCCTTCCATACTTCAACCTGTACTATTTCAATCTTATCTTCCTTTTCCATTTTATGTAGTATTTTGAATCTACAGGTGAGCCCCTCTTTAACACCAACTAGAATGCTTGATGAAATTTGCCTTTCTCTGAGCAGGCTGTGGATGTTAAATCCATTCATTCTTGCCTCCTGTGTTCTTCCTGTGTCACGATCGGTAAAAGTTCCTGCTTCGACTATTGCGAATGCGTCTACGTCCAAGTCAACGATTGTTTTTTGGAGTTCCAAGTATTTGTCTTTGGTGATTCCACCTGCGTTCCAATACAGAAATTTAACATTGCCCTGAGAAGGACAGCTTGTGGATTTTCGATTCCCATCTCTACCAGCTGCTAGCGGTGGCATTCTTGCGTTCAGTCGTTTAGCGTTACCCAGGGAGCACGTGAATAGTAGATTTCTTTTACGGACGCGACTGAACCTCACTCCCCAAAATGTTGGAATATCTTTGATGAATCTGCTACCGAAACACATAAAAGAAATTGTAGAAATAGACAAGTTTAAAAGCTCGCTTAAAAACTACCTTATAGAAAAATCATATTATGAAGTTAGTGATTATGTCCAAGAACATACGTATACACATTTAAATTTGAACCAGTAAACCTAGCTCATATTTGATAGCTATTACTCTGTTATACATTGTCTATTTTATTAACCTATGTACTATAAAAAGTATATTTTATCCTACTCTATTTTATTGATCTATGTACTGTAGTTAAGTGTATAGTGTGGTATAGTGTGTGTGTACATAGTGTTGTATTAGTAGTATGTATTGTAGTAAAATAGCATTGTTTTGTATTGTTTATATAGGCCTAGGCCTAATAGTATTAATTTACCTAGTATACCATGACATGTTCCATACATCTGTGATGTTCAATCGGAACTCGATTTAAATAAAGAAATAAAGAAATAAAGAAAAAAAAGAAAATACAGAGACGCACACATATCTTGTTAGTTGTCAAACATTCTAGCTGCAGATTGCAGTTACTTATCCAAAGACTCGTACGATTTGATTGAGACAACACTCATGTTATACTTAAACTAGGGAAGCAAACTAGTTGGTCCAGTGGTTAGCATCCCTGCTTCCAATGCAGCAGGTCCCGGGTTCAAATCCCGCTTCAGGCAGAAGTTTTTTAACTTCTGATGAGGATTCAATTCCATTACTTCTTGGCTTAGGAATAAGTAAACGGTGACTTTGGAGCCGTCCTAGCAACGAAGCACTCAATAAATTCGAAGTTGTTCTGAATCGGCGTTGTTGATTCTGACACTTGTCCGCAGGTGTTCGCACTGTCCAATCACTGATTCATATGTTTCATATTTGAAATATCGATCTTTGATTGGTTATCGCTCACTCGTCGATGGTGTTCGAAGCCTACAGGGTTGGTTCAGTCACTTTAAATTAAAGTCCCCCACTGCAAATCAGTTTAGTTACTGAGTGGGTAGACTCTAAATGTGAATTTATTTATTTATTTATTTAATGTTAGACTGCCTATGTAACCATGATAACCTGTCACTCTCAATTTCGTATTAGCCACTTCACAAGGTCATGCATACATAAGAGGTGGCAGCCTACAACTACTACAACATGACAGTCATTGGGGCAATGGTGCCAACATTTTATACACAATGAGACATGCGAGACATGTTGGTTGGCGAGATTAGTAACGTATCCTTGGCTACACTTAATCATCACGGCTCGCATACCCTAGTGCCTAACCTAGTTATCTTAGACCTCGTTTATATTACTAGCTTTTAACGTGCGTTGGTCGGTAACGTGGGTTGATTTTGTAATATAAACGCACTCCGGTTACCGACGCTGGTTGAAAATGTTACTCGCGTTCAAGATGCGGGTTACTAACCTACGTTGGGTATACTGGTAAAATAAACGCAATGCAGGTTAGCTACGCTGGTTCGTGTTTTCGCGCGTATGCGTATACATAACTCAAGAAACATAGTTTCGTTTACCAATGAGTATACCAATGTGTTGTTATACATACCCTGACAATGCCCATGTTGTTACAATGTAATCTATGGCTGCAAATAAATACAATACAATAAAATACATACCAGCATACCAATTAGAGCAGCTAACTCAAGTTTCATGATGATAATCAATATGATAATGTTTTATGACAGCTAAAACAAATTTTGATGTGTTTACCTTTACCATATGTGCACTGTATTTGAATGGTAAAATCACCATCTTCAAGCCATGTGGGTTGGACACGCCTATCGGGGGACGATGGTAGTCAAAAGTAATGTAAACGCAACCGATTAACCCACGTCAAATCAACTCGCGTTAAAAGCCAGTAATATAAACGAGGTATTACTGCATGAAGACTACTCACCACCTTTGATCCAGGGTGCTGGCCACCTGTAGCATGTCAACTACCTGCTAGTCAAGCGGGTATCTCGGTCTTGACTCTTGAGCGATGTACGTACTGCCCTACACGGATTACAAGGAAATACAAACACAACAATACATTTGAAATAACAGTCCTTGAGTAGATCAGAAAGTAAATGTCAGTCTCTTTCTGCGATAATTCTTGAAAAAGTATGTTTTAAGAAGTGTAGATATAAATGTTTTTCAGAATTGTCACTGGCACTTCACTTCATACACACTTGGCACAACTTAATAACTATCTTTGGCATAAATACAGAGCCACTATATTATTATACTACAACAAGCTACTTGAATTTAAACATTTATAAATATTTTCTTCTTTGAAAATTGAATAACACATAGTTAACTTATACAACGCTACTTGGTACAACTTACATTGCACATTAACTTAACACCCATAACAAATTACAAAGTACTATATTCTAGATAACTAATTCTATAATACTATAACCCTCGACACACATTATGTACATTACTGATACAACATAACCATCAAGCGTCAACAGTAAATCACTATGAGAATAATATAGACAACCATTATTTGTATTTTCAAGTTTAAAAGTATAAAGTTTGTATTTAAAATGTCACGGGCACTTACACGAGCCACAACTTGCCTCTAGGTTTGGTATCAATTTCAATAGCAATCACTATTCTATACAACGACACTTAATTTTAGAAACTTTCACAAACAATTTCACAACATTTAAAATAACACAACTAAAAATATTAAGGCATTCATTACAGTCTACTTAGATGTTTCATTTTTTGATTATTAAAATTTAAAGCACTGCACAACAGACAAGACAAAACCAACAAACGCAAACAACAAAACCCCGACCGGCTTCTTGCTATCCCTTGAGAAGAGGATGTGCTTGCAGTTCCTGAAACAAAAATAAACACAAATGATAGGGTGGACCAGGATAGCACCAACACATTCACGTTATACTAAACACAGACAACTAAACTAGCCACACATTAGTTGGAAACCCTTGAGATTCTTGAGTAACAGGTAAATAGGAATAATTTATTGCTGACATAGGCCTAATAGCCTAATAGGGTAACTATGCATCTAGCTGCATGCACCACATTTCCTTGCAGGACTTCAGGTCCTACTAACTCTACCTAAGTTCAACAGCAATCTGCATTACAACACAGTCACACTTCTTTTAAGTTCAAGTTAGTATTTCTACATATTGTGAGTGATCAAGAGCACAGTTGGCATAAAATGTCCAAGTTTATTTGGTCATGTAAACTTTCTGTTTCCCGCACGGGAGCATGTTTCACAGCTTCAATTATTCTCTCTAGGTACGAATGTACATACCTCTGCCGGGATTATCTCCTCCTATCTGGTCTCGTAGACTTTCAGCTCCCAATGTGTTCCTTGTTCGTCTGGTTTGTTCCGGGGCCACCTTCTTCTGCTGCTTGAAGTGTAGTTGCACCTCTTGCTTTCCTCCCTGCTTGTCTTGTCTTGTCCGCTTGGCCAAAGCGCACCTGCTAATAACAGAGATGAAGTAGGCCTACATGTTGGACAACAGAAGCATCTTACATCTCCACGCACATGCACACACAAACACACAAAATAACACAATGCAAACAGGAATGAATACAATGAAAGTACTGCCCAGATCAAGACAATGCAATGAGAAAAACTAGGCGCTACGCTTTAATAACTTGCGATAAAACATGTATGCATCGGTGGTTGCAAGCAAACAAGTAGGTAGGCCCATTCATTGCCACTGTGTGGACAACTTGATGGATAGAGGCCAGCGTGGCCGAGATAATTGGATGATGGAATGTTCCAGCGGGGGAAAGGTACACACAGTCAACAGCTTACCTTAAAAAGAACGTCCGACTCGTTGCAGATCAAAACTCTTAAGTTGTTGGCATTTCAATGACCTGCAATTTCATTCGTGTATAACTAGATGTCTCTATGCTTGAAGCAAAATATTCTGTGTATGAAAAGACTGGTAGTATATTAAAAGTGTGAATTCTTCAGAAAGGCGCGTTTCCCCCACTTACGCATTCATATTTGGCAGTTTCATAAAGTGGGGACGATTGTTTTCTTCGATATTAATTGGGAAGTTAACACAGATGATATGAAAACTGTCAACTCTGGGCATATGAAAAGAAGGAGAAGACATTAGAAAGTGAAGTGTTGGAAACAAGAAAATAACATCCACTCTAGTTAGCAACTACACTACAATCAACACGGTCATCCTAGTTGTTTAGTTTAGTATTTCTACTCACGGCGAGTGATCAAGACCACAAGTTGTCCGATTTCTCTTCTCGCCTTTGTTTCCATCCGACGACGTAACTCCTTCCCTCCACTGGGTCATCTAGACATCATGTAAATGTATACATATTATGTGTCCTAAATAAATAAATAAATAAATAAATAAATAAATAAATGAAAAAATAAATAAATAAATATATACATGGGGGAGGAATCATCAGGGATAAACACAAAAAAGCCATTCTCATAAAAAAAAATGTCTTTAATACAAATGTGAATGGTCAATTTTCATCGTAGCAGAGCTACGACGATTACAGCAACAGGATATATGCCAGTTGTGTGGATGTGGAGAACCCTATCACGTTGGAACACAAGGGCGGGCCTCGCTAGTAAGGTCAAGCACGGTTCACTCGCAAAGTACGCCCGCTATGTAACGGAAGAGCTAGACCTATGAACAGAGACCTCCTCCACACAAATACACTGATTGAAAACATGATACGTGTCGAGATGTAAACTTAATTTAATGCGTCGGCCTCTCGATGGTGGAAGATCGTCTGTTGTTGTTGTCATACTAGCTGCAACGATATCTTCAGCAAGCTCAGGGGCTTCACACTCCGCCGTGATAATTATGATTAGGTGACTCACACAGGGTATACGTTTCCCTCCTTTAGGCGGAGAGACAACAGATTTACCTTTCATTCGCAAGTGTGAAACTCTGCCGTGTCAGTAACTTATCGTTCCGATACAACGTCAGCATTTCTGCAAGTGCGGAGTTCCCAATGCCGGATAACGATAATTCAGCATCCCTGCAAGTGTAAAACTCCGCCATGTTTACGTCTCGATACGACTTCAACATCTCTGCAAGTGCCGAGTTCCACCGCGGTGCAGGGCGCTTGAAACCCCCCCCCCCCCCCCTGTTGCCAATTCGCTATCCCCACGAGCGTCAAGTTCCGCCGGGCACCCGGGGGCTCCTTTCTTCTATCGTCGGAAGTCAAACTCTTACAAGAGTTCACGTTCAGAGCGAGCAACCTACACAGATCACGAAGACGTCGGGCCAAGTCAAGAAGAGAACTCACAGATTACGTATTATATCTCCCAGGTGTGGTAACTCTAATTACGGTTGCGACTACATGGTCTGGATCTGGCGACTCCCGGTCAAAAGTCAAGGCCGTGTGGTCGGCAGGTCGCTCGTGCAATAAACTTGGGTTCTGCGAAGAGAAGCGAACACAAAAGATGTCGGAATAGAAGATGTGATGCCGAATTGCCGAGTTCGGTATGGACCGACTGGCCACCACAAAATGAACAGTCTTGTTTATCGGACGTCACGACAATTGGACTCTCTGTTGCCACTTCCTCCCACTTACAGCAAGAGCAAGGGAACCTAAAGAATTAAGAAAGCAAAGTGATTATTGCCTCCTCAAGTGTGAGTGAGAGCTGTGAAAGCTGCATGCAAGCTTCAACCTATGTGTACACCAAGTTATACGGTGCCCTGCGGTGTAGCCTAACATCCAAATTCACACATACAACCACAATCATACAACCGTAAAACAAAACCTTTGAGTACTTTGAATCTCGGTGACAGCTGTATGATCAATCGTGGAAAGTAGGCCTACTGGAGGAAGGCGTTTTGTAGCAGATAAGCACGAATCTCCACGATTGTACATCGCCACCACGGCCAACGACCATTCATACAGCCGCAACAGACTCGACTTACGCCCATCATTGAATCCACCACCAGAAATCCATCCCGCTAGACATGATCCTGAAAAACCTGATGAAATGCCCAAAACACCTTTACAAAGCTTGAGAGAGAAACCTGTAGAAAGAGATAACACAAACTTAGAGCTAGTAAGTAATCCTTTGCCCAGACCAATTCGTGAACGCCGAAAGCCGGCAAAGTTTACCGATTATTACATGTAGGCCTAACTGGTAGGAGTGAAATATATGTTTGTATCTGATTATATCTTAATCTCATTATGTTATTTCATCAATCACAAATGTCATGTGTACTTAGGTCTATCCATATGTAATGTAACCCTAGACTTTTTATAGTTTGTTTCATTCAGCCTGATTGATGTGTTACCAGTATGTAACTTTCATTAAGTGTTATCAGTATGTAACTTTTATTATTTTATTTTCAATATGCAATACAGTCATAACAAACTTCATAAAAAAGGGATGGGGATGTCATGTTTAGTATTGTTAAGTTAGGTTGGTTACCCTGATAGTGATTTATATGTTATGTTTATGTTTATATCTTAGTCAACCAACATATGTTGGTTGACTTCGTTTATATGAAAACCACAGCCTTGGTTATGTACTGCAAGGAGATGAATAAAGAGAGCCGAGAGGACTTCCGGTCATGTCGGCTCTTGGTATAGTAGGCCTAGCTCATAAAATACTTGTGTGTTTTATCCTGAATCATCCTGTAATACAGTTAAGTTGGTTGACTTGGTTTATATGAAAACCACAGCCTTGGTTATGTACTGCAAGGAGATGAATAAAGAGAGCCGAGAGGACTTCCAGTCATGTCGGCTCTTGGTATAGTAGCTCATAAAATACTTGTGTGTTTTATCCTGAATCATCCTGTAATACACGACAGGTACAGTAAATGTTGTACTGGGAGTGGTATCTACTGGGTCAATGTCTCGTCGTCTCCAACGCAACGGTTCTACCCTCTGCCTCCGTTCCACCACAGGTCGAATGTTGAATCTCTCGGCAAGTGGCACATCATCTTCGCTGTCACTGCCACTTTCCGCTAATTCGATGCCAATTGTTGTGGGTCTAGGCCTACCGGCTGCTGAGGTTGATGGTCCCTCGTAGTCACCCGCATCGTCGAATAATGTAGATTGGCTTTGGGAAGCCAACACATCACCCTCTTCATCAGAATCTTCAAATGGGAACTCGATGTCTGATACGTATCCTTCTAAAAGTAGGAGTACCTAATCGGCAGGCAATTCTTGTTTCGCCATCTGTTAAGAAGAACATGTTTATATCAGTAGGCGTAGGCAGGGGCGGATTTAAGAAAAAGGGCCCGGTCGGCATTGATGATTGTAGTAATTACGTGTAGATGAGGTAGTGTGGAATAGCAGGGGTCTGGGGCGAGGCCCCAGCCGCCGGAAATAATTTCGATAAGGACGAACATATTTTTGGTACTGCAATAAGTTGGATGGCCTAGAACGCGTAAAGCTATTTTGTAAAAAGAGCCTTGTCCGTGGGAAACTTTTCCCCAAAAAATAACGAATTATTTCTGTCCCCATTTTTGCTGGAAGTAGCTACATGTGATTAAATCGACGCAAGTTTTAGTAGTAGTTTGGTTTTTAAAATAAACATTAAGTTCTACTTGAGAAATGTTCGTGACATCACTAGACGATTCGGACACAAATGTTCTTGTTGCACTGTGGGGAAACCAGAACAGAGATTTTTAATATAAATCGACGTTTCATCGCGTTTACTTACTTCACCAACACGTGCTGATTTAATCGCACTCGAATACATTCCTCTCAGCAAAAAATGCTAATTTTGTTTGTTTAGGGTCACTGGCCGCACTCGTTAAAAGAGTACGTTCCCTATCTTTACATTTTTGACAGCCTGGTTTTTGTTTGTATTTGTCTTTCTCGCTCGATTCTTAATATACCTGAACCTTTGCCTGAACCTAGCAGTGGCACAATTTCAATACCACATGCTAGAATAAAATATAATATGTAAAATAACAATTCAAACTAACAAACATAAGGAATAAAACGAACACTGTCCCACAGAATAACGCTCACACACACGCACACGCTGTAGCACAATACAGTATTTTGCAAGAACTACTTGACTTCTGTCACTTGCCAAACCTACAATACAACTGAGCTACGAAGACACAACAAGCCACCCTCACTCGACCCCCCATTGGCCACTTACATAAGTAACTGATTTTTCTCGAACTTTGAAATATGTGCATCCGCTTTTATGTTTTAAAGGAGCGAAGCGTTGTTCCTCAGAACGGTGTAAATCTGTTTAAAACCTGAAAACATCCTGTCCCGCTGTCCCTACCCTTAATATTCTAACAACCTGTTGTTATTGTGAAAGGCCCGCAGGCCCCACACTAAACTCTTCAGATAATTTATGTCAATTGTAACTTCGTTTCCCTTTCATGGGAAATTTCAATACACAGCGGCTGAGTAGACGACAACTACATAAAGTTATGATTATCAGCAATGGAGGTCTAGGGGGCCCCAACCGGGTCGGGGCCCGGTCGGCATTTGCCGACCTCGCCGCCCGTTAAATCCGCCCCTGGGCCTAGGGGGTTTACCATGATGCCAAAGGGCCTAACAAATTCATGCAAAAGAAAAGAAACACTCTTCAGCACTTACGCCTACAAGTGCAGATATTTATAAGGGTAGGGCCAAAACACTGGTAGGCCTTAGCCCTAAGCAGTCTATTCACGGGTCATATTTTGTAATTCAACTGACTTGATGCCTACTTTTTGGGAGTTACGCCCATGACAATCATATTCCAAGAAGATTTTTATACTGACTTCCCTGTTACAAATCTACACAAGGCTGGGTCTAGTAATTCCAAATGAAGCAGTCAGACCCTCAGCTGTCAAAGTAGACAGATAAATAACACTTGGACCGCTAAAATAGGCATTTTAAAACTACTAAATACAGTAATTATGGCTTGGAGCTGAGCACTTTTCGTACTCACTTTTTTCTGTATTCTTTTGCGATATTGATCATGTGCGTAGTACATAATTGTTATTTCATGATTTACCTGTAAGCTCCAGTGATTTTCAATACAAATAGTATCTTCTTTCATATTAAATTATCGTTTTGAAGTTGCATAAATATGGTAATATGGAGTACATGCGAGGGCGCAGCTGTTCGGAGCACACAGGAAGTGTGAAGGCCTAATTACCTGACATCCCACGAAAGTTGGGACAGGTTAGGGGGTCAATTATATTATGTTGAATTGACTGGGCCTAGGCCTAGGCCCTAGCTGCAAGAATCATTTAATAATGTTCAAAAGTAACTACAATATCATAATGTACATCAAAATAAAGGCAATTAAACATTGAACAATAAAAATAACACTTTAAACAAAACTTTGGCGTTTTTCAATGAAAAAAAGTGATTACGGAAAGTGCTAGCTCCAAGCCATAAATACCCTAAAGATGGATGCATTTACTGTGCAAAAAAACATAAACATTACTGTCAAAAGTGAGGTTATGACTGATTCGCATTCAAATATCCCACTGTGTCCGTATGGCATCAAGACTTTGATACCCCTATAAATGCAATTACCAACTATTACACCTTATTTAACTATAATAAGGCTTTTTAGCAATCAATTAAGTATTGTAAAAAAATATAATTATGGACATTACCGTACTACTTACCAATTAAATACGTGGGTGTAACAATGTAAACAAGCTTCTTAATTGCTGTCATGATAGACAGCTGGTAGATGGGCCGGGCGAAAAGAATCGATTCCTTCGAATAATCGATTCTTTCCTTTCGATTCTTTCGATTAATTGATCGATTCTTTTTATTCGATTTAATCGATTCTCTAGCATCGATTTTGGCTACAACGACAGCAACAACAAGTCTTCATTACATCATGTTTTAGGACACCACCTTTAGTTAAATCCTGCTCTCTACCGTGAATTAGTATACCCCACCATGTCGAAACTACGACAGCCACGTACAAAAAAAGGGCCCGAACCAACATCCGTCCGAGAACGGAGTTGAGAAAATTCTGATCCTGTACCTAATCGTAGATTCACGTGCAAAAAGAAATACATCCGGTTTACTGAAACCGGTTTACTGTTGTGAGTACTGTGTACTGTTTACCGGTTTAGTGAAAGTACTGTATGGTCTTGTAAACTGTACAATTGTGAAACATAGTAGCTACCAAGCTAAAAAAAAGTATACATTTACATTTACATTTACATTTACTCGGGCAAAAAGCAAAAACGACCCCACCATGTCGAAACTACGACAGCCAAGTACAAAAATGAAGCGCCCGAACCAACATCCGTCCGAGAACTGAGTTGAGAAAAGTCTGATCCTGTACCTAATCGTAGATTCACGTGCGGAAAGACACACAACCGGTTTACTCGGGCAAAAAGCAAAAACGACCCCACCATGTCGAAACTACGACAGCCACGTACAAAAAGAAGGGCCCGAACCAACATCCGTCCGAGAACACAGTTGAGAAAATTATGATCCTGTACCTAATCGTAGATTCACGTGCGGAAAGACACACAACCGGTTTACTCGGGCAAAAAGCAAAAACGACCCCACCATGTCGAAACCAAAGTCGAAACTACGACAGCCATGTACAAAGAAAAGGGCCTGAACCAACATCCGTCCGAGAACACAGTTGAGAAAATTCTGATCCTGTACCTAATCGAAGATTCACGTGTAAAAAGACACACAACCGGTTTACTCGGGCAAAAAGCAAAAACGACCCTACCATGTCGAAACTACGACAGCCACGTACAAAAAAAAGGGTCGGAACCAACATCCGTCCGAGAACGGAGTTGAGAAAATTCTGATCCTGTACCTAATCGAAGATTCACGTCGTCGCCTGAGAATGCAAGTGTTCTAACTCCATTCCCGGTCATTTTTGAGTTAGCGATGATTTCCTGTACTTTAGAATACGTGTGATTCAACTCCATTCTTACATTTTGTCCTATGTCCATATTTTGCTCATAGGAGGGTAAAAACATTTGTGTTATATCCATTCGACGAAGTGATGTGAGAATTCAAATGGTTTATCTCCATCACAACCTTCTTTGAGAATTCAAATGGTGTATCTCCATTTTCGCGCCGTAAACTCTTCACTGTGACCAATGAAACACACCGAAGCTGAACAAGTGCCTGAGCAATGGCGTCGTAAACATTGAAGTGTCAAACTCAAGTCGCAAGCTTCGACTTGAATTTGGTAAGTAGATTGTTTTGTTTAGCCAACGAATTAAATAATTATGTTCCAATAAAGTATAAACAATTGTTATGTAGTAACTTTGTAACGTTTTCGCAGGTTAGTGTCAGGGAAAACTCTGAAATGGCTTCACCAAGCTCGTCACTGCCTTCGCCTCCTCCGGAATTACCTGCAGTGCTTCTGGACATGCTCGAAAACGATTCCTTGTAAGTCAATAATCTTGCTACATGTGCATGCATACATCACCAAGTTGATATCAGAATTTATGCGAACCTTGTCCTAATATTACCTAATGTTTCGTGCCGTAGGCTTGGACTTAGCCTATTGTACGCCTAGGCCCTAGATCACAAATTCCTAGACTTAGGCTTAGGCCTAGACCATGCCTAGGCCTATTCTAATAGCCAGTTGGTCAACGCTTCTGTGTCTAGGTCTAGGCCCTAGTTCGACCACTAGGCCGAGGCACCTAGGCTAGGCTAGCCAAACCAATAACCATTAGTCCACAAAACCTGTACAAGAATTTGTTTTATTTTCTATAGATTTGCCAGTGACAGATCAGATGGAGACGAAGAAATGCCAAGGGAAGGTTTCGGCAGATTGTCAGCTGGAGTAGGTGTAGTCCGGAGACTTGATTTGGTGTTTGAGACTGTGATGGACTCGGATAATGAAAGTGAAAGGTAGGCATCAGGGGGGTAGGGCTATTTTTAGACTAATAGTTGCATAGGCCTACACTAGGCGCAGCCTTAATCCTAGACCTACCTACCACAGTAGGCCTTCGTCATTCAAAAACTGAAGGCCTAGATAAATTGAACTAGCCTTTATGACATGCCATGTGCCAGGTTATTTCTCTCATTAACTGTATCTAGACCTACTTAACAAAACTGTTCACCGAAATCAAACATTCCGTTCCTGAGAATAACGGAACCAATAGGAATTTAGATTGGAACTGCACACATGGATAATTTACCGTAGGCCTATTTCATTACTCTGCTACCGGGAATCTATTTTTACTGTACTGCAGAACTTCCCATTATACCTATTGTTAAGTCTTAACAAATGAATTCACTGTGAACAAATTAAATAACAATCAATAAAAATAACAAAACAAACTATGTAGGGCTAGTAGTAGGCTTAGCCTAAATATGCAGTTGCAGTTATAAATCGTTCAAAGTTGCAGGCCTATTGTGCACTGAATTAAGCATAAACTGATAATGTAGGATCTATTTTTATTTTATTTCAGCAATGTCTTTCACGTTGCCAGCGAGATCCATCTAGATGAACTAACTCTACCAGCAGAAGAGGTTCCAACGCAAGATGTAATTTTGAATAACGAGGCACAAATTGGACAAGAGATACCAGATACTTCCGACAGGTATACATATATTACGATTAACGGAATGTACATGTTTAGCGTCGTACGCTGTGAAATTCATTCGTTGTATAGCCAGCATAGGGTGAATATGCCTAGAGCTCCCCAATACATAGCTACATACTAACTACCATTGCGAGTGGCAAGTGCCCCGTCTATCATAAAATATTGTAGACACGGTTACATGGAAAATTCAATCCAGGATAGAGTAAGGTTATTGTACTACGTATCAGGTAGTTTTTATTTACTTTCAATTTGCAAGGATTGGCATCAACTCTAGGGTTAGGTCCCTACCCAATTTGTGAATTTGTAGATTGCACTCTTAAGGCCTATATTTTTTAACAGTGGCCTTGGAGACGCAGCCACGCAGTAATACTCAGACGATGTCTACGCCATTCATTCTTAGCATTTCTCTAGTGTAATTTGTAGTATTTGGGGGGGCCTAATGTATGTGTACTTGTGTTCACCATTGCACAAAGAATACATTTATTATAAACGTCCCCCCTGATTTGATATAGGCCTACTGCAGCATTCTGTATTCTACCTGCTCATGATATTTATAAGATTTTTTGTTGTTTTAGGAGCCGAAAAAGGAAAAGAAATGTTGAATCGTGGAAGGCCTCCATAAGAAAACGACGTCGAGCAGCCGGAGAGTCTTATGTTACTAGAGACGGAAAGAACAAAACTGAACGCAAAATAAAAAATAGTTGCAATCAAAATTGTAGACGTAAATGTACCACTAAAATTGACCTAGATGACAGGCAAACTCTTCATAAACAGTTCTGGTCTTTAAGCGACACTAAAAAGTCTCATTTTTACACTACGTACGTAAAAAAAGTCCCCAAAAAACGATGCCGTACACTTGAGGGGGCAGCAAGCAAAAAAACATTTTCTTTTTCTTACTTCTTTGAAGTGAGTAATGTATTGATTCAAGTTTGCAAGCCGTTTTTCTTAAACACATTGGATATTTCTCAAACCAGACTTTATTATTGTCTAGATAAAATGGTTAATGCAGCAACAGGACTCCCTCGATCACCTGTAAAGGGAAAACACTTGATGCGAGGGACACACGCTGATAAAATAACAGCGATCAAACAGCATATTGAAAGCTTCCCAGTAATAGAGTCACATTATTGTAGACAGTCCTCAAAGCGCCAATATCTAGATGGGAGGCTTTCCATCAATGCTATGTACAGACTTTATGTGGAAAAAGTAGGTACAATGTCAGCTGTTAAAGAACATTTGTATCGTAAGGTGTTCAATGAAAATTATAATTTTAGTTTCCAAAAACCCAAAAAAGATCGGTGCGATTTCTGTGAAGAAATGAAAATAGCTAAACATCAGTCTGATGAAACTAAAGATAAGTATGAGGCACACATAAAGAGAAAGGTAGATGGTAAAAAGGAACGGGACAATGACAGAGCTAGCTGTAAAACACGTGTTGAACAAGAAACTGCTGTAATTACATTCGATCTTCAAAATGTCTTTGCTTTACCTAAAGCAAATGTATCAAATTTTTTCTACAAACGGAAGCTTAATTGCTATAATCTAACTGCACATTGCTCTGTGAATGGTAAAACCTATTGCAGTCTATGGCATGAGTGCATTTCAGGCAGAGCTGGGAACCATATTGCAAGTGCTTTGTATAAGATTTTGAAAGTTTTTATTGTCGACTGTCCCTATGTAAAGCATATCATTTTATGGTCAGATTCCTGTGTACCACAGAACAAGAATTCACTAATGACGCTGGCCTTGAAACGTTTCATGGCTGATCACGATGTGCAAGTTATCGAACAAAAGTTTTCAGAGCCTGGACATGGGAACGTGCAGGAAATTGACGCGGTGCATAGCCGTATTGAGAGGTTCCTAAAAAATGTTGAAGTTTATAGTCCAGTCAGTTTAGTAAGAAATTTACTAGCTATTCCAAAGGGTAATGTTGACTTGCATGTCATTCAGTTACATGCCAATGATTTTCTCAATTTCAAGGTTGCAACAGCAGGAATGAATTTTGCTGATGTGCCCTACAGTAAAGTTAAGCTCTTGGTTTACCAAAAAAAATCTCCCTATGAAAGTAGGTTACAAGTTGTCTTTCACTGATAGTATAGTTACATCTGTAGGGTTGGTGCGTATATCACCAAGGAACAAAAGCAAGAAGAATATTGCTGCAAGCCAGGATATTGCTTCAGGTACTGTTTTTAACATTCCTAGAGTTACTGCTCTAAATGTTACATGCAAGTTGTCCGATGAAAAAAAAAAAGATTTGCAGTCAATGATGAGATACTTTCCTTCCATTGATTGTGAGTTCTATAAAGCAATATTTAAATAGTAAAACATACCATGTTTGTACTATGGATTGCATCATGGTTGTTGCAGTATTTACTTATCATTCATAATCAGTCGTAAAGTTTAAGGTTGTAAAGCATGTTATGTCAATCGTTCATACTAATTTACATGCTGGATGTCCATTTTTACTACATTTAATTGGCTTTCTGCTGGATCCTCGTAAGAGTAATTTTGTATAAATTGTATTTGGACAAACTAGTTACGACTTCGAACTTATGCCTTAGGGCTTGTGATTGAACGAGTGCATTGAAATGTAAACTTGGCAATATGAACAGGGTCATAACCAGCTATAATTTGTTACGCCCAACTCTGTTCCCCTGATTGCGCCACTAAATACAAAACATTACGCTTTACTCCTTATAGCTTACAACTCCTTGTGAATGACGCCTAAGTAGCTGCGACATATGGAATGAGAAACTTGTCAGTGATAGAATTTGTCGTATATTCTAATATTAAACATTTATTTTTGTAATTGAGCATTTCAGTTCTCTGTTACACATTGTTCTTCTACCCACTTGGCTCAGAAAAAGAAGAACCGGTACTACCGTGTAATAATCCTTGACTGAAATCATACTCAATTAGCATAGATGTTCCGTATTTTGTATTATATAAACACAACTTTCCTTATATCTCAGGTAATGATGTTCCTCTTAATATAATGTTATGATTGAGCCTCATAATAATTTTATTCTCTATTATTATTATTATTATTATGATTATTCTATTACACTGCAGCATGGTATTTGTGCATGCATTGCATTTGTGTTCAAACAAATTCACTATAGTGTTTTTTTATTTTATATTAATTATTACATTAGGTAAATTTTAATATAATACCAATGAACCTTGCTGTCATCATGGATAATGATTATTATGATGAGTTTGTGTTTAAACCTAAACAAATAGTTTAGTGTTTACGAAGTTTAAATTGTTTCATCCCAAAACTAGCCATTAATGCAGATTTTCAGGTTTTACCTATGCATTACATATCATAAAGTTCAATAAAATATTAAATTAACATGGTTTTTCATTATGAAAATGTAGTTAGGTAAATAAACCTTTCAAAAACCTTATTTCCCCACAAAAAATTGGAGTTAGAACATTAGGCGGAAATCATTTAAAATGTGTTGTAAAACCGATTGTTCTATCTCCAAGACGAAGTATCAATATTACCCTACTGAGAGATATTTTTACCTGTAAAACTTAGTTTTAACAGTCCTTTAATAAACACTAAACAATGTGTGCAACTGTGTGTGCCAGTATTAATTTATTTCTAGGCCTAATGCTAGTCCCAACTTTGCACTCCATTTACTTGGGATTAGAAAATGTGGAGATAGAACAAATACACTCTAGAGCGACGACGTGTAAAAAGACACACAACCGGTTTATTTGGGCAAAAAGCAAAAACGACCCAACCATGTCGAAACTACGACAGCCACGTACAAAACAAGGGGCCCGAACCAACATCCGTCCGAGAACGGAGTTGAGAAAATTCTGATCCGGTACCTAATCGTAGATTCACGTGCGGAAAGACACACAACCGATTTACTCGGGCAAAAAGCAAAAATCACCTAAGGCCTACTTAGGAGGGGGAAGAGATGGGAGAAGATAGGAAGAAGGATGGTAGGATGATGAGGGAGTATGAGAGTGTAACGGAATTGGTCAGGGGGCTTGAATGGGAGACACTCGAGGACAGAGGAAGAGGGACCGCCTGGGGAAAATGTACAGGGCGGTAAGGAAGCACGAGGGATGGGAGGAAGTTGAGGAGAAGTGAGGGGAAGCAAGAAAGGAGGATGTAAGACGGAAAAATACATGACACCGAACAATAGGAGCCAGCTGCAACAACAACAATAATAGATGGTAGTAATTTCAGTGGTGAACAAAAAGCATAATGTAAATTCGATTTTGGGTACAGTTATACAAATTTAATTTCAAAGTTACCAAATTTTTCTAGCATTGAAATAACAAGATGTGTTTTTTATCTAGCGTCCAATTGTGTCAAAGACCGTGCGGGCGGGTCCCCGTGAGACTAGTTGACCCTACGTATAGCCTGATGCAACATTAAAAAACACCAGCATATAACTACGCCCCTGTGGTATTCAACATTCAACACCCTCGTATCATGCTATGCCGCTATTATGATCTTGGTGACCACGAAAACATTCGAGCCGTTTGAAAAGTCCGCGCTCGGTTCCACCATGCTTTCTTCGTTCATTTGTCCGTTCCGAACAGTCTCGAACAGTCCGAACAGGGTGTTCGTTGTTCATCTGTAAAAAAAACATATGTTCTGGTGGTGTTCAGTTGTCCGCCGGCAACTGTTTGCAAACAGGCCGAACATGTTCGAACTGTCCGGAATGAAAAAGAGGAGTGAGTTGAGTAGAACAAGATGTAGAGCGGGAATACAAATTATACATAGCGGTAACGTGTTAATTAATATACATTTTAATGCAGATTACAACATGTCCGTCGTCTAATTGAATAGGGTCGTTATGTTTGATACATTAAGGTAAGAAAATAATTATTTAACGTTTATTTAGTCCAATAGGCCTACCTAACCTCATTTAAGCCTAGACGCCCGTACTCCCGTTGCTTATCTCATACGTTTAATTGAACCATCACAAACTTGGCTTAGGCCCTACCAAAGATTAATTCAGTTATCTTTCGCCCTATTTAATTTAAAGACCGTTTTAACCTAAAATTAACAGGTGTCTCTGACTAGATTGGTGTTCATTTGTGTGAAGGCAGAACACATGTTTTTTCGCACTAGACTCGGCCAACTTCCTGTTCGATGACGCGTTTCCGCTTTGTTCCAACTTGTTACCGAACAGTTACGAACTCGACAAATGAACGAACCTATCTTGTAGCAGCTAACGGAACCGTACAATGCGCGGATAATTCAATTCGTAGAACGCCCGCTCGCCGTCCAGATAGGGGCACTCACGACAGGAACTCTGGACAGTGTTCCCCGACGTGCACCCTACGTCTGGTCATCCCCTAAAAACACGTTGGTGTCTGTACGACTGGACCAACGCTTGCGTAGACCGAGCAGCAGAGATTCCAATCTTACATAAAGACGGCTGCACACGACTGATTTGCGTTGGGCAACCAGTTGGCCAACTTGGTTGTTGATCGTTCTGCGCATGCGCGTGGCTTCATTTGATAGTTGGTGACGATTAAGGCTGGTCCACACAGATTTTTAAGACATACGATTGAAGGTTTAACGCGTAGTCGTAAAGTTGGATCATAGGAAACACGTACTGGCGTTCACACAAAGTTTTAGTTTTAAGACGTTGTTTTCATTGTTGTTTTTAAAACCACGTCTTAAAACCTTATGCATTGTGTCTTCAAAATCTGTGTGGACCAGCCTTTAGAACCAAGTTCTATATTCCGCCAACCCAACCTCGCAAATATCGATATAAATCGCAGATCAAATCGAAACTGTTAAAAGTCGCCTTGATTTTGAGGTTATGTTGCTTTGTGTACACTTTACTCTCGAGTTTCGCCGCCTCAACTAAACGCTTAGTTTTTTTTACTATTTTAAATCATGGCAAGTGGCACCTGGCAAGCCGATGAAGAAATTACTCTCATCGAGTTTTATGCTCAACGACCATATTTATGGGATCCAAAAAACCCGCAATATTCCAAAACAAACCTCAAGACATGCGAGCTTGAAAAACTTGTACCATTCCTCAGCAACAAGTACACAGGTAGGAAACACCGTGCCCTACATTTATTGTAGTATTACCTATTATCGTGTTTAACTAGGCCTCATGCCAAGACTATAGGCTATTATCAAGGCCTAAGGTTATGGGCCTAGTTGCAATTAATTCTTACAAAAATGAAAACCGAGGTTCGTGACTTTCCGCAAGGATTTTTATTGTATTATCAGTATTAGCCAAAATATGAGATGTAGATCCCATATCATTATTATTGTTATTAGTAAACACTTAGATGGCAGCAAGTTAGCCTATCATCTTGGCACAATAATCATATATGTCAATGGCCTAGGCTAGGCCTACTTTTGATAAGCATTTTTTTTGCCCCAAGCAATCATTATTGAATCAATATAGCGGCAAAAATATGCTTTACTAGCCTACTTACACTTACTTACCCAATACATTTTTTCAGTTCCTGAAATAAAAAAGAAATGGGACCATTTACGCACCGTCTTTAATCGGAACTGGGCCAAGTGGTTGGCAACGAACAAGAGTGGAGCGGGTTCCGCAGATATATTTAAGCCCAGTTACCGGCACTTCAGTAAAATGTCCTTTCTGAAAGACTCAGCAAATGTGTTTATTGATGGGGTGTCGACAATGAGCCAACCCCCAAACAACAGCCATCAACAACAAACAGCCAAAGAACATTCAGACGAAAATGTAGAGGTATGTGTATTTCTTTAATACAAATCAACATTATCAGTTCATAACAAATAACCATTACATTTAACTTTTTAGATAAATTCAGGAACTGCTCATAAAAGTAGCCCACTATATTTACACAACAATAAATGATATTACAGCAAACAATATAAATTATAACAAACCCTAATATTTTACATAGTTAACTTACTTCCCTTCTTTAGGTATGTGAGGCGTAGTTGACAACCAAGAATTCCCAAATATGGCTTTAGCATATTTAGTAGCACACACACACCCATGTATAGCCTACACTTCTAAACATAATATTGTGTTTATTTTTTATAAATCAATATAATTTTACGTTCAACATATTTTCATCATTAGCCAAGTATTATTGTATAGTTATTTTAATTTCAGGCTCAAGACAATTACTGCCAGTATGAATTCCTTCAAGAAGAAGGCCTAGACGAGATAGTGGAAGCACAACCGCCACCAAAAAATCCACAGGTCAAGAAAAAGAGGAGAGAAAGTCCACGTGACGAGATGGCAAAGGAAGCCATTAAAGCACTTCAAGCAAGCCAGCAAGCACTGCTAACCAGACCCAAACGAGATGCTGTTGATGACGACGAACAGGACTTATTTGGTAGGCTCGTAGCAAAGAAGCTACGTTTGTTCAATGCAGATGTTGCTGAAGAAATTCAGCAGCAAATTTTGTGTTTATTCCTGGCCTATAAAGACCACAGGATTAATTTAGAAACCTAAAGACATCACAATCCAGTGCATTCAAAAAAATAAGGTCACGTTCAATATATACAATAGTACCTCAACAATTAATGCGATAGGGCCTCCGGCCTATACATAGTATTTAATTAAAAAGGCTTCACTTTGTTGATTTTGTACTGTATTACATTATTTTAGCATAAAGTAAAAATAAATAGATATTATACTAATAAATGTATTCATAATGACAATATATTATGGTGTTGTAATATGTAAATCCTGTTTCATTAATTTTGGTTCCATCTTGCATGTTTTTTATTGGGGGCGTATCATCTTATCCTGCCATGGTACAGCTCCAACACCATTGAAATATTGACAATAGTTTTCCCGCACCTCTTGTGCATCCGCTGCAATGCGATTCCCAGCGACATGTCCGAGTGGCATTAGGCCTTGTGCTTGAGGATCTATAGAACAAGGGCATTTTCGGTAAATGAACATTGATGATGGCAGCAGAAGGAATTGGACCAAAGAAAATAGGTAATGATTACAAGTATAATGGCACAATTAACAATTATAATTAATAATATTTTGTACCTCTTCTCCATTGTCCAGGTATTAATGTGCCAGTCATCTCATCTTCTCGATCTAACAGCTCTGTTGGTGCATATTTAGTATGAGAAATTGCTTGTGTACGCAACCAGTTGTGTAAAACGAGAGTGCACAAAACTATTGTTGTCACTTTTTCTGGGGATGTTCTTATTGGTGACCTATAAATTTGGAATCTGTTGGCTAGCACGCCAAATGCATTCTCAACACAACGCCTAGCACGAGATAGTCTAAAAATAATAAGAGAAAAGCAGAGGATTAACTTTGAAATCCAAAGTAAACTGTGAAGATCATCATCATAGGCCTAGTTATTTCACACTCTCTGTACTGTAAGTACCAAGCATGTGAAATAAATTACAAACAAACAAACAATAAAAGTTAAGTTCAAAATTTACCTGTAGTTGTAAATACGACGGTCGTCACGCATTGCAAGATTTTCTTTAGAATAGGGTCTTATTGTCTTTGTGGTTGTGACGTTCCACCCTACACGTCATGTGACGGTAGTTGGAGGGGGTAAGATAGTGGTGAAGCGGTGGGCTTGACCAGTGGACGTGGAGCCCTCGCGCAGGAAACACCCGTCTCTTGCCAGCTACGGCGGCATCTAATGTAACTACGGTTGCTATTTACGTGCTTAATTAATTAAAGTCTGCTATATTTTAATCTTTTAATCAGTGTTCTTAATATTACTCCTTCCTATCCCGTGCTCCGGTACGAGGGAAACATTACATTGGCGCCCAACGCAAACCTTCCTACAACAATAGTGCGATATATTAGTGTTTGTTTAAACCAATCCAGTGTTCGAACAGTGATAAAATGCCAAAAGGCCGTGTGCGCAGTGAGCGACAGGAGGACTTTCCGACGGCTTGTGACATGTTGACTTCGGTCAACGAACAATTGTCCGGGATGTTAGAACGGTTGACGGCGCTCGAGACAAATAGCCAGCGACCGTCGTCGTCAGCAACGTCGTCGGCGTCTCCATCGGTACGCCCACCTACTGGCCAACAAACCGTTCTTCCCTCGGCGGTGGCGACCAACGGTAACGCGCCTATGCCGTGGATGGTTCCTGTGTTTCCGACTTTTAGTGATGACGGTAAAGTCCATCCTCTTGAATTTTTAGAGGGTTTTGAACATACTTGTGTCCAGTTTGGCATACCGGAACACCAATGGCTATCCATTGCATTTCGTCAATTAGACGGCCCTGCCAAACATTGGGCATCGGCTTTCCGCCGATCGTGGCATACGTGGGACGTGTTTTCGCGGTGTTTTAAGGACATGTTCTGGTCGAATGACATACAAGACGCAGTCGATCTCAAGTTTGCACGTGATTATTATGATCGAAAGACTCACGGAACGATGACGGAGTTCTTCCTCTCGTGGATGAACAAACTAAAATACGTGTCCGCACACATGTCAGATGAGACTTTCGTGCGCCGAATCTCCCATTTGTTTCCCGCGAATGTTGAAAATACTTTGATCGCCGCAAATGTTAAGACGCCGGAAGCAATGCTTTCATTGTTACGGGGGTTGGATGACGCGGCATCTCGCCGTCGCGAACGAGAGACAGTGCAGCGTTCCGGGATGTACGCGGACCGGGATCGACGGACCTCGAACCCGGCACCTCCACATCGGCAGACCATCCAACCAGCTGCGACCAGCCGCCCAGTGTCTACATCGGGGAACTGGCGAGACAACAACCAGACGCAGCGTCGCGGCGGTGACGCCAACCAGGGACACAAGGTCAACATGCTGACGTGTACCGAGTCCTCACCCAACGCCGAGCCCGCCGCCGAGACGGACTTCGCAGTCGAGGCCCAAGACACCTGCGGTAATTCGGAATCGGGAAACGGGCTGTAACTGGTCAGGTAACTCCGCTGTCTTCAGTTACATTATCAAGGAGTTCATCCCCTGCACGTGACGTCAGAACGATCCAGACGGTCGTGATGTTCGACCACGCTTCGCTTCGTGATGATCTTCTGTCGGAGGACGTCGTGGAGGACGGAGCAAACGTCGTTTGTACACCAGAAATAACTGTAAGTGTCTGTGCTCACAATATTGGTGCCTTAATTGATACGGGTAGTGAGATTACATGTATATCAGAACTCTTTTGGGACACTTTAATCTCACAAAAGCCCGATTTGCCACTACTACCTGCTCGTACTGTTATGGTGACAGGAGCGTTTGATGATAAGAGCCACGCTGTTAATAGGCAGACTTATCTTCCTGTTGTTATCGATACCATATTGCATGAAATACCTATGCTTATTGTACCCAATTTACACCGTCAATTAATCTTAGGTTCAGATTGGCTCCGGTGTTTAAACGCCGAGATAAACTTCAAAACCAACGAACTATGTATTTCAAATGGTGAAACAACTCAAACAATAGGTTTCAAACTCTCTGAGTCAGGAGATGTAAAAGAAAATTATAACCGCCATTTGTCACTTATAGAGAGCCCTCAGACAGACAACTTGAATGTATTTGTTGAGCAGCCCCAATCGTTTGGGAAGGACAATGACAGGACTTTTACAGAACTGGTGAAAGAGACTGTCCAGTCGTTGCCTCTCACGGTTACGCCATCACAAAAAGACTCAATTTTGACCCTGCTATTAAACCATTCTTCCGTATTCTCTAACAGACCTGGGAGGGTTAACAATTATATTCATGAGTTGGAGATGACGAATACAGCGCCCTTTACCCAAAAATCGTATCCCATCCCATACTCCAAACGACAAGCAGTAGACGAACAAATACAACAAATGCTCGCCTGGAATATCATAGAACCTGCCCCATCCGCATACACAAACCCACTAGTCTTTGTTGTCAAGTCGAATGGAAGGGTTCGTCCTTGCCTTGACGCCCGATTACTAAATTCAAGAATTGCGCCACAAAACGACTCACCCCAGCCTATTCAAGAGCTTCTACAAAGATTTCACGGTAAAAAGTTCTTTACAACTTTAGATTTAACAAGTTCGTTCTGGCAGCTGCCTCTAAAAGAAGAACACAGAAAATATACTGCGTTTACGTACAATGGAATTACATACCAATACTGTGTTGTTCCATTCGGATTGCAGTCTAGTGTTGCTGGCTTAACACGATGTCTCAATAAGGTATTCACGCCAGAACTAAAAGCATGTACCACGTTTTATGTAGACGACCTTCTAATCGCTAGTGAGGACTTTGAGTCGCACATACGCCACATTCAGTTGGTGCTAGATGCTCTAGCCCAAGTAGCTATCACTCTCAAATTCGACAAATGCCAATTTCTACGTTTCGAGGTCAATTTTGTGGGGCATATCATATCAGAGAACGGAGTAAGAATAGACAAAGAGAAACTCAAACCTATACTAGACTACCCGCGGCCACAAAACGCCAAACAGTTACGTAGATTTCTCGGTATGTGCACATACTTTAAGAGGTTTTGTGACCGCTACTCTCACACGACGGCGCCTCTACTGACATTGTTGAAGAAGGGTGTTAAATGGTCGTGGTCGACGGAGATGAATGACACGTTTGAGAACGTAAAGATGTTGTTCCTGGATACGGTTATGTTGCACCACCCGATTCCAACACTACCATATCACGTTTCCACTGACAGTTCTGATGTAGGAATCGGGGCCCATTTATTTCAAATCGATCAAAATGGCGAACGTCGTGTTATCGCGTTTGCGAGTAGATCATTGAAATGCCAAGAACGGCGATATTTTACCACCGAGAAGGAGGGGCTCGCTATTGTTTACGCGTTACAAAAATTCCGCATCTATTTAATTGGGCACAAATTTACCATTTGGACTGACCTCAAAAGTTTATCATTTATGCAACAATGTAAACTCCTTAGTGCACGCATTACCAGGTGGATATTAATACTTCAAGAGTACGACTTCGACATAAAATATTGTCCCGGAAGAGAAAACGTTGTTGCCGATGCCCTGAGTCGTGCGCCAGTCAATGGAGTACAATACAAAGACGAGGAATGTCTACGCATACACACAATAGCCCAGGTGGTAGACGCAGCCACAACAAACCTGACGAACTGGGTCAAGGAACTACCTGAGCGCCAGCGAGACGACCCCTACTTAGGGGTACTCATCCGCGAAATAGAGGCCTCATCGGGAGATCGGGCTAACTGCGGAGATTACATAATACATGACAACATCTTGTATCACAAAAGCAATCACGACAGTGAATGGCGGATTATGGTTCCTATGGATGACTGCATAACGTTAGTAAACCAATTTCATGCAGCTTACGGTCACGTAGGATCATACAAAGTATACAAAATCATTTCCGAACACTTCTATTGGAAGAACATGCGACGCTTGATCGTAAAAGTCACACGTTCATGTGACGTTTGTCAGAAGGCTAAATGCGCGACACGAGGGTTATCGGGAGAAATGGCGCATGTGCTTCCGACAATGCCAAATGAGCTTGTTACGACGGACTTATACGGGCCGTTGCCACAGGCTAAAGGAGGTGTTAATTATATCTTGGTTTTCCTCGACACATTCACTAAGTACGTCACGATTTACGCATTGAAACGAGCGACGACGAAGGCTATTCTGAATAAACTTTTAACCGACTACATACCGAATGTGGGGAGGCCTCGAAAACTCTTGTCGGACCACGGTAGTCAGTATACCGCGAGAGAATGGTACCGCGTGTTGGAAGAGGAGTCCATTATACCCCTACATTCATCGATCCGACACCCCCAAAGCAATCCTACTGAACGGATAATGCGTGAACTTGGGAGAGTGTTCCGGACCTACTGTCACAATAAACACACTAATTGGGTATCATGCTTACCATTTATACAACAATGGTTTAATGTCCTTACTCATGAAGGTACCGGCTTTACCCCGTATGAATTGCAATTTGGCCGTAATCCACAACGAATGATAGCCGATATGCTTAACCTTCCACCTCAGACATCACTACCACTGTCAACACCTCAGAAGATTGTTCTAGCACGTGAACGCTTGTCGTCCAAAGCGGCGAAACGTAAACGCGCCCACGACAGTCGCGCAACATGTACCGTGTTTCAACCAGGCGACAAGGTACTGTTGAAAAGTAATCACGTCTCAAGTGCGACGAACAAACAAATTTACAAGTTCTTCATGATTTATGAGGGCCCCTACACCATCTACCGACAAGTAGGCCCCAATGCCTACCACCTCGTTGATGATCATGATCGCAATAAGGGAATTTTCAATGTTGTAAATTTGAAGCCGTACTACTTACCACAACTGGGTTGACTGTACACATGGTCGATTTTATTCCCATTCCAAGAACGTGTGTTGCTGTACGATAACCAATGTTTTATGGGGTTTTTAGTTTCAGATTGTAGTCGATGTCTATAAAAATGGTTATTACTGTATTTTATTTAATTTAAGGTAATTTAGTTAATTTTATTGTATTTAATTCAATTACATATGGTACATTTTCCATTAAACTTAATTGATACTTTATACAACTACAGCACCTATGTGTATTGTAGTACTTTATTTTGTTCACTCAATATTATATCTTGACATGATTGTGCTATTCACAACTTGTGTGTGTGTGTTTATAAACCAATTTCTTGTATTTTACATCGACATGGTGTTTGTCGAAGCTTGTTTTGTATTGAGATGTTATGTTATATTATACTAAAATGTGCGGCTTTTAATTGTAATGGTTTCAACAAGGAATTTATTCAAGTGTAATCCTATTATATTCACTGTTCTAGCAATGAAAATAAAATCTGGGGGGGATATTTGTGACGTTCCACCCTACACGTCATGTGACGGTAGTTGGAGGGGGTAAGATAGTGGTGAAGCGGTGGGCTTGACCAGTGGACGCGCAGGAAACACCCGTCTCTTGCCAGCTACGGCGGCATCTAATGTAACTACGGTTGCTATTTACGTGCTTAATTAATTAAAGTCTGCTATATTTTAATCTTTTAATCAGTGTTCTTAATATTACTCCTTCCTATCCCGTGCTCCGGTACGAGGGAAACATTACATGGTTAAAGGGAAGGCCTCATCACCAATAAATACATAAGGCATATTTACGTCGTACAATGGAATCAAATCTGCTTGTGGAAAATTAAGCAAGTTGTTATCCAATGCATGTTTCAAGTCACACCTGGACCAAATTCCTCTGTCACTCATCCGTCCATTTGTGCCAACATCAGCATAAATGAACCGTAGGTCTGCATCTACAGCTGCCATAAGGACGATACTGTTAAACCCCTTATAATTGTAATATAAAGATCCAGCTCCGGGTGGTGGTGCAATCATTACGTGTTTTCCGTCCAATGAACCAATGCAGTGGGGAAAATTCCACTTTTCATTGTATGCTTGAGCTATTATCTGAAAAATTAATAACCACACATCAGTTGGGTATAACACTCACCTGGGATAGGAAGGTCTATGCGGTAGCACTATCAACTGCCAGTGGCAGCTAGCATCCAAAGCCCTTCCGGCACATAGCTCTTGCTCAATACTTAACTATAATTATTTAAAAAACATGTCAATACAATCATAGCGTACCTTCCATTCTACTTCAGTACTCGGAGTTTTCATAAATGTTGGTGCTAGAGCGTCGTAAATACTTTTGCACACATCTGGGATCATGGCAGATACTGTTGAATGCCCAACTAGGTACTGCATGGCTAGCGAGGACTGACTCTCACCTGAACGTATAATAATAGAATTGAAATTATTGTGGCCATACATAGAGGAATCACTTAGTCTACCTTAAAGATCCTTGGACCCACCTGTAGCGAGATGCCTAAGTGTCAGAGTCAGTTTCTTTCTGGGAGAAATAGGCTCTCGCATATTCGTGCTTTGTTTAGTCAAAGAGGGAGAAACCAGCTCAAGAAGGTGCTCAAACGATTCGGGGTATAATCGCAGTTGCCTCATGAACATGTATGGGTCTGATACCTTTAATTCCCCGTATAATTTGTCATAGTAGCTGTCTTCTTCTTGTAGTTTTTCTCGCCATGGTTTCACCCACATTCTCCGCTTTTTAGGGCGGCAATCGATGGCGTAATCTAGTAATAAACATGCGGCAGCGTGAATTTGCTGCACTGCAGCTGCTTCAACATCACAGTTCATATTATAATAATATTAACTAAATACATAACCTCCAAAATGAAAATGATCACATGTAGAATTTACCGCCAAATTACTACCAAGCAACGGGTGGATACCACGTTTAATGAGTATTATGGAAGCCGTGACAGTGCTATCGTCATTCTATCGTGTGCATTAAAAGTTGGCCAACTTTCGTTGTACCCAACCAGAGTTGGCCAACTTAGATCAGTCGTGTGCACCCGCCTTTAGGTTCCGCGTAGGGCCAGGCTAGCCAGACCTTACAGTGGCGAACAAAATTACAGAGACACCAACGCGTCAGCCAAAAACGTACCGTAGGGTAACCGAACCGTATGACTTCACTATTCTCTCCGTATTCATCGGTGCCCGCGAGATAGTTTCCCTAGGTCATCGCGACACTGCCGGAAGTGGGTAAAGGCTCAACAAGAACTGACGGCATCGTGATTGTAATTGTAATCCGGAAATCGTGAAAGAGTTAACTTACTTTGTTCTTATGGCGCTGTTCACAACAAAATCGTAACGTCGAAATGGATTGTAATGGTTAATCATATTTCTACAATTGCAAACCCGATTACAATTACGATGCCATCAATTGTGGTTGGGCCTTAACACTTCTAGCACAGATAAATAATTCTTGTTTGTCTGTTCTTCTAGGGTTCGTATCGTGCTAGCCTCTATTCCGATCACGGTGACCACGAAAACAGAATTACTATTCCCCACACACGCCTACCCATGCATACGGTAGCGTGGTATTTGTCACAAATTAACAATGAAAATGTTTTAAGCAAAATTGTGAATTAAGTCTAAATTAAAAACACAATGTAAAACAAATTTGTATTTTACTTCTACTACTATAGAAGGCACTAAAACGTGTGCTACTAGGGAATATTGATATTGAGGGGTAGGCTAAATTGATGTGCAGTTTTTACCCGTATGGGGAATTAGTAATACTTTGTCAATTATTTGTTTTCGATGTAGGCCTACATGATTTTTTTGTAAAATGGAATTTGTTGTATTCAAATCCCGCGCCCAAGCTTGGCAGGCGGTGTGTGAGACCCGCTGGCGTGGGAGGTTCTAGAATCTAGATGGTTCTAGGCTAGTCAGTGGGCTTGACTTTGTTGGGTACTGATGTATCATCCTATTTAGCGTTCATGGTTCGGTCCTTGCCCTATACACAATGGACTTGTACAATCATTGAATCAATCTTCGACCTAGGACTCGAACCTTCTACGCCCCCTCGTTTTACAGTTCGTACACACCGCCTGCCAAGCATGGGCGCTATATTTGAATACACAACAGAACTTATTAAAAGTTCACCTTGCAACAGCAACGTCATAACTTTCATGACCACAACTGGGTTCCGTTCACATAGTGACATAATGCAGTTCCTGAAGCTGGTTATTGGAGAGGTGGCAGGTTTTCTAAAGGTGATAATGGAGGAGTCCCTCACATCAAGGGTGGTGGCCAAGAACTGGAAAGAAACTGTGGTAATGCCAATACATAAGGGGGGATGAGAAGAGAAAGATGGGGAATTATAGTCCAATGTCCAATCTCACTAACTTCATTAGGGTCTAAAATCATGGAGAGAGTCATAGGTAATAATTATGTCAAAGATGAGATAAGGAGTATATTATACAATACTCCTCATTATGTATACAAATTAAATACCAATATAAATAACTCGATAAATAGCATGGCCAAAAGAAGGAGAAATATACCTTGAAATTGAAAATAAATAATATAATAATAATAATACAAAATTATAATAAACATCATAATAATAATAATAATTAATAGATAAAACTATGACACCTTTTCAAACTGTATCAATATTACGTGGATCGCTGTGTCCCATATTTAATTTAATATTAATTAATTCAATAATTCATTCAAATCTTGCACCAACAAATTTGGTGGCGAGTAACGAATGTTTTCTTATTTGGTAGTACAATATGATTCCTTGCAGTCCAAGATAACCTATAGAGTCTACATACCAAAGATAGTAAGATACCCTGACCTATACCTACTTCGCTTGCAGTCCTTGCGAGTTCCTGCGCGCGGATACATACGAAAACTTACTCGAACCACCGACTGTTGTGTTTGTTGTAGTTTGTCGGATGGTCGGACTACTAGCGGTTTCCCGTTTTCATTTCTTCGCGAAAAACGGAAAAACCAGGAAAATAAGTCCCCTCGGTATCTTTTTCGTTTTATTATAATTGAGTTTCACTTAAAATTGTATTTCATTCTATGAAGGTACTGAAATAACAGGATTAGGCAACAAGTACTTTTGTGTCATGGCTGCCGAAAAGGTAGCTACCGGTGTGTGTCATCCATGGTTTTCTAGTATAGGTCGTTTCGATTACTCGATGTTGAATTTTCCAAACTTAAAACATGGCCGCCAAGGAGTTGCTCATTGAAGATGTGCCGGTGCGAATAATCTATTAAAAACGCGGAAACCTAACATTTTACTATACTAAAAGCCATAAAAACACTGCGAGTGATTGAAACTGCATTATTTGTGCAATTTCTATGTGTCAAACTATTATTTTAGTTTTGACCGGTCTTTATTTGAATGATGGAACAAGTTGGCCTACGTGCCTACCGTGTAATTTAATTTCTCAACGCTTCCGTTTTGGCAGGAAACTTAAGTTTACAATAGCAAGTGTCATAAAAAACAGTGCGAGTAATTAAAACTGCATTCTTTATGCGATTTCTATCTGTGTAAAACTATTATTTTAATTTTGACGGGTATTTATTTGAATGGTGGAACCACAGATAACGGGTTGTAGGGTGGAACAACTCGCAACGGTTCCGTTTTGCCAGGGAGACTTTCGAACAAAGGTAAGTCAATGCAATGATAATTCTTCAACGAGGTCTCACTAGTGCAGGGATGGCGAACCAATGGCACTTTCTGGCTGGCACGCAGAAATGTGTGCAATATATTGTATCAGGATCAAAGTGACCACACCTCGAAGGCATTTTCCAGACATTTAGGACATTTTGGTTTAAAAATTTCGCCTCCGGCGGGATTTGGCCCAAATCTTTCCTTTTCTGGAACGTTCATACTATTGTTGTTAAGACTCAATCCCCCCCCCCCCCCTCCCCCCCACACAAGATTATACACTGGCAATTTGTTCCCCGCCAAACATTATAATTATTCAAAAAGCTATAATAAAATTTCATTTAAAATTTGAATGGTCCTTTTAGGCAGCCTGAACAGAGTTAATTCAATGATTTGTAAATAATGGCACTCAAGCCAAAAAAGGTTCGCCATCCCTGCACTAGAGTGCTAATTTAGTGTACTGCGATGATGAGAAAGGGAGGAGGGAAGCCTGGTACTGGTACCGGCACGTAGCCTAATCCTGTGAAAAGTACCCGGGGGGTTATTGGCTTACGTCCCATCCGAAAGGACGGTGTGACTTTGACCAGTCTTATCGGTTCCTCCACTAACCTTGATCGACCAGCAGTTGACGAGCCGTCCCATACCCCTAGGGGCGCCCTTTGTTGATATGTAACAATCTTTCATGCATGTTATTTCCCATAAAGAAAATAAATCCTTAGCAACACCGGGCGCCCCTAGGGGTAGGGGACGGGATTCCAGCCTAAGCTGTTACACAAGCTTTCGAACCCTCCAGTTACTGGTGTTTCGTATGAGTGCGGTCACCCACCCTCCTCCTGACCTGGCCCGATGTTGCTTAACTTCGGTGATCGTGGGAACCGGCAAAGCGACTGCGGCTATACCGTTGTCTATACTTGCTAATATCTTGTAGCTTATTGTGTGTTGTACCGTTGTACGTTCCTTCCCGTCTCTCAAATAATTCGAAGTAAATCGTAGGTAGACGAAAAAACTTGACCCCCATCTTCATAATCGTTTACTGTTTTGAAGCAATCCTGTCTAAAATTAGTTTGGCGATGCGCGTACATTTACGCGTTGTTAACAGAACCAGCTGATACTCAAGATTACATTTTAATTTCATTTCCGCGATTAATTAGTTGACATGTTTCAATCGACGAACCGAGAGAGAGAGAGAGAGAGAGAGAGAGAGAGAGAGAGAGAGATTGATTGACTGACTGATTGATTGATAGCGTCTTTATTTATGGCGGGATTAATGCCCCTGAGGCATTTTCTGCCATCCAACCATTTCATAAGTTAATCAAACAAACATTATTATTATCATCCAGAAGTAAGAAAGTAGGAAGTATTGAGAGAGTGAGAGGGGGGGGGGGTTCTCGTTGCAGTAGAATCCGCCTAAACAAGGTTACAGCTGGCCTGGGACCTGAGTGCCCCCCCCCCCCCCCCCCCCCCGCCCTTTCGCTCCAGACAGTGCGTCCACAGATAATTTGTTATCTGCGGTGCGTCGCTTCCTTATGTAGGCTTGTCCACTCCATGTAGAGGTTCAGATGCGGTCATTGCATTTGCCTCATCCGATCCGACTTTATTTCGTGGGTGTCTTATTTTACTAGAATCGAGGTAATTTAACTTAATTTTAAAAGAAAAATTAAGTTTACAGTCAGACCCCCCCCCCCCCCCCCCCCCCGCGCCAGCCGAAGAAGAAGAAGATTGGCGAACGTCCGCCCACTTAATATTTTAGAAATTAAGCACTGATAAGGGTGCAGATAAGGAACAGTCGGTTGTTGTAGAACTCAATCCTAGCATTTGTCTTATGACTGAGGAAAACACTTGACGTGATTGTCGGTGGCTGGAATCGAATCCGGTACGTTCCGATTCACGTGAGTTCACAATTGTATCCAAAGGGAAAATCGAGTCATGGTCTAATATTCTTGATGCTGCGAGTTTTGTGTATTGTCTGTATAAGGCAATACTTATGAGCAGTATGGCATGTCTACCGCACTCGCAGACAGGTACAAAGACAGACAGACTTTTACCCCCTCCAAACCCTGCTCACTTGTTGCATACCTTCACTTTCGTCCACACAGTTGTCGTGCGATCGTGGTTCGAATCCTGGTTTGGGCATGGGAGATATGTTATGTCGTACTACACCCAACCCACCCATTGTTTCGGTTGGCCTCGTTGCCAAAATAGAAGTGTTGCTTGTGTCTTGTCTTGTCGTACAAGAACTGCTTACTTGACCGTGTCCAGTTTTATTTAGAGCGAATGTACCCGGAACTGGAGAAATTTCGTTCCCTCAGTGAGACTGCGATTCGCTCATTGGTCGAGAGGAGAGGCTCGGCCCGTAAGGGATTTTATACACAATGGCTCGGCTAGTCTGGCTGTGTCTAGGGGGGAAGGGGTAAATGTTTCGCACTCGCAAGTCGCAAGTAGATAATGCAGGTGGTATCAGCTGTACCAAGTAACGGTATGCTCTACTGCTGTGTAAAGTAGACCTCGGTCTGGGGAGCGCGGCCAACCAGTTTTGCCCCGCATGGAATTTTTTAGGGTGTTTTGTTGGAGGATTCGGGAGATTGAGGAACTGCGCTAAAATAATTCTTTCGTGGGGAAAAAAACAAAATGTAATCACTTACTCTATAAAAACATTTGATTAGAGATAGATCAAAATTAGTGCCGGTATGGCATACGGTCGGCATTGTTAGTAGCGGTATGCATACCGGCTCATTTTAACTCACTGATACTAAGAATACGACGGTATGCCGATTTATGCATGTTGACGGATTATGTTGAACGTTTTCTTCTACTTTTTATTCATATTTGCTCATTCAACATTTGTATAAAGTAAAATATTTCAATTTATGGTTTTTCCACAAAAAACTTTTTATTTTAGTCCACGTTTTATTTTCCTCAACCCCTTGACCACCCTCTAGAGTCATTTATTTAAACGTGTTCGTGACAAAACATCATACAAAAATTCTCTGCGAGGCAAAACTGGGGGGCAAGACTCCGGGCGTGCCCGCTTTGTCTATTTTACTTTACACAGCAGTAGTGCATACCGTTACTTCTCCGAGTCGATGTTGAAAATTTATTTGTGTGTAAAATGTCAGCTGGGAACTATTTTAAATTTATAAGGAAAACATTTGATTTTAATTTGCAGGATAACGCTAACAAGGATGTTAATCTACATTACGTTAATTATTCTTATTTTTGTTGGTAACTGCCCAACATCACCTTTGTAGGGCGTGCATTCATATTGTTTCTGACTAGGAAATAATGTTGGGGTCTGTTAGACAATTCGAACGTTTTTGATGATTTGGCATTATTAATTTTAATCATGTAAAATTTACGTTCGAAACCCACGATTTTTACTCTCGGTTAATCACAGCGTCGATCTATCGACTGGATTCTCCTTTAAGAAAATTCGAACGTTTTTTATAGTTTGGCATGATTGATTTTAATTGATTTTCATTTAATTTTAATTACTTAGAATTACGTTCGAACCCCACGATTTTTTGGAATTCATAGTCGGCCCCTACACCTAGGGGCACCCATTGTTGCTATGGATTTGTTTTGTTTATGGGAAATAACATGCAAACAATTGTTACCTTGGTAACAATGGGCGCCCCTAGGTGTAGGGGCCGACTATGAATTCCAACCTACTCTCGGCGTCGATCGATCGACTAGATTCTCCTTTCGAAATGCAGCGATGTGCCGCAGTCCTTGTCAGTCTTGCTGCTGTTTGTTGCAGCTCGTCTCGCAACCCTTGTCAATTTTGCGTTATCATTTACGTCGCGGCTGCAAACATGTTTTGTTTCAATTTTCAATGCAGAGTAACTTATCGCCTTATATCACACTTTATTTAAGGTGTCATCTCTTTAAAAGCATTTCCAAGCGATAGTGATATACATTTACTTTGGTGTGAAGAAGTTTTGGTGTTGAATATTTTATTCTACGAGCCAATTAAATCGCGAAAGAAAATGATCAACATTCTTGATTTTCTTGAAATTTTTTATTCGTCTAGCTCGTGACATCTCGAGTTCAAGACTTCAAGGTAGGCCTCAATTCAAGACTAGAACATTTTAATGTGCATTCTCATGTTTTTTTAAGGATGCCTTACGTTTTACGACGGGGATGGTGCCGCTGAGTAAAAATAAACTTGTTGAAACACGTCTGTTTTTCGAACAGGCCTAGTTTCTGCATGCTTGGGGCAACATCATGGCATCCAAGTTTTGTTTCGATTTTGTATTTCAACCAAATTTTCATTCAACAGATTACCGATGGCTCCATTGTTTGTACGCGTGTGAGCTTATTCATTTTGTCAACGTTTTAGATGAGCGTAGCGAATCTTTGATTTCAACTCGATCGGCGCTTTGTGTGTTTGTGTACAAAATTTTGTTCGTCGCACACAGGTCAAACGGCTTGACGGATTTGGTTGAAATTTTCAGTCTACCTACCGCCCAGCTGAAATATTTGTGATTTTTTTTGCAGATTTAAGCAACAAGAATCTTCTATGTGGTTCAGAAGTACCTACGCCCTAGTGCAGTCGTACTCGTGTCCTGCCCTTTACAAGACAAGAGTAAGACTTTACAAGACAACAGTGAACAGGTAAGCCCAGTCCTAGCTGGTTGTACACACATTTTTGGTATTTGCCATTGCCAATAGACCTACTTACAAAATACATTTAAATGCTTCTTTAAATCATTATCAATTACCATAGGCCTACTATTAGTTTTCTGGTGGCGGTAGAGGACACCGTTTAAAAGTGTTTCGTGATGATGATATTTCGGTTTTACGTCTCATATTTTGCTACTTCGGCTAATCGAGACGATGAGTGGGTGAAATATGAAGATGAAAAGTGCCCTATGTCCGAATCAAATCCATTGCACATGCTGTGGTCGTCATAAGGAAGTCCAGCAAGGGCGAGCAGGGCGAAGTGGGAGGAGAAATCTTCAGTGGGACAGTGGGGAGAAAGGGACAGGGTCTCCTTTCGTCGCCTCTTACGATTAGCAGAGTCACTATTCTACCCCGGGCCGAGACGAGTGTCCTTTTGTCCAGGGGCATAGCTAGTTTAGCTACTATGGCGCGAAGGGGCGCGACCGTACAATAGTAACACAACAATTCAACAATAATGTGGCTGCAATGGGTAGTGAAAACACAAATTGGAGTAACATAATTATTGTGTGCTATTTTTAACATGGAATGCACTGTCATACCGAAACGCGAATCTCTTTCTCCGCCTTTAAAGGGGTTCTCACCCGCTACACCAAAAAAATATGTTTAACTAAGGCTGATTAGTTATGAAATTAGCGACTAAATGAAAAGAAATCGGGTTCACCATAACCCGGGGAAAAAATATCAAAGTTAGTGATTTTCGAGCTAGGTCCCATCGGCGAAAATCTCCCATAAGAAATAGCATTGGGACGACCTGTATGCCTTGGGACCTTGGAGGATTCTGCTCCAAAAAAAAAATGATGTAATACTTTTCGCTGCGTCTTTCTTTTCTGCGTATTTCGTATATTTTGGTTTTGTAATCGGAGCTTCCGTTCAGGTACAAAATAAAGATGTGTAATCGGGGGCTCCATTTCGTTTTGAGCGTTGCTGTGCGTTGCTGTGCACGTCGAGTCAGCCGGTGTCGACTGTCGAGTTGGTGTCAAGTAAGCCAAGCGAGAGAGAGAGAGAGAGAGAGAGTGAGAGAGAGAGAGTAGTAGTATTGGGAGGGGAAATAGTCAACGCATGCACAATGAACGCGGTCTGCTATGCGGTGTCGAATGGAGTACACCAAGGCCGTCTAGATATATCGCTTCGAGTACACTCGCACCAAAAGCCGGCTGACACCAACAGTCACCGCGGCAGTTAACCAGAAATTTCATTAATTAATAACAATTCACAGGTTTCAACTTACGATGTTTAATGGTTCATTATCGATTGGTGTGGTGCAGTAGATCATATGGTAAAAAATAAATCTAGCGGGTGAGAACCCCTTTAAACTTCTAAGAGTTCTGACGCATACAGAAATATGAGCCAGGCTCACCTTGACCTAGCCAACACACTGGCCGGCGAGAATTACATTTCGCTTGCCGATTATTATTATTTATTCTTTCATAATTGTGTGTCCAGTTATAGGGATATTAATTACATTACAATGGAGACTGCATATCCTCTATAAGTCAACGTTTTCATGTGTTTGTCTGCTGGGGGGGGGGGGGGGGGGGGGAATTTAAAAACATGGCCTGGGCCCCTACAAACCTCGCTACGCCACTGCTTTTGTCGCCTCCGTTCGTCTACCGTTGCAGACGGAGCGACGCCATCATCTTGTGGGAAGTAAGGGAGGGGGCGAGGGGCGGAATGCTACTGTCTGGAGTCCAAAGACTAGTTAGTCTGTCTGGCGGGGTATCCACGCGCACGATAACATAACAAGAGGGGGAGGGGTAATCTGTAGACATGGGCAACAAGAGTTTCTATTTGCTAGTTTCCACACCCCGGTCGAAAATGAAAGACATCACGTAAACGGATTAGGCCTACTCTGCTGAGTGCTGACATTACTCTGATGCAGGCAGTATAGTGTAGTGGATTAGACGAATCATTCGGGGTTTTGTGATAGAAGCGTGAATTTTTGATCAAATACTCAGAAAAATATTCTAATCAATCTGCCCAGAGGAGGCCTCAAAAAAGTCTACTAGTTTAGGGGCTGGGAGGGGTCAAAAATGGGGGGTGGAGGGGACGTAAAAAAAATAACGAGCCACCAAATATGATCAGTACATACCCAAATTTTCAAATCTTGTAGCTTAAAGTCTATTCTATAAAGAAAAAAATCGAAATATGATCTTACGGCACAACTTCATCAGATAATGTGACCTTTGACCTTAAGTCACTAATTTTTCTAATCTGTATGAAAATGTATCGTGTGACCACTCGTTGTGTCAAAAATTATCTCTAGAACACAAATTAAACGTCAATATATGTTTTATAGTTGGTAGTGTCAAATAACATTGTGACCTTTGACCTATTTATTGAGAATAAATGCCCGCGTTCTGGTGTTGGGGGTTTACATGCTTTAAAGTATAGATCTCTCACGTACAAGTCTTGCGTGGAAAGCATGGTTAAAAACATATACAAAAAAAAGTACCCTTAGTTGTCGATGGGGTGGCTTAGTTCGACCTTGATCTCAATAATGTTACATGTAATAGCGGCCTTTGTTATAGCTTGTGACTACTTATTGGAAAGGTATAGATGACTTGGATACATTTCCTTTACTTATTCCCTTTAATAATTACATGTAATCCTGAAAACCTACGACACTTCCCACCTTCCCAAGAACTGCTACCTTATCGTAGTGGGCAGGTTTGCTTGTTTTGGTGATCCCGAGAGCTATGGCGGCGGAAGCGTATATTATATTTGTGGTCTAGGGCCACCTTAGCCAGACAGTTTGAGGTAGAGACGCCACATGAAAGGCAGTCCACGTCCTCCCATTTCCCTTTTACACCCCTTTACGAGTCAGGTGTCCCTTTTCTCCAACCACCCCCAGACGTCATATGACCTTGTTATCGATTACGTCGTTAAACAACAAATAAACCATACAATAATTCCCAAGCTCTCAACTTGCGATTGAAAAATTGTTGCTTGCTAATTGGACAATTTCAAAATGCAGAAATGATGAGTATTTTTGAAATAATACTAAAAAAGATATGCAAACAAGACATTACTGGAAAATTGTAATTAATACGATAATAGCATTGATTTTCTTTATTTACTCGTTACATTCGCCCCTGCACTTGCACGAAGCACAGCATGATTGTCCACTTATATGACATGTGCATTGACCTTCAAGGCAATCGTTTTTACATTTAGGCTACAAACAACCACTTCGTTACATGAGTGCATTGCGTCAGGAAGGGTAGTCCATTTGGATTCCCACACATCAGACGCGTCTTTACACCATCTCCAGATAGCAGGACTAGGATGTTTTGGGAAAGAGATGGCTGATAATCCCCAAACCAACCCAGCCTGGAACACAGCACGTAGAATATGTTGATGTAGTGCATCTTGAGTTGGAGGCAAGCTCTCCATTGGCCTTCCTTTCTGCGTGAACAACTCCTTACGTCATTCATTCACGGTTGCACAGTCACTGGTTCGATCAAAGAGTAGAATAATAATTGTCTCCAACAACCCTAAGATGTAATCGTGCACTTTCTCTACAGGCCTTGAAAGAACTTTGAATACATCAGTGACTTCTGGCAATACAGTCCATGTTTTCGAGGGTGATTTCTTCCCTTTACTTGCGAAGGATGAGCATGTATCACAACCAGTAAAAGCTTGAAAGAATGGGAGCGCTGCAGATTTTTCTGGTCCAAGTGTTCGGGCAATCGAGTGTGCTGCTATAATTCGTACATTGCTGCCTACCCCAAATTGTACCCACACCTTCTTTTCTGTAAGGTTATTAGCTGCGGCAATGCAAAGTACAACAACATCCGAGTCTACCGTGCGTATCAGAACTTCATTCTTCTCATTGAGTACATAGTACAAATGTAAGATGAGTCTTGTGTCTGCTTCCTCGTGGTTGCAGGGTGCAACAGCTTTCAAACACACACTGTCGTCATTGCACAGAGCATCTTCTCCCTTAGTGACAACTACTAATCCAATTGATGTATTGATCTTAAGAACAAATTCACACAACATGTTGAATAGTTCTGATTTATTTTCGTTTGTTCGAAGGAACTCTTGCCAGTTGTTTGGTAATGTGTTAGACGCATCAACGCGTCTTCTGATTCCCATACCTCTTTTGTTTCTGGTATGCGATCGAAAACTTCCACAAATGCATCTATTGGTGAATTACTGATGAAAGGCCACCGCTCATGTGGCATACAGAACGCTCTTCAAAGCTTCACATAACGTGTTAATCTTTCCACTCCCGACTGGGGCAGGGGTATCAAGTTACAAAAATCACACATAATTACATTTAATTATACATACATACACACAATCTACGCGTGTCAATCATTGTCAAATTAAATTGCAACAAATTTTCACTTACTTCTTCTTCTCAAATGCCCACATTTGGCTGTTATGCCATCATGCTGGATCTGGTCAACCAGTGGAGACACGCTTCTTTCTCCACCCTCTTCATGCCGCTCGGCATTGCGTCACGTTCCCCTGCCAGTTTTGGACATACAAACAGGTGGCTCCTATCCTGCTCCCCATTTCCACACAGCTTGCAGGTACTCGTCTCAAACACCCCTATTCGGTGGAGATGCTTCCTTAGAAGATCGTGCTGCGTTTTTAGCCTGAACTGGGCCGTTTCAATTTGCCGTGGAAGATGGTTGGTGGGCCTTTTTGAACTCATGGTATATTCCTGCCATGGCTTGTTTCTACCTTTCTCTACCCAGTCCTGCCTGACCTTCTTAGTGGCTGCAGCATTTAAATGTGCTTTCATAGACTCGAGGGTTAAAGGTTTTGGCAGTTGCGGCATTCTGGCTCCTGTTTTGGCCAGATAGTCGGCCTTATCGTTTCCGTATATGCTGCAGTGTGATGGTATCCATTGTAGAGTTATCAGTTTGTTTTTATTTTGTAGTCTTAGAATTTGTAGTTTAGATTTCACTTACAAATTGCAAGCTTTTGTTAACTTTTCAGGATTATAGTAAATTATAAAAAATAAATGAATATATAAAACGTATGCAAATTACCATTACCTTTTCAACGAGTAGTCACAAGCTATAGAAGAGGCTTTAGGCCTAATTCAATTAAATGAAACATTGAGGTCAAGGTCAAACTAAAACCACCCCATCAATAACTGAGAGCATCTTTATGCAAACTTTTATGACCATGCTTTCCACACAATAATTTTACATACGATTTATGCATTTTGAAACAAGTATCAACTAAACACCAGGACGCGGGCATTTATTCTTAGCTAACAGGTCAAAGGTCACGATATAACTTGACCAAATACATAGCAAAACATATATTGACCCTTAATTTGTATTCTAGAGATAATTTATGAAACAACGAGTGGTCACAAGGTACACTTCCTCAAATATTAAAAAACTTATTGACTTCAGGTCAAAGGTCACATTATCAGTCAAGAATGATAAGTTGGATCATATTTCAATTTTTTTTAAATAGAATTGACATTTAGCTACTCTATTTATAAATTTGGGTGTATTATGATCACAGTTGGTGGAAGATTCTTTTTTTAACTTCCCCTCCACCCCCATTGTTTGACCCCTCACAGCCCCTAAACCAGTGAACTTTTTTTAGGCCTCCTCTTGGCAGTTTGATTAGAATATTTTTCTGAGTATTTGATCAAAAATTCACGCTTCTATCACAAAACCCCGAATGTGTCACGTATTTTGCTCTAATCCACTACACTAGTAGGCCTACCTATTCATTAACAACTCTAGTGTACCGGTTGAGTTGAGTTTAGTTTCTTTACCTATAACTTTTGTAGGTACATAACGAACTTTACAGATTTTTTTCATTTGCCCCTGTCGAGTAGGGGCTATAGGTGCACATCATAGAAAGACCCAGTACACGTTCTATTGTCGATCTGCTACGAGTACACTCAAACGTGGAACATTCCACTTGTTAATTACCAAACACATTTATTGTGAGAACTGAGAACATCCTATAAAAGGTGTTAGCCACTGCCAGTGCTCAACGGCTGGCAAACGCCTTGTCCCAATATCAACTGCTTTTTCCGCTGGCTGCATGAATTGCTTTTATTGCACCTAGCCGACTGAATATTGGCACGCGGCTGTTGCCTGTTACTAGGCTAATGATGGGTCGATGTTTGAACACTCTTTTGTGTGTAAAATGTCAGTTGAGAACTATTTCAATTTATAAGAATGAATTTCGTTTGCAACGTTGTTTCTTACTAGGAAATAATGTTTGGATCTGTTAAGAAAATTCGATCGTTTTTGATAATTTTGAATAATTGATTTTAATTGATTTTAATTTAATTTTAGTTATTTAAAATTACTAACATTAAATTTCATTGTAATGTTATTGGTAATCACACTAGAATTAATCCATGACAAACTGGCGGTATGCAAAATATCTCACAAATCGTTAGGAACTGGTTCGATGCTAAGTTTTTTGCTTCATTTTGTTTTTTGAGAATAAAATCAAGTGATTTCGAACAATATCTAGCGCGTCCAACGACAGAACTTGAACGAATGCATCGGTGTAAGTTTCACACGCTAAGTTTCCTCGGACAACATTTACTATTTTACTTTCCTGGCAGTAAAAACTTTCGCAATCTTGTATCATAAGGCTGCATTCATAGCATTTACACCATGTTACACAAGCCGCCCTATTACCAGAACAATCCATCCATTCACACATTCATCCATTGTCACCCCACTACTTCACTTTATTCTTGTGAGATGTTTCTAATTCCAGCAATCCTGCATCTGTGTATTCTGGTCTGGCTCGTATTGATACGGGTCTGATAATATATTAAACGTTGTGGATGGGGGTTCGTACCGTAGTCACACTACAGTGACAGTGCAGCACAGCGCCGGGCCGCGCACGTGCATTCTCGCGGCGTGCTCGGCTTGGCACTTTGAAAGCGTGTAGCTAGGCACTAGATTTTTTTGTAACTATGTTGGATGGTGCCATTATACTTAAAAAATATTCTAGTAATTAAAAAAAAAAAACGAGAGCGCTGTCGATTTTGACCTGCCTTCTCCTTTAACCTCTCAACCTTATCTGACACAATCTTAACTTTACTCTATTCAGCAGGATGTACACGTAAGCTACAAGCTACGGTCACAGATAACGGACAAGAATGTGTTATCTGTGCTATGGTGCAACAGTACGTGGGAGTTGGACAGTCGTCATGCAGTGACCCAGCTGGCTGCTATCACTGCTCGACTAGAAGATGAACCAACGCCTTGCGGTCAGCGGTACTGGAACTAAGTATGCTGACACAGCTGACTGCTATCACTGCTCGACTAGAAGATGAACCAACGCCTTGGGGTCAGCGGTACTGGAACTAAGTATGCTGACACAGCTGGCTGCTATCACTGCTCGACTAGAAGATGAACCAACGCCTTGCGGTCAGCGGTACTGGAACTAAGTATGCTGACACAGCTGGCTGCTATCACTGCTCGACTAGAAGATGAACCAACGCCTTGCGGTCAGCGGTACTGGAACTAAGTATGCTGACACAGCTGACTGCTATCACTGCTCGACTAGAAGATGAACCAACGCCTTGCGGTCAGCGGTACTGGAACTAAGTATGCTGACACAGCTGGCTGCTATCACTGCTCGACTAGAAGATGAACCAACGCCTTGCGGTCAGCGGTACTGGAACTAAGTATGCTGACACGGATGGCTGCTATCACTGCTCGACTAGAAGATGAACCAACGCCTTGGGGTCAGCGGTACAGGAACTAAGTATGCTGACACAGCTGACTGCTATCACTGCTCGACTAGAAGATGAACCAACGCCTTGGGGTCAGCGGTACTGGAACTAAGTATGCTGACACAGCTGGCTGTAATCACTGCTCGACTAGAAGATGAACCAACGCCCTGGGGTCAGCGGTACTGGAACTAAGTATGCTGACACAGCTGGCTGTAATCACTGCTCGACTAGAAGATGAACCAACGCCCTGGGGTCAGCGGTACTGGAACTAAGTATACTGACACAGCTGGCTGTAATCACTGCTCGACTAGAAGATGAACCAACGCCTTGGGGTCAGCGGTACTGGAACTAAGCATGCTGACACAGCTGGCTGCAATCACTGCTCGACTTAAAGATGAACCAACGCCTTGGGGTCAGCGGTACTGGAACTAAGCATGCTGACACAGCTGGCTGCAATCACTGCTCGACTAGAAGATGAACCAACGCCTAGCGGTCAGCGGTACTGGAACTATGCATGCTGACACAGCTGGCAGCAAACTCGGCTCGACTAGAAGATGAACCAACGCCTTGCGGTCAGCGGTACTGGAACTAAGCATGCTGACACAGCTGGCTGCAATCACTGCTCGACTAGAAGATGAACCAACGCCTTGGGGTCAGCGGTACAGGAACTAAGTATGCTGACACAGCTGGCTGCCATCACTGCTCGACTAGAAGATGCACCAACGCCTTGGGGTCAGCGGTACAGGAACTAAGTATGCTGACACAGCTGGCTGTAATCACTGCTCGACTAGAAGATGAACCAACGCCCTGGGGTCAGCGGTACTGGAACTAAGTATACTGACACAGCTGGCTGTAATCACTGCTCGACTAGAAGATGAACCAACGCCTTGGGGTCAGCGGTACTGGAACTAAGCATGCTGACACAGCTGGCTGCAATCACTGCTCGACTTAAAGATGAACCAACGCCTTGGGGTCAGTGGTACTGGAACTAAGCATGCTGACACAGCTGGCTGCAATCACTGCTCGACTAGAAGATGAACCAACGCCTAGCGGTCAGCGGTACTGGAACTATGCATGCTGACACAGCTGGCAGCAAACTCGGCTCGACTAGAAGATGAACCAACGCCTTGCGGTCAGCGGTACTGGAACTAAGCATGCTGACACAGCTGGCTGCAATCACTGCTCAACTAGAAGATGAACCAACGCCTTGGGGTCAGCGGTACAGGAACTAAGTATGCTGACACAGCTGGCTGCCATCACTGCTCGACTAGAAGATGCACCAACGCCTTGGGGTCAGCGGTACAGGAACTAAGTATGCTGACACAGCTGGCTGCAATCACTGCTCGACTAGAAGATGCACCAACGCCTTGGGGTCAGCGGTACAGGAACTAAGTATGCTGACACAGCTGGCTGCAATCACTGCTCGACTAGAAGATGAACCAACGCCTTGGGGTCAGCGGTACAGGAACTAAGTATGCTGACACAGCTGGCTGCAATCACTGCTCGACTAGAAGATGCACCAACGCCTTGGGGTCAGCGGTACTGGAACTAAGTATGCTGACACAGCTGGCTGCAATCACTGCTCGACTAGAAGATGCACCAACGCCTTGGGGTCAGCGGTACTGGAACTAAGCATACTGACACAGCTGACTGCTATCACTGCTCGACTAGAAGATGAACCAACGCCTTGGGGTCAGCGGTACAGGAACTAAGTATGCTGACACAGCTGGCTGCTATCACTGCTCGACTAGAAGATGAACCAACGCCTTGGGGTCAGCGGTACTGGAACTAAGCATACTGACACAGCTGACTGCTATCACTGCTCGACTAGAAGATGAACCAGCGCCTTGGGGTCAGTGGTACTGGAACTAAGCATGCTGACACAGCTGGCTGCAATCACTGCTCGACTAGAAGATGAACCAACGCCTTGCGGTCAGCGGTACTGGAACTTAGTATACAGACACAGCTGGCTGCAATCACTGCTCGACTAGAAGATGAACCAACGCCTTGCGGTCAGCGGTACTGGAACTAAGCATACTGACACAGCTGGCTGCAATCACTGCTCGACTAGAAGATGAACCAACACCTTTCGGTCAGCGGTACTGGAACTAAGTATGCTGACACAGCTGACTGCTATCACTGCTCGACTAGAAGATGAACCAACGCCTTGCGGTCAGCGGTACTGGAACTAAGCATGCTGACACACCTGGCTGCAATCACTGCTCGACTAGAAGATGAACCAACGCCTTGCGGTCAGCGGTACTGGAACTAAGCATGCTGACACAGCTGACTGCTATCACTGCTCGACTAGAAGATGAACCAACGCCTTGCGGTCAGCGGTACTGGAACTAAGCATGCTGACACAGCTGGCTGCAATCACTGCTCGACTAGAAGATGAACCAACGCCTTGCGGTCAGCGGTACTGGAACTTAGTATACTGACACAGCTGGCTGCAATCACTGCTCGACTAGAAGATGAACCAACGCCTTGCGGTCAGTGGTACTGGAACTAAGCATGCTGACACAGCTGGCTGCAATCACTGCTCGACTAGAAGATGAACCAACGCCTTGGGGTCAGCGGTACTGGAACTAAGCATACTGACACAGCTGGCTGCAATCACTGCTCGACTAGAAGATGAACCAACGCCTTGCGGTCAGCGGTACTGGTACTAAGCATGCTGACACAGCTGACTGCTATCACTGCTCGACTAGAAGATGAACCAGCGCCTTGCGGTCAGCGGTACTGGAACTAAGCATGCTGACACAGCTGGCTGCAATCACTGCTCGACTAGAAGATGAACCAACGCCTTGGGGTCAGCGGTACTGGAACTAAGCATGCTGACACAGCTGGCTGCAATCACTGCTCGACTAGAAGATGAACCAACGCCTTGCGGTCAGCGGTACTGGAACTAAGCATGCTGACACAGCTGGCTGCAATCACTGCTCGACTAGAAGATGAACCAACGCCTTGCGGTCAGCGGTACTGGAACTAAGTATGGTGACACAGATGGCTGCAATCACTGCTCGACTAGAAGATGAACCAACGCCTTGCGGTCAGCGGTCTGTCACAGGTAGGCCTAGTGTGATTTTTCAATTTCCATTGTTTACACGTGGGCCCCCCATCCCATTGATACTGTGATACCGTACATATAAACAGGCTTTTTGTGTTCTTTATACTCAGGAATCAGCTGATGTTATGGCTGTTGGCGGCCATATTGCCACGTGTACTGCAACCTCTAATGAAACCAAACCATGTCTAACTTAACCTGTCTCACTCTTACCTACAGTTTTACCTCTCAATCTTATCTGATCTAATCTTAACCTTACTCTAGGCATCAGGATCTACACATGAACCGGTACGCTACAGGCGTGGTGGGTGGACAGTGGAGGTGGACAGTCTTCATGCACTCTGCTCGACTGGAACTCGAACTAACGCCTTGAGGGGAGCGGTACTGGAACTACACGGCAGCAGAGAGCTGCCCATCGACCGGAACTTTCATCTAGTCTACACGACAATCTGGTATTTAACATTTACATATGATAGGTAATAGGTACTGTGGTCAGATATGTAAATGTTAAAACTATTTCATTTTCCCATTTTCGCAAATATTTTCAGTCAAGAAAATAAGCTGAAAAATTCTCAAATAATTATGGCGGGAAAAACAGGTCATGATTCAGAACTGACTAATATCAATCAGCCTATCACGCAAAGATAATCAAAGATCGTATTTATGCCGAATATCTCACTAAAATGAGTGTATTTATATTATTATTCTGTTCCAAAATGTATTATAATTGTGTCTAGCAATTAATTTACACCAATGGTATGATTATTTGTAATAATGTAACATTATTTCAGTGTTTTATAGTAATTTTGTGCAGAGATCGGACTACAATGAATACGTTGTTTTTTCGATAATTGTGTAGTGTTGCAAGAGGTTGATTGGCAAATTCATTCATAAACACTGAAGTTTAGTCAGTTATGACGTAACCATCCGTTTCACGATAAAAGTGCGGGAAAGGCAACATGTCAAACAGACTTTGTAACGTTATAAAAATCGAACTGTGATATTTTGAAATGGGAGAAGTATGTTGCTGGTATTTGTAGATAAGGGCTTATCTATTTCATATAATCGAACCAATATCGGGAAATTTGGAATATTCCCTATTGTATATAATATTCTCATTGCCGGTGACGTCATGGCTTCATAAGACACAGTTATAAGTTTCTATAACCGCAAAGAAGTTATTTTCACAAGTAATAAACACGCACGTACGTGTCAAGCTACAGCGCAATAACCAACATGTTTGGTGGGTTGTAAAGTTGCTGGCATATTGGGATCATCTTTGAAAGAACAATTCTGACTGTAATGTTAATAGTGAATTTTGTTAAGCAGACCAAAGTCAGGGACATGAATTAGCTAGTGACGAACCTGGATCTGTGATATTGAAACTATGCTACCTAGTGATAAAACTTATATCAAATTTGCTTATATGAATCTGGCTCCTGCAGGGCGATTCTGAATGTGCAACGATGGGTTTTTTACCGGTTCCGGTTATTAGAAGGCAATGAGCCAATCATCGCCTTGCATTCGCCTTGAGTAATGAATTACCAAAACCGATGATAAACTTATCGTCGCTCATACAGACAGAACCGCCCTGCAGATCATTGGAACTGTTATCGTAACTATGGGATACCGTACGACACGAAGAACACATTACGAACAGTCGTGCCTACCTTGGGTATGCTCAAGCAAGCGAGCTTCAAATTTAGTAAATTACTAGGAAAATATCCGATAAACTATTATTATTAATTTATTATTGACTTGTGAACGAAGTTATCTTCACAAGAATAAAAGCAAACACAACAGCCGATTGACAATCGCAGTCTGCCACACACATGGCACGCGGGTAAGATTTAGTCCATACCGCAGTCATCTGTATTGCAGGGGCATACTGCACATTATCTGGGTAGGAATGCTTACAGCTCTTCAGTCATACAGTATCCCATGGTGTTGGTGTTATTGTTCATGTACTGATGCAGTAGCGGCTTGAACCTGTATCTATAAACTTGTACCGATAGGGTGGGTTTGCAGATACATTTGAAAGAAAATGTATTGTATTTCTGTATACAGTCAAACTTTGTTAAGCCGTTTTAATGCTTAAGATCCGATTCCCCTTGAGTACAATACTAATTAGAATTCATTATTGGCATTTTTTAGCAACATGCTTGCCACGCATGATGTCTGTCCACTCATAAATTATTTATATGTTGAGGACGTTTTTAAAGCCGGGTATCATATTGGATTTATGTGTGGACCTGTAGATATATAGGTATTGTTAAAGTCACAAACAAGTAGAAGTTGAGTCACCCTACATCAAATGGACAGCTAGTGTGGTGAACAGGGACGGAAATTGCTCATGTTTTTGGTCAATGAAATTTCCCTTACAAGTTGTTCAGTTTCCCGAACGCAGGCTGTCATTCTTCCCTCTCACTGTGTCTACATGCCAAGCTCCATCCACTTACATTCTACTAGTTACTAGAGACTACACCGAATAGAATCTTTACAAACTAGATAATTAACTTTGCACTGAAAATCACCAAGTTAATCGTGATGTACTGCCTGTACTGCCCCCTCCCCTCCACTGCATGAATTTGGGTTATTTCCATTTAGGTGATTCCACCCCATGCACAAAGTGTCAAAACCAATGGTGGAACTGTATGGTACTATATGCCATGTGGGTGTATGAAAAGTATGACAAACACCTTCATGTAAGCCACATACATCCGTATTTACTCGCATATAAGTCGCACAAAGAATTGAAAATTGAAAGTAAAAAAACTGGGGTGCGAGTGCGACCTATATTCGCATGCAACTTTTTGGGGGTTTTGTAAGAAATTATTTTAGCTAGACATTAATGTCACTAAGCTTTTACTTCATACGACGAAGAATAGGAAAGACGAGAAAAATAGTTAGCCAATTAGAACACAACAAACAACCCCGAACGCGCATTGCATCTTTGTTTTCCCTACTTCCAATTATTAGTTTTCACTTTTCATTGAACTGTAAGCTGGAAGGCAGTCGCGAGCGTCTTATACAGCTGCATTCAAGCTTTCTTCAATTCAAGTTTTCTGACGATAACGGCAATCAGGCAACCCTCGACAACGAGACAGTCAAGGTCACGGAGGACCGGAACCGGCCGGGCGTTTATGACTCATGTTTCTTCACGCTACGGCGTGCCACATAAAAAGGACCGCGCGACCTACTACACAATAAGGCGCCATAGAAGTGCTCTTGAATCCCAAATCGTGATGTCGAGGGGTTACTCACCTTCTCATTTAATACCAAGTTGCTTTATTTCATGTACCTAATCCATAGTGCATGCCTCTATAGCCATTAATCAATTCCTGTTTCCCATGATGTGAAGGCTACCTATAGTGCATTTATAAAAGCACAGGCCTAATTAACATTTCTGTGTATTTTAATTCGATTTCTAATTTTGACCTATTTATCTATCTACACTAACATAAAACAGGTGCGACTTATACGTGCAGGCAAACCAGCTTTTCGATTTAACACATCTAAAAACAGGGGTGCGACTTATATTCGAGTAAATACGGTAGTTTAGATTTTGTTGTATTCACCTTATCTGCGCTATAATCTAAGGTCACTTAAGTCCGAATGCATAGTCCAGTCTCAAGCCTTCCTCAACTCAGTCTCTCCCCAGCCTCGCCCAACCACCAATCACAGAACGGCATTGCCATGTGGACGGCTCTGTGATAGGTGGCTATGTGAGGCTGAGGAGAGGCTGAGTTGAGGAGGGCTTGAGTGTGAATTATGCATTCGGGCCTGAGTCTTTTTAAGTAATTACTTGATTGTAAAATATTGTCTTCTAGGATCTGTTTTGTTGTTTATCGAAAAAAAAATTTGCAGTGCATGAAATTAAAGTATTTTGCTTTAATACAAAATCTTATCTCAAACACAAAACTCAAATACAAAATCTCATCTCAAAACCTTGACCTTAGATTGTTCTAGTGAGGGTAAGGTCTATACAAAAAATAATCACGTATCAAATATGTATTTGGTTCACTCCTAGATGTTTAGCCGTGTTTACTTTATTCTTCACAATGCCGGTTTTAATTATCATATGCCTCAACCAAATATATTTTTAAAATCTTTCGATCTTCTTAAAAAAGCATATATTTTATACTCCATACAGTGTATTTATTCATGTTTTGAAAATGTAAATTAGGGCAGGAATCATCTTAAATGCATGCATCATCTCGGGAGGCAGGAAGGTGTCCTTGATAAATGATGAATAACTAGTGGAGTGTAATCGTCTACGCTCTGACAAAGCATGGTTAGTTCAATATTCTCATACCTCGTACTTCGTATTTTCAGACAACCTGTTTATTTATATATTTGATGTCTTAGATTTTGTTGGTTGCAAAATGTATGTTTTTGTACTATATATATGTTGGCCTCCTACCCAACTTTACATTCGGGTTGAGGGAGCAGCGTGCTACTCCATTTCTTGGGCTAACATCTTCTTTCAGTTTACGGTACAGAAACTGGTTAGGTACAGATTATTCGTTGTAGTTTACTATGTACCGAATCCATTTCCCCACGGGCTACTGTCCTTCCCCCCCCCCCCCCCCCCCCACCACCCAGTGACATGAAGGAAGGGAGGGGTCGTCGTTGAGGGAATTGGGAAGATTATCCCATGACTTGCCTAATATCTCTGTTGAGTATTTGCCATAATTATATTTACTTCTTTGGTAAAACATAAATTTAATACATTGCCTAATTACTGTAATAGGCAACACCTTAGAATTTCGTATTTCTTGATAAATGCTCATCATCACATTCATGATGTCCACTTTTTCTTGGACTCTCAAACATGCCCTTACAAAGCTTGACTGTATTATAACTATTCCATGTGCTACAGTAAAATATGAGACGTTAAGCCCCATTAATCAATCTCATGTGCTACAGTACTCTGTATACTCTAGATTATTCATTTGCTTAGAGGATGGTTACTAATGCAAACTTGATATGGATACGTTGAAGCTGCTACTGTACCGGTGTATTTATTTCAGGTATTTATTGTGAATTTCTGTTTGTATCGAAAATTGCACTGCAACAGCCTTATTCCAGTATAGTTTTTGGGTTCAAATTTGTATTTTCTTGTAAGGTAAGACATTTCGTTAGTGTTATATGTTTCGACACCTCACATACGTACATAGAACACCCACAAACACATACATTTATGATGTACCCGTACATTACGCACTTGTTTCGTAGCAGGGTGGAAACATACAAACTGCGTCCGTATAGACTCGTCCGCCTCGACTTATCCGATTATCACGTATTAAATTAGTTTTGCATATTGATCTCAAAACATGTTGACTGAAATCTGTTACGATAGCAGGAATTGATATGGATGGTGACCAGTGGCGTATCCAGGAATTGGGAAGGGGGGATTTTCAACCCATATTATAGAGAGTGGAGACGAAACATAATTGGGGTTTCGGGGGGCTTGGCCCCCGAAAAAATTCTCGTCAAGGTCATTTTAGTGCAAATCCGTGCGTTTACAGCGGCCAACTGAAACAAGATTACTCAGTTTCTGGCAACATATTTTTTCCTTAGCACCGCTAAAAAAGGAACCTCAATCAATAATTTGCGTATTTTTCGTGTTGCTTTTGCTTTTTATTACAACAATATACAATAATTATAAAGTAAAACATCTAACTGTCTATTGAAATACTGTATATTGAATTGAAATGTAAACGGTAATTTTCCATGTTTCCATTGCAAAAGGGGGGGATGGGCCCCCCCCCTCCCCCTCCCGTGTATACGCCACTGATAGTGACGTATCTAATCACAATAGTGTCGTGTGTCGCCCTCTTGATACGAAGTTGACGGACACAAAATTAGTAGAAACATAATATCTTGTAAGTTATTTACTGAAAACTTTTCCGCGGTTTGACATAGAGAATAATGAATAATCATACCAAAGTAAACTGAATATATGTTTAAGGCTGTTCTTTTTTTCTACAGCAATGATTTTCTTTAGAAAAATACCAACAATTTTTTATTGGTCGATCAACAATTATGGATACTTCTCGCAGAAATTTGTTAGAGAACAGACATTTTTAAACGTCTATAATAAGCGTTATTTAGAAGACGGGAGCGTACGTCAAGTGATTCATTTGCGCATGCGCAGGGGCTAACATGGATTTGTATAACTCGCTCTTACCGCTAAAACATGCGTCTAAACTTATGGTGTTTTCCATTGGCTGCACTAGTGCGCACTCAGTGCGCACTGGGTTCAGAATCAACATCCATTGGGAATTTCAGTGCGAACTCAGTGCAAGTGTTCAGAAACCATTGGCTGGTGCACTATGCACTCGGTGCGCACTCACCGCACTGGGTCTGAGGCCAGTGCAACGGTGTCAGTGCAATATGGCGGCCCTAAACGCGCGGGAGATATATTTATTGTTGGAGGTTTTGGAAACGTCAGATAGCAGCAACGATGAAGATATGCTATTGTTAAATCAGTTCAAAGAATACGACGAGACCCCTAAAATTCAGGGCTACATTTCTGATGTAGTCAACAATTATTCTGACCAGGAGGTATTGTTTTTGCACACAGATATTCATGTTTATAGGTTATGAAGGCCTAGACCTAGGCCCCCAACTTGACGCCATGTTTGCTCGATTGTCAACAAGTCGTATTCCATTGGGGACTGCACGCAGGGCAACACTCGGCTAGTGCATGACGTCACAGTGACGTTTCAACGCGCACCGAGTGCGACCTCAGTGCATGCCAATGGAAAACACCATAACATTCCTCGCGCCTAAACCGATGAAAGGATTTCTCTCTAACTTTACGTCCGAGTATAAAAGTGTCAAATACATTACTTTCATTACGAAAATACGACATTAATCTTGAAAGAGCATATACAAAAAGATAACATATTAGGCTATGTAAATTTGTACACAACGTAGTAGGGATGTCATAGGGTAGGGAAATTCGGATCCGGTTCCAGACCTTCCAGGAATCGAGTTACCCGAGTCCTTATTAGGTTATCTTATCCTGGTAACCTCCCCCCAAAACCACAAGGGCCGCTGTGTGGGTGCGGCTCTGTGAAGGGTGAGGGGGGGGTAGTGTAGATGGCATCCCAGAACTCGCCCGCAGTAATGACACAGCGTGTACTAATCAGCTGGACCCCTAACAGACTAGTGCCGAATCCGATTAGCAAAGCACAAGACTCAATTGAGGAGGCTGTGACATCACAGGCGGACAAATAATGTTTTGCTAGGCAACTCCATTGTTGTATCTTTCTTTGATTGAGCATATTCAATGTTTGTCCCAAACAAATCACGGCAACACGGCTATATTTTTAGAATTGAGTCTTGTGCTTCGGTCGTTTGCTAAATGGACTACGAACAGCGATTTAGTACCGAAATTGATCTACTTCCGGTTTATCTTACATCACGAACAGTGGCGGCACCAGCAATATTTTGATGGGGAAGGAGGGGGCAGCACAGGGGCAGACAAATTAGAGGGGGGCAAGACAAATTGGCAAAAGTATTTAGCCCACTACTTTAGTACGAATACTCGCCTCCAATTAACAAAGTACGTAAACCATATTAATTGTTTTGAATTAACTTACTCCATTGTAGTATCAAAGTTGTATACAGATATGTCAGATGAGACAGTCACGTGCGAGTTGAATTCGCCGACATACTGTCGAAAACTTGTCCACTACAACATTTAAATGTAGAGAGATTTTGCCAGGTTTTTTCTATTCCTATCACAGCTAAGTACGAGAGTCTTGTGTTACCCATACCACACACTATTTCTCAGATACGTTTTAATAATCTTTCGCATCCTGCGCTCGCTGGAGGTATGGTTCTGTTGTATAGTCACTTGTTCATTCACTACACAACCGCGCACAGATAATACATTACTCAATAGTAAAAATGATGTTGCAATATAATTGTTTTAAGAGTTTTAAATTGTTATACACATTTCAAAAAAGATCACCATAAAAACTATACAATAACAACATTCGTAGCTTCCTTCCTCCGACACGGTACAACGGGACTAAAACATAATATGCCATTGCCATCCTTCAAACTACCCTAGCTGTCTGTAAGCACTTCAATAATAGGTATAAAAAATAAAAATAGAAAAGGTATAGGCCACTTGTATGTTTCTTGGAACTGACCAAATCGTTGACAATAGTGAACCCGAGCCAGCTATCATAAAAGAGTGGAAATCACTTCTAAACAAATCTATATTCTCAACGAAAAATATTAGCTCAATATCCTGTTTACGGCTGGGCACAATACTTTCAAAATTATTATTTTATTATTTTATTATCATTACATTACATTACATTTTACATAATACATTTACATAATCTTAATTTCTTTTAACATTTCTCTTAGTTCAAGATTACAATCACAATTACAATTGGACGTGCATGGTTATATTGGCAATCACATCAAATTTAACTAAGTTACAATTTAGCTGATTAAGATATTAATTTAGCTGATTAATAAGATACAAGTGGCGCTATTATTACTTTGTTATTTTACAAACTCTATGAAAATAGCACTTTTGGGCAATGAATTAGATCGGGGGGGGGGGGGGGGGCAACGGGGGGCAAACATAAATTTTGGGGGGGAAACTGCCCTTGCCCCCCGTAGTGCCACCACTGATCACGAATCGATTGAGTCACCGAGGGGGTAGACCAATCAAAAGACATACACTCGTAGTCACGCCTCAAGCTGGGAACCAAATACGTAAACAAACAAAAACTAGAGCTGTCACTTTAAAATACGTATTAAACAGTGGTTGCGATTAAGAATGGCAAAGAGAGTATTTACTGCAGTACATGAACTATCACACACACATTCTATATATGAACAACAACAACCCCATTGCCTTTGATTCTTGAATAGACCTAAAATCTAAGAGGTAAACGTGATGCATGTGCGTTTAGAGTAGGCCTATAGCAAAAGCTGTAGGGCAAGGGTCGGCAACTAAATTGTGTATAGAGCCACTTGCCAGTTCTGCGTAATGTAAAAGGGGCCATAGGTTCGGGCCACTTCCAGTGCGAGAAATAACACCCCTGTTCTTGCGCCAATTTCTTAAAGATAGCTCGCGTCTTGTACAAGATATGCTTAGAACGTCATGCAAGGAGTTATCGGTGATTATTTAATCTAAGTTTTTACCTGATATTGTTCAAATGTACGTAAATCCCATCATAACGCACATGTGGATCGCAACTTTTCTTAAGCCTCGATAGTTCTGTTTTGAATCTTTTGATACATATTTTGCCTAAAATACGTGTGGGCGTGTCCAACGGCAGATTTCAGCGTCGAGCAGAATTCTCTGTACTCTCAGTATTCGGTATTGTAGAGACAAGAGCGCATTTATAAAATTGATTAATTTGATCAACATATCCACACATATGTCTACTTATAATCACGGAAATGGTTGAAGTTTAATTTTTCTAGTAGTGATGGAAACTAGGAATAATAATTGCAATTTCCTTATAAATAAATAAATTAGTGGAGGGCCACAAAAATTAGCCCCTGTACATGGCCCGCGGGCCGCTTGTTGCCGACCCCTGTTGTAGGGGCTTGGCCGGTATTTCTTGCGAACAGCTGATCGGCTGTTCTACACACTTTTTAGTGTGTATTCCTTTGTGATATTGATTATGTACGTAACGCATACACATGATTTGATTATTTATCTGTAAGTTACAGTGTTTTTTTTTTTTTTTTTACAAATAGTACGTTTTTGATATTTAATTTCCATTTTTAAAATACATCGTTTTGACATGTGAATCACGTTAAATATGGCAATATGGCGTACGTAAGTACATGAAAAAACCCTAAAACCAGACCAAAACAAAAGTCATATGATTGCAATACCGCGTGCTGTTATCAACGTCCGATGACTCACCTACTCGGCAGGTCGCGAGAGCGAGTGACGCGTATTCCACCGATCAATAAAGTTCTAATTAAACAACAATATTAGAAATAAGATTACTTAATAAATTGAAGTAGATAGTTCCGTAGCGTTCTTTAGTCTGAACGCATAAGATAATGTTCATTAGATACTTTATAATAATAAATAGGCCTCTAAACTTGGCCGTGATCAACAATGAATAAATAAAACTATGATTGTCTGTACTCACCCTCATCCTCCGGGTTCCTCCACACGTCGTCAACAATGTTTCCAGTGGGGTGGGTGGCGATGGATGATGGCGATGTGGGCGATCTCGAAGCGATCTCTTGGAGAATCGTTGGGGGGGGGGGGGGTGATGAAGATATGGGGCGATGATTAGCGGCACTGAAGTTAAGCGATAGTACTAATATTTAATTATCTCACTCGGTACTTGTACTGACGTACAGTGGAGCGGCACTGAATATTAGATTACCAATGGTATACTTTTATCAGTACCCGACCGTCACTATAAACAACATACCAAAACTTAAACAATGTCCACGCACTAACTATGCTGTACGCAATGTAGCCAAGCGTGCTTTTAATCCGACTCAGCCGTCGCGATGTTTACGGCTCGAACTCTCGACCTCGTGTGTCTCGCTATCTTTCACTATCTCCTCGCTTATCGCGGCAGTAGGGGTAGGTAAGGGGAAGGGGTACAGTACAGGTAATGGAATGGATGGGTGATCGGTACTGCAGGGTTCAAAAGACTGTTACACCTGTCAAAATCTTATTCTTATGCTTGCAAATGGTCTTTTACTTCGCACCGTGAAGTTTCCGATGTTATTAGCACTTAAAATAACTTTTTAAACTTAGTTAAATTATGTACGTATATGATTTCCGCGCATAAAAGGCTACCTATCCAATTCAGTACCTCAGAATCCGTTTCCGACGGTATTGGACACTAAAAATGTTTCATATTCGCAATCGACCGAAATTGTTGTGATTTCCGACCGAATCCGTTTCGTACACACAGGAATTGAATTACATAATGCGGGTCCAGCTGGCCGCTCGCCACGCCCACAAGCCTGTAGCTTCAAGGAAAGTAGTCGCAGAAATATCGTCGCGTAATATATATTTTTTTTTTACAAATATTTCTACCCTTTTAGGATTCGAATCCTAAAAATGGATTAGGGTAATTTCTGGATTCGGGTAACCCGGGTACCCTATGACATCCCTACAATGTAGTTTCAATATGTACAAATGTACATATTCTATCATTTTTATATACTCTTTTAAGATTAATATCTCGTGTTTTCGTAATGAAGGACATCAATTTGACACTTTTGTACTAGAAAATTGGAGAGAAATTCTATTATCGGTTTGGACGTGAGGAGTGATTTAGGGCCGGTATTTCAATGTCCAGTTAAAATCTACTTCTCAGTTAAATTGTTTTCACCATGACAACGGCCAATAGAAATACACCAAACTTGGCTTACCTGACAGTTAAATTTACTTGACACTTTAACTGGACATTGAAATACCGGCCCTTAGACGCATGTTTTAGCGGTAAAATTACTACTTCCCAACGCTCTTAAATTTCGTGATAGCTACCAACAATAATAATTAAATTGTAATCAATGAAGAAAATAGCGGGCTTTCTCGTCGTGCTAATCGTTAACGTTATATTTGCCACCTTCGGCGATACCACGGTGCAAAGTTGACTAACACTCTGTTGCTGATGGGATCATTAATTGTGATCCGAAATAGTTCACGCCTTTGGTACTAAGTTCGCTATCGGAGGGGAGGGAGTGAAGATCATCGTTTTGGGGGGAAATAGTACGGAAACTATATTTTTTGCTACAATTGGTAGAAAAATATTGATTTGGCTAATATTGGACAATATCAGTATTCCGTTTTTATTCGTTGACCGTCCTGTTAATTAGATACCAAATGTTGCAAATTTAAATAGAGTAGGCCTACACTGTTGATTTTTCATGACAGATCGAAAAGTATAATATCTATGCCGCCTTCGCAAGCAGCAATTACAAAATAAAAACAAAGCACTATTTATTGTACTCAGGGTGTATCCCAATGCTCTATTTTGACGCTAGTTGACTAGCACTAATACAACAACTAATGATGGTTATAACGAATTGTCATTGTTGCATTAGTCCACTGCATTAGTGCTCACAAAACAGAGCGGTGAGATACGCCCTCAGTTACTAGAACTGATTTTCAGTAGGAGACATTATACCATCAATTATGTGCCTCCTTGCTATGAGTGCACAAAAGTATTATTTTGAAGTATTGTCCTCATAACCCAGTTTTATTGGGCAGACTATAAATAAAATAAAGCCACTGTTAAAATATGGGTTACTATCGTATCAATAGATTTCACTGCTCAGTACTATTTGACTAACTGCCAAAATCGCGAATCACCTTCTGCATTTCAAGCAGAAATAATAGCAGAAATATCGCGATCTCATATACCTTTTCTGATGTTGAGTACAGTCACAACCCTGATGATGAGTGCCAAGCACCCAACATTGTTTTCAGCAACCATGTACGTATATACCATGCAAGTGAAAGTCAACAATGTAGTTTATTTCGCACTATCCAAACACTGTTTAATATATTTCATATTTGACATAGCGATCTCTGATTGGTTATCGGCCGCTCACTCGTCGATGGTGTTCGGAGCCTACAGGGTTGGTTTAGTCACTTTAATTCAAGTCGCCCGCTGAAAATCAGTCTTGACAAGACTGATTTACTCTAAATTTGAATTTATTTATTTAATTTATTGACATTGCCATACACTTTGATGATGGTATGACTATGGGCTCAAAAATGGGTTGGGGAAAATGTGGTTTTTTGTTGTAGCAAACATTTCAATGCCGTTCGAATTTGCGTTATAATCGATGAAAACATACTTTGTGAGGAGTGAAGCTCAACCCTTTTTGGTCCAGTTATCTTTATAAGTTGTATGCTGGGCCCATTTAATTGAGGAATATTCAAGGAACATGACATAACACGCTTTCAACTTACTTTTAGACAATCCATCTTTAATTTATATTATTATTGATATATGGGTGATACTAAATCAACCTTCACATAAACGTAATTCATACTTTTAACGTGCATCTTACATCATACACTACAACTACATCACATGGTAAATTACATAACTGTGTTACATCCTTACCTTTCTAAGTCGTTCAACTACACAATCGCTTTGCAGTCGTTGTGCATTGTAGAACGAAAGTCGTTCAACTACACAGTCACAGTGCAGTCGTTGTGCATTGTAGAATTACAGGCGTTCAACTATGCAGCCGTCGTGCATTGTAGAACGACAGTCGTTCAACTACACAGTCACAGTGCAGTCGTTGTGCATTGTAGAACGACAGTCGTTCAACTACGCAGCCGTCGTGCATTGTAGAACGACAGCCGTTCAACTACACAGTCACAGTGCAGTCGTTGTGCATTGTAGAACGACAGTCGTTCAACTACACAATCGCTGTGCATTCGTTGTGCATTGTAGAAAGACAGTCGTTAAACTACACAGTCGCTTTGCAGTCGTTGTGCATTGTAGAACGAAAGTCGTTCAACTACACAGTCACAGTGCAGTCGTTGTGCATTGTAGAATGACAAGCGTTCAACTACGCAGCCGTCGTGCATTGTAGAACGACAGCCGTTCAACTACACAGTCACAGTGCAGTCGTTGTGCATTGTAGAATGACAGGCGTTTAACTACACAGTCACAGTGCAGTCGTTGTGCATTGTAGAATGACAGGCGTTTAACTACGCAGTCACTGTGCATTGTAGATGGACAGTCGTTCAATTACACAGCCACTTTGCAGTCATTGTTCATTGTAGAATGACAGTCATTCAACTACACAGTGCTGTGCAGTCGTTGTGCATTGTAGAACGACAGTTGTTCATCGTTCAACTAACGTAGGCCCTACTATTATGTCATTGTCATGGTTGTGTTGCACGTTCATGTTTGCGCTAGAGCTAGTTCGCGCTCGTTCTCAAATCAATACATTCGAATTTAAATTATTCTTTTCCATAGGCTATGCTATATGAACATTATACATACATTCTTACATATACATTCGTAGCGTTCTTAAGCGCTAACTGGCGGAAATTATTCAAAATAGACTAGATGCATTCTGGTGGCAAGAAAGTCCACTCCTAATAGAAGTTTACTTTCTTGCCACCAGAATGCATCTAGTCTATTTTGAGTGCTCTATTAGAGCACTCAATATAGACTAGATGTCAGATGAGTAGATCTGTAGTCATCTGTAGAGTCATCTGTAGAGTAGTCTGATGTGTAGTCTATATTGAGTGCTCTATTAGAGCACTCAATATAGACTAGATGCATTCTGGTGGCAAGAAAGTAAACTTCTATTAGGAGTGGTTTAGCTGTCAATTTTCATTGTACTAGACTAAATGCAGGGAGCAGGGATTTCTAAACGCCCTAAAAGAATCGGCGTTACATCCGTTTATTTTGACTAGCCAACAAGGGAAACCGGATTAGCGCCCATATGGAATAGAACCCAAATGTTTTCGAAACGAACTTGACCGAAGACCAAACCGAAGTTTATTTTATGGCTTGTGTCTATTTTTCTTATGATGACCATTACAAATTAGGGTAGTTCTAATACATCTGCCAATATTTTAAATCCCTACCTTCAGCTGTTGACATAATAATGAACCCACCGAACCCCCCTACGACCCATCAGCGAACATGGCAGTAAAGTTACGCCCCACTATACGATGCATAAGCGGACGTTTTCGGTTTGGCGATGTTCGGTTTTCATAAATTTGGGGGTTTATAAATTAAAGGGTACGATTGGATTTGGTGTAGATGGGGGGAAGTTTCCAGAATGTATTTATTATGTTTGTATTTTCATATACGTACATCTAGAAGCTCGTACTGGAATAAGATTAGTGCACTGCAATAAATGAAACATTTTATGTAATAAAAAAATTGTATCCCTGCCTACCAAATTATTATACCCTAGCCGACGCTGAAGGAGCTGCGACTGGTGGAAAGGTACGTGCGTGCATGTAATGAAATTAGTGGGATTTTTTTTAAAATAGCCGTTTCTGGCGGCGGCCTCACATTAGACACCAGCGGTGGGTCTCCCCCTAAGGGGTGTAAATCCCAACCAACCAAATTCAGAGCTTTGAAATTTAAATATTGAATTGTAGGTTATGTGCTCTGCTATTTTGGGTTCAATACCTAATTTTAATTGTAGTTTCATACAGCGATTTTGGCTATGCTTGGTTCGATACTTAAGCAGCCGCATGCATTGCTTTTTTAAAAGTAGGGTTATGGGCGGTATTATTGCCTAGGACTAGTTTTGAGGTTATGTCGGCTACTTGGCAAGCCCATTCATAGGTTGCACGTACGTCACATCTTTGCGCGTAGCGGCCACATTTGTGATCAAACTTTGACGTTACCATGGGGAAACAATTGAAGGCTGTTGTGGTGGAACACGGAAATTCTTAGCTCTTTGAAATTCTGTCTGTTTTTGAGATAAAATTGGTGTGTGTTAATATTTTATTTCTTTATTACTTGTGTTAACTTTTTAAGTTCTAAGTTAGGCTTATTTATTAAATTTCAATAGTATTTACCAATGATCTAGGATTGGTCCTGCTCAATTGTGTCGCAATCATGGCCGCTGTGACGTCACGTGGGAACTATGAATAGGCTCATTTAATGGTATGTTCGATTGGCCTGTCGGTGCACACTTTGTGCAACTGCGAGCTGATGCTAGCGACCGGCCGCGAGTGATGTGGGGACAGGATGCGCGGCAATTTAAAGCGTCTGCGTATGAACAGTACATCGTTGTGTAAAGAAAAATGATCATTTTCAATTAGTGCAAATTAAAAACCTTCACTAATCATTTCTGAGGAAATACAAATAATAATACATCCTTTGTCAAACGTATTTGCCGCGCACTTAACACCATCTAGCGGCAAACCTGCGAACTTCTCGCTAGCAATGCAGTCTATCGCGGATTGACCAGTCGAGAAGGCTTTGTCCCCACATCACGTGAGGTTCGTTCATTTGTCGAGTTCGTAACTGTTCGGTAACAAGTTGGAACACAGCGGAAACGCGTCATCGAACAGGAAGTTGGCCGAGTCTAGTACGAAAAAACATGTTCTGCCTTCACACAAATGAACGCCAATCTAGTCAGAGACACCTGTTAATTTTAGGTTAAAACTGTCTTTAAATTAAATAGGCCGTAATATGACTGAATTAATCTTTGGTAGGGCCTAAGTTTGTGATGGTTCAATTAAACGTACGGGATAAGCAACGAGAGTACGGGCGTCTAGGCTTAAATGAGGTTAGGTAGGCCTATTGGACTAAATAAACGGTAAATAATTATGTTCTTACCTTAATGTAACTAACATAACGACCCTATTCAATTGGACGACGGACATGTTGTAATCTGAATTAGAATGTATATTAATTAACACGTTACCGCTATGTCTAATTTGTATTCCCGCTCTACATCTTGTTCTACTCTAGGGGTGCGGTCCGAAATGTACTCTGAATACTCCGTTTAGAGCATGGTGGATCATTTTTACACTCGCTTTTTATACTCTATTACGGGACGCGATACGCACCACCTTGCGCACCACTTCAAAAATGGATCGTGAACGTGCAGCTATCGCGTACCTCATCAATTCGAGCTCCGAAATATAAGTTCGAAATATTCATTTAGCTGCGATAAATTCTCCAGACGCCTCTACAATGTGGTCAGGTAAACAGAACACGTTCATAACGTTCATAACCCAATGCATGTATGGGCACTCTAACCTAAGACTAGGCTTAGACCCTATGAGAAAATATAAAACCAATGTTTTGACCAAAAATATGAATAATCAATTAATACAAACCACTTAGAGCTCGCTGCGCATCGGAGGCCGTTAGTGTGACGGCACACTTGGCCCCAGACGGCAATACAAATTCTACCATTTCGTATTTTCCCCGCCATATTTCTTCGCACTCCCAACACTCCGCGATTTTCGCGGAGTATCTCGAGCGTACTCCGGAGCGCGCTCTCGACAGTAACGGGACGCAGAGCACGGAGTGCTTGGAGTATCTCGAGATGATTTTGGGACGCGCAGAGTGTAATCTGTGCACTCGGAGTACATTTCGGACCGCACCCCTACTCACTCCTCTTTTTCATTCCGGACAGTTCGAACATGTTCGGCCTGTTTGCAAACAGTTGCCGGCGGACAACTGAACACCACCAGAACATATGTTTTTTTACAGATGAACAACCTGTTCGAGACTGTTCGGAACGGACAAATGAACGAACCTGTGGTTTCAATGATGGTCTCACTCGCGATGACGTCATACTCCGTCTACCTATATTACTGGTCTAAGGTTGTACTGCCATTTTCAAAAAGTAGGGTTAAGTGCAGCCATTTATTTATAATAGTCTGCACTATTGCAAGCAAGCAAGCCTACCTCGCTAGGATATTAGGCGCCCCAGGTCACCCTATGGTAGACGCCATTCGGCCGACTAGTTCAGTTGTCCGCCGTCATTCCCGCCCGCCACGGCGTACATTGTGTCTTAGGTTGGAATTCATAGTCGGCCCCTACACCTAGGGGCGCCCATTGTTACCAAGGTAACAATTGTTTGCATGTTATTTCCCATAAACAAAACAAATCCATAGCAACAATGGGTGCCCCTAGGTGTAGGGGCCGACTATGAATTCCAACCTAAATGTCCGCAAGGCTTTTTAAAACGTCCGCCGCTGCGGACATTGAACTTTAATGTCCGCGGAAGTTCAAAAACCTTGCGGACATTAGGAAAATGTGCGGACGGGATTGACAGAGGCGATACGCCCCCCAGTTGGCCGAATGGCGTCTACCACAGGTTGACCTACGCCCCGCCTAATATCCTTGCGGTAGTGCAGACTATTAAAAGTAAATGGCTGCACTTAACCCTACTTTTTTAAAATGGCAGTACAACAGGTCGCAGTTGCTGGGTTCGGGTTTAGGCTTCAGCCTGTCGACAAAAGCCTTTACCTTCCCTAGCCCCACAACTTCCCTGTCTAGCTGGTTCCACTTTACGGTCGCCCTTCCCAGGAAGGAGAACTTGCCTACATCCGTCCTCCATATTCTTCTTTCTATCTTCCACTGATGATTCCCCCTTCCCATGTAGCTGGCTCCGTCAACCGCCCTACTTAACTCCCCCCACCCCTCGTGCTTCTTTACTACCCTATACATAGTTAGTTAGTTAAATACTTTAAGCACTGCATTAAGGCTGAAAATGGGCTGGCAACCTATCCCAACCTCCCCCCACCCACCCACCCTCATCACTTCATATCCCTCATTCTATTTCTAAATTCCCTTACTGATTCACACTCAACAACCTCCTCGGGTAACTCATTCCATTCCCTAACCGTTCTTTCAACAAATTAAACCTACCCAGATCACTTCTTACCGCCTGCCGCTGAAACTTCCATTTATGATCCCCCCCTCGCTCTGTATACCCCATCTTGCAATGTGCTACGAGTTTCCCCCACCCTCTTTTCCCTCTAGCTGCTTTGTATGGATTACACATCCTATCACTCCTTCTCCTCTCTTCTAACGTCTCCCAACCGAGCTCCCCTATCATCGCTGTAATGCTACCATAAACCCTCATCGCATTCCCTAACTTATCTTCCTCATATCTGCATCGCCTAACTTGTCCCGTAACCTTCCTTGCCGCCCTACGCTGCACCTTCTCTAGCTCCAAGACCTCCCCCCTTCTTATATGGATCCCACACCGTCCCCCCATATTCAAAAATAGGCCAGAAGACTACTGTTTTGTAAGCCCTATCCTTTACCTCCCTCCTAGTTCCCTTCAGATTTCTCATAACAAACCCTAGGGCTCTATATCCCTTCCTTACACTCTCTTGCACTTGCTCCCCCGAACACAAGTCTTCTGCCAATACAATCTCCAAATACTTATACTTCCTTACCTTCTCTAGAACTAGCCCATCAAAAAATTACTCCCTCCCATCCCTTTTTAATTTACGCGTGAACCCAATCACTTTACATTTTCCCACATTTTATCCCATCCTGTAACCCACTCCTGTATTCTCCTCAAATCATCCTGCATCACTTTAGCATCCTCCTCCCCCTTAATCACCCTATACAAGACGCAATCATCAGCAAACAACCTTAATCTTGACTCTATTCCCCTATCTATATCATTAATTAACATTAATATTTTGCCTCACACTACCACATCATTAAAATTTCCAACAGAACCAGAAGGCCTACAAGCCCTACATCATAAACTGTGATTTTTTTTTTTAATTAATTTACTCTCAAAGTTTCAAATACAGCAAATGCCAGTTTATATTGAAAAATATAACAACTTACAAAACAAAACAAAACAAAACAACACAAGTAACCAGTAACAAAACGTTACGCCAAACGCTTACGGCTAATTTTATATCATTTTGATATACATTCGGCGAGGAAAATAGTACATCAAGATGAGTTAAATCAGAAGATAATTTTTTGAAGGTAGAAGGAAGGCAGTGTGATGATGATCTTTGTAACAGAGTGATTCTAGGGGTGGAAAGGTGAAAGATGTGGTTGAGAACTTGAGAGGAGTATTTCGGGAGGGAACATGTAAGTGGAAGAGAGAAACAAGTTCACTGGACCTTACATGGCCGGTCAAAATGTTATTTAAATAATGCATGTCATGCAAGCATCTCCGTTTTTCTTTGTTGTATTCCAAGAGAGCTCAAGATAGTTCCTTTGTCAGCTTCTCGGAAATGCGTTACCCTGTGCTCAACAATAGCCGCAAAGAAAGACGAGACACGCTCTAGACGTTTGAGGTTTGTTTTCGCCGCCATGCCCCAAATTGGGCAACAATACTCTGTCACTGGCAATACGCAGCCAGTGTAGTAAGCCCTAAGCGCCTCCGTGCTGCGTATTTCGATGAAGCGATAAAGTAGCCCTACCAGGGACATGGCACGCGAAACAACCTTCTCAATATGTGTTTTAAAACTAAACTTTGTGTCGAAAATCACACCTAGATCTCTTTGACATTCCACACGCTTTATTTGGTGACCTGAAACAACATATGATGCCAGCAAAGGATTTTCAGGACAGGACAAAGATGATTTCAGGACAAAGATGATTTCAAGTTGCATTTTGGAATATTTTTACTTCACAAACTTTTAAGACACAAATTACAAGGCGAGGATGAAGCCGTTTAACAAAAGGTTTTCTGTAGCACTTCTATTGCAGAGGTAGGTACTATACCTACATATTCACTTCAAATGTCGGACATTGGCACAATGACGCTGCAGTATGTAAAGAATTTTAGTTTTATTCAGATTCATAATTAAATGAAAAATCGGAATCCGACTTATCACTCTGCTCAGCAACTGCTTCAGATAATTGTTGTCGCAAGGTCTTGACATTTGTCTTTAAGTATTTGGCACTAGAAAGTTTTTCTGGGGACATCTGTAATTCTTGCATTTCTTTCACACGCTCTCGGGCATACTGCAAGATTTCATCCCTGCAAAGCAACAATTGTTATTACGGTAATATGCGTCAAAGATACATTTAAGAACCCAAAAATGTAACAAATAATGGTGAAAAAGAAGATACCAAGACATGTTATGTCAGAATTTATTATTTTATCCAAAATGGCAGCCATAATTTTTACTAAATTTAAATTAGTTAGCCTACTGTTCTGTAGAGAAGTGCAAAAATGGTTTTTTAAACGTTGATATTTTGCGGCTTAGATAATGAATATTGAAAAAAAAAAAAAAAAAAACATTTTGGGTCCCGTACGAGTAAAAAAGTTGATATTTTTATAATTTTGCATGAAGTCTAAACAATCAATTTCACAAATGGGGGTCTTTTAAAGCTCAACCATAAAAAATGCAGCACCAAAAAAGTGGTCTACCTGTCAAAATGAAAATACATACCTTTAGGTTACTCCGCCCAGCCTTGAGAAACACAGTGGATGAATGAAGTCGGACCCTAGTGTTCACGCTAGAAGCGGCCATAAAAAGAATGATGATGGTGTTGTCCGACTTCCGAGGGCCAATGTTTTCATGATTTCTGTAAACCTTCTTTTTATGGCCGCTTCTAGCGTGAACAATAGGGTTCGACTTCATTCATCCACTGTGTTTTTCAAGGCTGGGCGGAGTTATAGGGTAGGTCATCCGTAGCTGTTAGCTAACTAACCTAACCTATGAACGCGTATGACGGGACAGAGTGTTAACCAACAAGACATGGAGAAGCCCAAGGCAGAACATGCATCACTACATGACTTACCATTTCATTCATGCTTCACCACCAGGATCATAAAATCTTTTCCTGCCAGCTGCAATCCAGGAGAGCTACGAAGATGAGTTGGCCCACCAGTGGATAACTTAATCTTGCACTCCACCCAACTTAAACATCTGGTGAAGAGGAACTATGTCCCTGCTCCCCCCCCCCCCCCCCCCCCAACAGCCAATAGGGCCAGCCAGTTCATAGGTTAGGTTAGTTAGTTAGTAGTCTTCTTACTCCCGAGTGATCAAGGTCTTGTACTAAAACGTCTCGGAAAACTTGTGTTGTCCATTATATATATGTTGTCTTTTATCTCTACACCACAATGGTCTACAATTCAGGTAAGCTGTTGGGGTCTATCCTTCTACCTATCATAATAAACTGAGACGTTTCGGCCAACTAGTGGTATTGATCACTCAGCTTGAGTAGAAGAACTAAACTAAACTTAAAACTAGGGTGAATTTACATGATGCAGGCGCTGTCGTGGGTGGTGATGGAGGGAAGAACTAAGGTAAACCGAGGCACAGGGAATATCTCGTGATGTGTTGATGAGACAGTTCCCAATGCCTCAGTTCTAACTACCTGTAGTTAGCCGGCAGCGCCTTGATGATGCGGGTGGTAAAACAGTCCTTGAGTGAAAGAGCATGTGACATAGCATGCTGAGCCACTGGTTTATCTACATCCTGCTGGTTGATGCTTTGACGGTGGCCTGTCATGCGTGTTCTCAGGTCATTGGAGGTTAGACCTACATATTCTGCTGAACACTGAGTGCACTTAAGCTGATAAACCACATTGGATGTAAGGCAGTTGTTGTGACGGTAGATAGGGTAAGATTGACCAGTGGCGTCCGCTGTGAAGTTTTTAGTGGGGGGGTGCATAGGGCCAGTTTTGCATCTGGGTTTTTTGCAAGGGTAGGATCCTGATGGAAGGAATTGCTTGACACTGTCCAACTTCGGGTCGTGTTTGACCAGCAAGTCTCCAATGTGGGGAGGTCGCTTGAAAATACCCGTGGCATCTTGCTCGCTATCCAGTATATATATATAGCGTATACTTGGAGAGGCCAAAATGCCCGAGTTAATTGGAACTCAGAACAAGATAAACATGTTCTAGTGAGGGAAAAGGTACAGAAGGATGACAGCTTATCTGAGAAAGTAGATGGTCGCTTTGAGAAACATGTAGATGAGAAGAACAATAAATAAATAATATACTGAGACGTTTCGGCCAATTCGTGGTCTTGATATATTTGTGTGTGTGTGTGTGTGTGTGTGTGTGTGTGTGTGTGTATGTGCGTGTGCGTGTGTGTATGTGCGTGTGCGTGTGTGTAGTACTGAGTTTTCGAGTTTTTGTCCGCGTAACATGCTCTCTAGAGACTGGTTGCTGGCACAGAAATGGGCCATTGTCAGAGTCTCGACGTTTCAGCAAAATAGCATTCGCCATCTTCAGGATGATTCGTGGTCTTGTCTGTTCAGAGGCTGAGAACCGACCAGTCTCTAGAGAGATCGTTACGCCGACAAAAACTCGAAAACCAAGTACTACATCAACTTCAGTTTGTGAAAACCTACAAAATAACAATATGTATCTTGACCCCGTTTCCAACACCAAATCGGGTAGGGGCGAATAGCGAAGTACTCCATTTCTTGGGCTAATATCTTCGTTGCCGGCTAGCCAGGCCTGACAAAACCACCTCCTCAACCTCTTCCTCGATCACTTTCTCCGTTACCAGAGGGCTGTTTAGTAGTTTCCTCCATCTCTCACGGTTTTTCCAGTCTTTCTGCTTCAACTTCAGTCTGGAGTCTTCCTCTATTCTCCACATCTCCACACTGTAATTGATCTGGATTACCCACTTGTCTCTCGGTATTCCCACTTTCTTCTTATGCCCTTCTTCTTGTGTGTATACATTCATGTACAAAAGTGTAACTGACTGTATAAAATCGGAGCATCAGGAGAAAATGCATTTAAATTAAAGTTGAAATAATATAACTAAATTAGGTGCTTCTTGCAACACACAGGTATGTCATCAGTCAGCTAGCTAGTGGTTAAAAAGTCAAGATCGTAAGACTGTGACAAACGTGAATAATGTAGACCTATAGGCACCGAGTTTGGCCACTGAGCAAGCTAGTGGAGACAAACGAATGGGGGGGGGGGGAAAGGGGTCATCATGTATTAAAAACAGTGTTGTTAAGTAGCGCGCTACCAGTAGCGCGCTACTTGTAGCATGTTACTTTTTTTGGTAGCGAGACTGGTAGCGCGCTACATTTGAAAATGCAGTAAAGTAGCGAGTAGCAAGCTACTATATGCGAGTATTTGTAGCGAAAAGTCGCCGCTACTCTATTTTTGTAATAAACATACACACGTTTGTTTCGCCCGCCACAATTCCCACCGTCACAGGTTCGGAATGACGACTGACATTGGCTCCCTTGCTCTAAAGTCCCAAAACCGCCTCCCCAGAACTGAGTTTCCTGTTTCACCCCATGAGCTGTGATATGAGTATGACTCACTTCTGGACCGTACCACCGTTTCAATAAATAGTACGTACTCTTGGTCTTTTATAAAAAATGAAAGTAGCTGTAAAGTAGCGTCACTACTTTTTTTGGGTAGCTGTACAAGTAGCGAGCTACTTGACAAAATACAGTAGCTGAAAAGTAGCTAAGTTACTTTCAAAGATCAAGTAGCTGTAGCTGTAACAGTGCTACTTTTAAAAAGTAGCTTTAACAACACTGATTAAAAATAAAATTATTAATAAATTTGCACTTATTGTCTTCTTTTTGGGGCTTAATTTGTTGGATTTAGCAACTTGTGTACAATATGTTTTGAGTATAATTAAAATACATGATACAAATGTATTTAAATACGTATTTTAGATACTGCTCCATCTCTGAACATTCTGCATTGGAAGCAGGCATAACCCCATTAGACCACTGTAGGCAGATGGAACAGCCACCTGCAACTCCGACCTTAGTACGCTAGCGCAGCAATGTGGTTGCGTAAGGAAATTGCATCCAAGTTAAAATCAAACCGCGAAATGACTTTTAACATGGGCGTTGTTTATCTGCCTAAGTAGTAATTAGTTATCTATGGTAGTACCTGGGTCTGAAAGAGAAGGGCAGCTCACTGGACAGGCTGGTCTCGGGGGTGTTAGGGAGCGAAGGTACGAGGCAACCGACGTAGTTTACGATGGGCGTGCACTGGCGTTATCTATGGTAGTAGTACTAATGAGTAATACCTGGGTCTGAAAGAGAAGGGCAGCTCACTGGACAGGCTGGTCTCGGGGGTGCTAGGGAGCGAAGGTACGAGGCAACCGACGTAGTTTACGATGGGCGTGCACTGGCGTTATCTATGGTAGTAGTACTAATGAGTAATACCTGGGTCTGAAAGAGAAGGGCAGCTCACTGGACCGGCTGGTCTCGGGGGTGCTAGGGAGCGAAGGTACGAGGCAACCGACGTAGTTTACGATGGGTGTGCACTGGCGTTATCTATGGAAGTAGTACTAATGAGTAATACCTGGGTCTGAAAGAGAAGGGCAGCTCACTGGACAGGCTGGTCTCGGGGGTGCTAGGGAGCGAAGGTACGAGGCAACCGACGTAGTTTACGATGGGTGTGCACTGGCGTTATCTATGGTAGTAGTACTAATGAGTAATACCTGGGTCTGAAAGAGAAGGGCAGCTCACTGGACCGGCTGGTCTCGGGGGTGCTAGGGAGCGAAGGTACGAGGCAACCGACGTAGTTTACGATGGGCGTGCACTGGCCTGAGTCGTACGGCGGCTTGGTCGGAGTTAAGCTGCTCTGGCCGATACCAACAATCACCTATAGAGTCAACATTACGTATTAGACAGTCACAGGCATAGACAAATAAGTCGGAGAGAGAAGGATCAATGTTGTCGGATGTAGGACTGGGAGAAAAGGTTAATTTTGTTAACGTTTATTTTGCCAAATATTTCGCGTTTAAAGGTAACACCCCTCCTATTCACAAAATGATAAAAAAAAATGAGTTATATAATGTTCACGAAAAAACATGTTCAACGAAATAACACGATTGATTTATTATAATATTCATTGTTGAGTTAAAGAAAATGATGTTTCGAGCTTGGCATGCCGATACTGATTCCCATCCTCGTCGCCAAAAATGTGGTATTTAGGTAGGCCTACACTAAATACTTAAAATGACAGGTACGCATTTAAGCAAACACTTCTTTATTCGCCATCTTGGCCTTGGCTATCCCACAGCCTGCTACTACATAGTTGAGACTAACACTACAATGCCCAAGATCAATGGTGGAAACACCCCTTTACCCAACTTAATGATGTTGGAATAAAGAGTAGCGATAAATATATATTGTTGATTATATTCCCCACCTTTGTGTCCAACTGTCCACAGTCATTTTGACTCCACACACTAATCTATGCCTCGTTGGCTCGTCGAAGAGCTGTGACATCGGAAAAATCTATGAATTGGGTTATGGGTTGGGGCGCCGGGGGAGGGCATTGGTCAGTGTCGTGTACTTCACGTGGGTACTCAGAAATCACAAGACCAAGTATTTGATGGAACACCGATTTATTACGAACCATTCAAACTGACATGGCTGCCGGAAGACCCCGAGTGCAACCTCGTAACAATGGAAGTCAAAGACAAACATAAACCACATGAATCAACACAAGAACCAAATACATAACATTTCTCCCCTCTAAACATGAAAAGACATGGAGTAGTTAATGTAGTTAGCTTACTGTTACATAGTTTATAAGCTCACTGCAAAATGCCGTGATGCAAAATATTTTACCTTATATACACTTGTGAAAAACTATTTTAGAAACCATTTGACAAATATTAAACAATTTGTACACAAGGAATTACAACAATAAAACATGAAACCCACACTAATAAAGGTACACTGCATTTACAAGATAAGTCTGTTGGGAGCTTTCCTCGACCGCCCTGAGCGTCGGACGAGAGGTGTTTGCTCTTGGCTTTGGACCGGTAAAGGTGAAGGTATTGTGCGAGGTATGGGAGTCACGGGTTCCTCAGACGATGTCCCGGGTTGTGTTGAAATAGGAAGACTGGGTTGGTCATACCTGACAGGTGACTGGTTTCCCTTATCAAAATCCCTGTCAACAATCTCGCTTTGCCAAGGAGGAGACGTCCTATCTCTAAAGTTAACACCCAGCTCTATATCTGGCAACCCAGAATGCTTCAGCTGATCTGCATGAGCCATCTTTATCCTACCATTGACCTCTACCAAATATGTAACGGGGCTCAACTGACGTTTAATTTCACCTCTCTGCCACTTTACATCCTGGCGTGGCGGAGCTACCACTCTTACCAACACCTGTTCCCCCACCAGAAACATTTTCTCTTTTCGTTTAACCTTGGTATTGAACTTCCTCTCAACCAAATCGCTGTTGTTCTGTAATGTGGAACCCAGGTTGGGTTTCAACATCCCAAGTTTAGTGCGAGGTTTGAATTTCAGCATGACTTCGGCGGGTGACATTTTGGTTACTGTTGTGGGCGTGTTCCGGAAATGAAACAAAAACTGATCAACTCTGTGCTGTAGAGTTAATTTACTTTTGGACTTATCAAGTTTCTCTGACTGTATGTTAAATTTAGATAGTACCTGTTTTACCGTTTGAACATTCCGTTCAGCTAACCCATTAGATGCGGGGTGGTAGGGTGGACTATGCAACAATTGTATTCCATTTGACCTACAGAATTCACTAAGCTCTTCAGAATTGAACGGTGGTCCGTTGTCTGTGACAATAGTTTCAGGAAAACCAAACACAGAAATCACTGAACGTAGCTTTTCGATTACCTTCTCAGCATTGGTGGTAGCCATAGGCCATACTTCCAACCATTTTGAGTAGCTATCGACTAAAATCAACAACATTGAATCGTCTTTCTTAGCGAAATCCAAGTGGATCCGTTGCCAATGCTTTATCGGTGTAGGCCAGTTATGCAGCGGAACTTTTTGCATAACCCCTCTCGATAACTGACACACTTCGCACGTTAAGGACATCTGTTCGATTCCCTGATCGATCCCTGGCCACCATATATGGCTTCTAGCAAGAAGCTTCATCCGTACAATTCCCGGATGTTGCTCATGCAAAAGGGATAGCACGTGGCTTCTAAGGCTCTCTGGGACAACCACTCTGTTAGCCCAGGTCACACAATTTTCGTCCACTGAAAGTTCATTCCTGCGATCGAAATATGGTTTAAGGTTTGGATCTACAACCGAAGAGGGCCAACCCTGCTGAGTAAGGGCTAGTACTCGTGACAGAACCACATCTTTCGTTGTGTATCTGGCTATGTCTTTTGCGGTAAATGGTCTTCCAGACAAGATAGTCTCGCAAACACGATTTACCGGCGAAAAGGAACAGCTGCTCTTACAATCAGTATTGGACAATGGCAAACGTGATAACGCGTCTGCGTTTGCTATATCCTTGCCTTTTCTGTACTGGATATCATAGTCATAAGCAGATAAGATAACCGCCCATCTCTGCAGTCTGGCTGCCGCTAGCGTCGGAATACCCTTTTTGGAACCTAAAATCGATTTCAATGGTAAGTGATCCGTTACTAGAGTAAAACGATGACCATAAAGATACTTATGAAACCTCCGAACTCCATAGACAATCCCCAAGGCTTCCTTTTCCACCTGCGCATAACCACGCTGAGATTTATCCAGGGTTGATGAGGCAAAGGACACCGGACGTTCCACCCCATCTATGACATGCGATAACACTGCACCAACTCCATATTGGGACGCGTCACATGTCACCACCATTGGCTTAGACGGATCGTAAGGAACAAGGACCTGGTTTTCAACTAATAACTGTTTGCTAACAGCAAATGCCTTACTGCATTCCTTAGTCCATTCCCACACTTGACCTTTTTCAAGCAACCGATGTAAAGGCTTCAACCTGGATGACAAGTTTGGAAGGAAACGATTGTAAAAATTAAGAAGACCGAGATACGATTGTAATTGACTGACATCTTGAGGCTCTGGTGCGTTTTGAATAGCCTCAACTTTATCCGAAGTAGGGTGGATTCCGTTCCTGTCAATGACATGACCTAAATACTCTACACTGGAACATAAGAATCTGCATTTCGCTAAGTTAACCCTGATGTTAAACTCCTCCAAGCGCTGAAGCACTAGCCTTACCGTACGCAAGTTATCTTCCCAGTCCTTCCCCGAGATAAGAATATCATCAAGGTAACACTGAACATTGGGAATTCCGGCTAACACCTGATCCATCACCGATTGGAAAATTGCCGGTGCGCTACTGATGCCAAAAGGAAGACGCTTGAATTCATATAACCCCAAATGGGTATTAATTGTCAACACTGATCGGGAACCCTTTGAAACCTTCAACTGTTGATATGCGTTCTTTAAGTCTAGGACAGTAAACACTGTACCCCCAGACAGGGAAGCGAATATGTCATCAAGTTTGGGAAGCGGGTAGTGTTCCGTCTCAGCACACCTATTGACCGTTACTTTGTAGTCAACACACAACCGAACGCTATCCTTCTCTTTTTTTGGGACTACTACTAATGGTGATGCCCACGCACTATGCGTTACAGGCTTAATGACTCCAGCTTGAGCTAACCTACCTAACTCTGCCTCTACTGTTTTCGTGAGCGCATAGGGCACCGAATAGGGTTTGTGAAAGATTGGAACGGATCCTTCTTTCAGAACAATGTTTGCTTCAAAACCTTTTATCTCACTACGATCATCCTTACTGAACACCCTAGGAAATTCGCTTTGAAGTTTTTTTACTTCCTTAACCGAACTTACAACATTTATGGAATTAATGAACTGCTCTGGAGCTGACAAGTCAGTTCTCCAGCTTGGCATCAACACATCTAACCAAGTTCTCCCAAGAAGTGGTGAAAAATTGGTTACCTTTGCCACTACAAGTGGTAACAAGTGCGAAACATTTCCCTTGCCTTTGACATTAACAGAAATTTGGCCAACGATCTGTAATCGTTCACCTAGGACTGACTTTAACTTGATTTTCGATGGTTCGCACTTGTACCCTTTGAACTTATCTCTATACATATCTTCTGAAATGATTGAACTGGCAGCGCCTGTATCAATTTCCATCTCCAGGATACGTTCACCCACAGCCACTGGCACCATCAGAGGTTTATCCAATTTACCCACTGTTTCCAATCTGTGGATAACAAAACTTCCACTTTCATCTGAACTTGATGAGCTGGAACCACTAACACTGGACTGTTCATCAATCACTTTCACTTTTTTTGGACTTTGACACATTTTTGATGTGTGCCCCACTTTTTGACAACTGAAACACTTCCAGTTTTTTGCAGGACACGAATCTTCGTTGTGCAGACGACCACACCTGCGACACTTTTGACTGAACGACTTTGACTGCTTCCGGTGGTGGCGATGCTCCTGCCCCGACTCGGACTGCTTACTACCAGATCTGGACTGACTGGACTTGCGGTGACCTGACTTGTGACTTGACTTGTACCGGTTACTACTTGAGACTTTTGAGACATGCTCATCTTGGTATTTTCCTGGTTTAATCATTCGGGTATGACTCTCTGCTAGCTCTAGACTACGCGCTAGGTTACAAGCCTTATCGAACGTTAATTTGTCTTCTGCCCCTAACAGCCGTTTCTGAACCTCTTCTTTAACCAATCCACACACAAATCTGTCCCGTAGGGCTTGATCCAAAAAACCTTCAAAATTACAGGAACTGGCCAGTTTGCTGAGAGCGACTGCATATTCACCAACAGACTCACCTTCCCGTTGATCCCGTTTGTTGAAAACAAACCTCTCGGTAATTATGGATTTGGCAGGCGAAAAATGATTCCTCAACGCCAACACAATTTCTTGAAAACTTTTTGACCTTGGAACTGCTGGACTTATCAGCGACTTTAGGGTGGCATACAACTTAGCCCCCATTACTGTCAAAAACAGAGGTGCTTTTTTACTCTCCTCCACTTCGTTAACCAATAGAAATTGTTCTAATCTCTCAATGTATGAGGTAAAATCCTCCACCGACTGATCATACTCATCAATTTTGCCGAAATACGACGCCATCGTTTGACTTTGACAGATGTGACCTTGAAAACGTGTGTAACCCAGACGACTGACAAACTGACACGCCACACACGCTTACGTTTTCGAGTGGCCGTGGACTTTCAAAATGGCTGACTTCCGCCCAGACCGACTATGCCCGACAACAATGGACTCTGACCACGACCAAAACTGCGAGAACGCTTCGCACTTCAAACATAAAATGTAGACTTACTATGACACGGCATGTTCCACTAACACTTCTGCAACTTCTGATCACTATTCTCGTCGCCAAAAACTGTCGTGTACTTCACGTGGGTACTCAGAAATCACAAGACCAAGTATTTGATGGAACACCGATTTATTACGAACCATTCAAACTGACATGGCTGCCGGAAGACCCCGAGTGCAACCTCGTAACAATGGAAGTCAAAGACAAACATAAACCACATGAATCAACACAAGAACCAAATACATAACAGTCAGGTGGGGTATAAGACAAGGTTAAACGTGTATGAATGTTTGTACACGACTCAGCCCTAGTCAGTTGAGATGATAAGAAGAGCAACAAGTAGTTGTGTCAAAGCGACGACCAAGTTGCAAGGGAAGAATCCCAGGAAACAAATGAATGGAAATTATTAGCTTAACCTCTATTTAAACAATCCATTATGTCTTAGTTATGGGCCTACATAATGCAAGGCAGCATTCAAGATTTACTTCCACCACTTCTACAAACAGCAACACCCAACTCACTAGCATATAAGATAAAACATAATTCCTTAATTCTGGCTTCAACTGCAACTGCTGTAAACTACAACTGATTGAAGGAGCGGATGTTACATAGGCAGGGCTGTCAACTATCCAACCCGCTAATGGCGTTTTCAATTGGGCTGCACTAAGTGCGCCGATTGTAATGTTGCTCTAACTGTTTCACAGTTTAAGACATACTTAGTGCAGTTCAGTGCAGCCATTGGAAAACGCCATAAAAGAAAGAACTTCAGGGACCTTATCTCAGAAAAAAGGGACCAAATAGGGACAAATGTCCAATATTAATTAGAAATAGTGTTTTTCTTATGCCATTTTGCACAATATATTGTGCTCTAACAAACAATTTCTCTATTCAATGAAATAAATTATAAATTTTTCTAACGAGAAAAATATCTATATTTGAAATCGTCTAGTTATGCCGCTTCTAATGAAGTGGTTACTTTTACAATCTAAACTTATGAGACTTCCTTATTCGGCTCATGTTTGATATCGTGAAATGAACGATTAATTGGATATCGTTATTTTTGTATTTTGTATATTCTACGTTCACTTTTAGCTCTCGAATTCGTCATCTTACACGAAGGTAAGCTGTTGGATTCTATACCGATATTGTTGGACAGCCCTAGATTCTACCATAAGTTCTGTTTTAACTCACGTGGCCATCGTCGACCGGCTCTCCCAAGATATCCCGGTTGTCTGGGTCTTCGAATGGGTCCGGTGGAGATGCCAGACAGCGGAACTCCATGAGGGCATCTTCTCGCTGCTTCTGCTGCTTCAACGTCAACTTCTTCTTGGGCAGATTGGCTGACATTGCAACAAGACCACCACCGGATTAAAACAAGTGTGTGTCTCTCAACATTTCTTCTCAGGCCTATACTTCATTGCCATGGCAATTGTAGGTATAAACTGTGTCAAGAGACCAAAACTAAAAATACTTAAAAAAGAAACTTGGTAGAACAGGTGAATTGTTAATAAGAAATGTATTGGACTATACATTGTTCATTGTCAAAATATTAATTAAAATGAAAACCAACTGTTGGGAAACTGCGAACTGTGTGAGAATGGGGAGCAAGATAGGAGTCACCTGTTTGTATGTTCAAAACTGGCAGGAGAAATGTGACGCAATGCCGAGCAGCACCAACATGGTGGCATAGTAGTAAATGTGGGCATTTAAGAAGAAGAACAAGAAGAATAGCCTGTCAAATGGAGCAGATCAGCATTTGAAATATTGCATTGTAATTATTACTTTGAGTCTCCCTGACAATGAGCAGTGTAGGCTATATAGTCCAATAACTTTTCTTATTAAAAATACTGACAGTTTGCTTCACTCACGGCATTCTAATAGTTAAGTTCTATTAGTTGGGCGTTAAGCTATTAGAAAATGATGTCGAACTCGTCCGGGATATGTCAAGCTAGCTACCCCATGAGGCTCTGACTGACGCGTGGCCAACCCCCACGGACCATCAATGGCTTTGAAATCTGCATTTGCCGCTACGTTTCTACTAGTAGAAAATGCTATTATACTACTACCACCACCACCACTACCACTACCACTACCACTACCACTATCCCTAAATTATGGTGCCCTAAAAGCTACTGAAATGTTGTGACATTACTTACATAATGTGACAAAAGCTTTCGATCTCAGTTCCTTGCGTTCTTCTTCACCAATCTTTTCTTTAAGAGCTATTATACTTTTCAAAGTAACAGCTTCTCGGCCTTTTGTGTTTTTCACTGTGGGTTGGCCTAATTTATTTTTTTCCCCAGCTTTTCTGCCTTTTGCATGGTGCATGTCTCTGTCAGTACCACAAGTGCCAGGAATGGATATGGGTTGGAGTAATTTCTTTTCAGTTGCATTCTTAGAAGGATTGGATCTTGCTCTTGGTTGTTTCCATTCTACCCCTGACTGAGCTGCGTTCTTAGCTGAACTGGACTTTGCTTTCGATGGTTTACGTTTGACATCATTGGACTGCGCTGATTCTGGTTCAGTGGCGTTCTTAGCTGAACTGGACTTTGCTTTCGATGGTTTCCGTTTGACATCATTAGACTGTGCTGATTCTGGTTCAGTGGCGTTCTTAGCTGAACTGGACTTTGCTTTCGATGGTTTCCGTTTGACATCATTAGACTGCGCTGATTCTGGTTCAGTGGAGTTCTTAGCTGAACTGGACTTTGCTTTCGATGGTTTCCGTTTGACATCATTAGACTGCGCTGATTCTGGTTCAGTGGAGTTCTTAGCTGAACTGGACTTTGCTTTCGATGGTTTCCGTTTGACATCATTAGACTGTGCTGATTCTGGTTCAGTGGCGTTCTTAGCTGAACTGGACTTTGCTTTCGATGGTTTTCGTTTGACATCATTAGACTGCGCTGATTCTGGCTCAGTGGAGTTCTTAGCTGAACTGAACTTTGCTTTCGATGGTTTCCGTTTGACATCATTAGACTCAGCCGATTCTGGTTCAGTGGAGTTCTTAGCTGAACTGGACTTTGCTTTCGATGGTTTCCGTTTGACATCATTAGACTCAGCCGATTCTGGTTCAGTGGTGTTCATAGCAGGATTGCCACTTGTTGATCTTGGTCGTTTCCGTTTGACATCATTAGACTGCGCTGATTCTGGTTCAGTGGCGTTCTTAGCTGAACTGGACTTTGCTTTCGGTCGTTTCCGTTTGACATCATTAGACTGCGCTGATTCTGGTTCAGTGGCGTTCTTAGCTGAACTGGACTTTGCTTTCGATGGTTTCCGTCTGACATCATTGGACTGCGCTGATTCTGGTTCAGTGGAGTTCTTAGCTGAACTGGACTTTGCTTTCGATGGTTTCCGTTTGACATCATTGGACTGTGCTGATTCTGGTTCAGTAGAGTTCTTAGCTGAACTGGACTTTGCTTTCGATGGTTTCCGTTTGACATCATTAGACTCAGCCGATTCTGGCTCAGTGGAGTTCTTAGCAGGATCACTTGTTGATCTTGGTCGTTTCCGTTTGACATCATTGGACTGTGCTGATTCTGGTTCAGTAGAGTTCTTAGCTGAACTGGACTTTGCTTTCGATGGTTTCCGTTTGACATCATTAGACTCAGCCGATTCTGGTTCAGTGGAGTTCTTAGCAGGATCACTTGTTGATCTTGGTCGTTTCCGTTTGACATCATTAGACTCAGCCGATTCTGGTTCAGTGGAGTTCTTAGCAGGATCACTTGTTGATCTTGGTCGTTTCCGTTTGACATCATTAGACTCAGCCGATTCTGGTTCAGTGGAGTTCTTAGCAGGATCACTTGTTGATCTTGGTCGTTTCCGTTTGACATCATTAGACTCAGCCGATTCTGGTTCAGTGGAGTTCTTAGCAGGATCACTTGTTGATCTTGGTCGTTTCCGTTTGACATCATTAGACTGCGCTGATTCTGGTTCAGTGGAGTTCTTAGTTGAACTGGACTTTGCTTTCGATGGTTTCCGTCTGACATCATTAGACTCAGCCGATTTAGTTCCAATAGTATCCTTGGATGGATTAGGCTTCGATCTTGGCGGCTTCTTTTGAGCATTGGACTAAAACAATACATGTTAAATGGTTAGTCCAACAATTATTATTAGCAGGAATGATTTTGTCAGAATTAGTGGTGTAGAAAAAGATATCGATTATTCAATACAATATCGATATCATGAGAAATTTAGCCTATTTTCGATATTGATATATTTTTCGCTACGTATATCGAAAATATCGCGATATTGAAAACAACAAAAATTTAATAGGTCATCAATGTCTGCGTCAATGAGCTATGTCACCAGTCAGATGCCGCGGGGTAATGGATGGCCACAAGTTATAAATGCGTAGGCGTAGGAATGTGCAGAAAAGATCAACATATTTCGCAAGTTTCAATCTGTAAAGCAGTAGTAAAAACCAGTACCTCATTTTAAAGTTCGATTCTCCTTAAAAGTGAGTCTAGGCCTAGGCTATAGTCTGGACTTTTTTTTCGACTAGTACGCTATAACTGATGGCATTTTGGCCGTAGTAGTATACTACTATTACGTATTTTTTTGAAGATAAATTGGACAGGCTGGATATAATTCTTAAGAAATATCAAATAAGAAAAGAATCCACAAAACTTTCATTATATTATGTGTTTGCTGAAATTGTTCCTCATATCGTATCTGTTCTTGGTTTCAATAAAACACTGATATCAACACTGCAAGGCTGCAGATGGGCCATAACTGCCCGGTGGCAACCTCCCTCCCTCATCCCTCATTCTCTCACTGATTCACACTCAACAACCTCCTCGAGTAACTCATTCCATTACCTGACCGTTCTGTCAACGAACCCAAACCTACCCAGATTACTTCTTACCACCTGTCGCTGAAACTTCTATTTATGATCACCCCTCCCTCTGTATACTCCTTGCAATCTGCTAAGGGTTTCCCCCCACCCTCTTTTCCCCCTAGCTGCTTTGTATAGAATACACATCCTATCACTCCTCCGCCTCTCCTCAAGACTCCCAACCCAGCTCCTCCATCATTGCTGTAACGCTATCATAAACCCTTATCGCATTCCCTAACTTATCTTCCTCATATCTGCATCGCCTAACTTGTCCCGTAACCTTCCTTGCCAGCCTACGCTGCACCTTCTCTAGCTCCAAGACCTCCCCCTTCCTATATGGATCCCACCCCACCCCTGTAGCATTCTTTTAATGCCGAGCAGATCTGTCGAGCTAGCTCGCAATGCTCGGAATTTGATATCAGATTTACAGAGCAGATCAAAGATGCCGTCAATATCGCACTACAGCCGACATGTTCGGAACATAAACATAACCTCGAAATTGATGACAATCGTGTAGGATGTCCAATTTTTTTGAGGATATATCTTTATTCGACGCATCGACGGGAGAAAATATAATCTTTAACGTCACAATATAAGTGGCATTAAGAATGCAAAATGGTAAATGCAATTTATTAGTATGGTTGCATCTTGGGTTGTTGTATTATTCTAGCTTTGGATAGGCCTATACAAAGTATCTAGGCTAGCATATGCTTTCCCTAGGTCTAGGCCTTAGGGTGTACCCAATTTGGGTGTTTTTTTTTGTTTGCCTTTTGATTGCCTGTTTGCCATTTTGTCAACAAACACGAAATTCCCGCCGTCTTTAGAACTCGGAACCATTCTTTTATTCAGATGACGATCGGGAAATCTGTGACGTCACCGAGCACGCTCGGTCAGATTTTCAGAGCCATTTGAAGAACACACTCATGGATTTCTTTTGTGATAATAAACTTTGGTCATGGCCTTCTGTATGCATTTTACTAAAGGATCCAATAATGCATAACAAATGACTAATCATGTGTCAGATTGCCAATCTGAAAAAACTTTAGTTGGTGACGTACTGATTACATTTTCTCGTTTTTCATGAAAATTAGTTTAAATACCAGTAATAACAGTAATGATATTTTATAGCTGCTCATAGCTGACACTAATTAATTACTCAATTCTGGAATACAACCACATGCAATGTTTTCAATAAATGCGAAATTATTTGTTTATGAAAAGTTGGTGACGGCGCCGATCAAGCTAATCTCCAATTTAAATACTTTGGTGAAACCGGGCCTTATACTCCATACCAGGCCGGCATGTCACAGCGAGATATGGCGTTTTACTTTACCGACCCCTAATGGATTGCTAATAGCTCTCATGGCCTGGACTCTTGAACCTTGAACAACAACAAAGCCAGGCTCTATTATCTTTTTTCCACGAATAAGACACTTATCACATCAACATCTCGCCCCAACGTTGACAGCGCTACTCAAGGGGTGGACAATACGTCCCCTACGAACCGGTTTCTATGGTGACATGCCAGCCTGGTATAAAGTATAGTCACACATGATCATCAAATGCCTCTGACACTTATTAAGTAATGTAATTTTCAGGTAATCTATTATTTCCCCGCAAAAGTGAGGCAGGTGAATCCATATAGCAAATTGAAATTGTACAATTTTCATTAATCTCATTTAGGGTAAACTTGATTTCAATCAATTGATTATTATAAAATTACATTAATTCAATTGGTTAACATGAATATGTAAACTCAAATTTTTGTTTCTATTTTTGGTGTAGGTTAGGGTGACCATCTGTCCCGGAAAACCGGGATCGTCCCGGTTTTCTGCCTTTTGTCCCGGTGTCCCGAAAAAAGCTTTCGGGACGCCCAAATGTCCCGGATTTGTCTAGAAGGGTAATATTAATTAAATTAATGTTTTTAATCAGAAAAATATTATTTTCAGTAATGACGAAACTCAGTAGTTTGAGCACAAGCACAGTTCTCTTTGATAACTTACCGCTTGCAGAGCGGGCTACGATTATTGTAACGTGAGACGCAACGCGAAGAAGTTGGGACCACCCCCCAACCACCCCCCCTCCGCAACCCACAAACATGGTTTGAATTGACATGTCGCGACCTGCACACAGCCAGTTTTGTTCATTGTTCGATCTGTTTTTAGTCTTTAAACACCTCAAAAACGATTTCTAAAACACCTGCAAGAACGCCCTTACAAAAAAAAACCCTGCGGGGGCTGTTTATTGGGGGAACCTTGCCCCACCCAAACCCCCCGCGGTACGTCACCTTTACGACTTAATTTTATTTGTCCAGGATTTTATTTTTGTAAATATGGTCACCCTAGAGTAGGTTCTACATACGAGGCTCAAAACGTGGTCAAGGGGTTCAAGAGTAGATGTATATATGTAGAATGTTACCTGTGTAGATGATGCTATCTTTGGAGTCTCTCTCTCTACCAAAGCTCCTGGCACTGAAATTACAGGTTATTGTTTGGAGCATGTACAATACACAAAATATGCATAATTTTGAATGCTTATTTATCAACAGTTCACTCTGAACACAGAAAACTACGTTCATAAATTAACGAATTCACACTATACTAGGAAATGCGTGGCAAAAAGGCTTAAACAATCAAGTGGAAAACAATTAATGCTGTGTCCTGTGTGCTTTTCACCCGTGTTGGGAAAAGACATTTAAAAAATAACACATTTTTTAGTTTAAAATTTAAACTCTTCACTGATAAAGTTCTTTTGGGATACCATGGGGGCTATTCCTCAAAGTTGTCAGGGAGTGACAAAAGGCAACACGCGTACAATTTCTTTTGTTAAACCAAGCACTTAGTTTTATAGTATCAGATACAAAAAGTTTATTAATGCAAGTCCCAAGTAAAAAAGAAATTTTTAAATAGGTTTAATGTGGACGCATTTATTGAAGTTTCAACTCGTGGATCTGAAACGCGTACAGGTGGCTGTGATGACATGATTCAGTAGACGTGGCGTAACAGACCAATCGCTGAGGCGGTGAGCGTACACAGATACAAACCATGATGCCAAATCTATTCAACATGGCGGCGGCTCGTTTTTCATGCCCTTTTATTTATCGTTACTGAACTAGTTATTTTGAGGCATGGACCGATTCGTTTTTAAAAATTCAAAGACACAAATTATTAAATGAGAGACAAAGTATTTAAAAATCAATTAAAATTTTCATACGCGTGTTCCCTGTACTCACTTTAAGTGACATCTACGTGGTTATCACTTGCTACTGGCTGATTGCTGTGGCGGACCGCGTGGAATAACTCTAAGTGAGTATTGTCACCGTGAAAACTTCAGGAATAGCCTCTCATATTTTTAGGTTTAGAACGATCATATAAATGTGAGTGATCGATACCACCAAAATGACTTACTTTATTTTTTCCTCATATTTTTTCTTATACGTACTTTCTAAGGTAAGCTGTTATCCTTCTGTAACTTTTTCCCACTGGAACATGTTTACGTTCTTAGTTCCAATTATCTTTTATAGATGGTATGTGTACCTTCTTTAGGTATCTAATTTAAAAATAGGGAATTAATAGGGAGTATGACCACTACAAAGTCTTCCAAATTGTAATAAAATAATTTTAAAAAAGAATGGAAGAAGCTTAGGCCTATAACACATATACACATGACTTGAATGAAGCTATTTTCAGAGTAAAATAAATAAATTCACATTTAGAGTCTATACCCATTCAGTAACCAAACTGATTTGCAGTGGGGGACTTTAATTTAAAGTGACTAAACCAACCCTGCAGGCTTCGAACACCATCGACGAGTGAGCGATAACCAATCAAAGATCGATATTTCAAATTCGAAACATATAAATCAGTGATTGGACAGTGCGAACACCTGCGGACAAATGCCAGAATCAACAAGGCCGATTCAGAACAACTTTGAATTTATTGAGTGCTTCGTTGCAAGGACGGCTCCAAAGTCACCGTTTACTTATTCCTAAGCCAAGAAGTAATGGAATTGAATCCACATTAGAAGTTAAAAACTTCCACCTGAAGTGGGATTTGAACCCGGGACCTTCTGCATTGGAAGCAGGGATGCTAACCACTGGACCAACGTATGTGTTGTTAGGTGTACAAGCATGGACTCACGTAACCAATAAGGCTGTGTTTGACGAAGCTTTCTGCCTCTTGAACTTGTATTTAAGATATCTTGCGGAGAGTTTTTCTGACATTCTGAAACACGTTATACATGTAGTTATTACACTGTACAATGCACCTGTGCATACAAGAAATAACCTGCTCTGCCAGCAGCTCAGTTTGTTGGCTTGTTGGCGCTGTGGGCTTATTCTTGCTTCTAGAGAACGCTGATGTTCAATTCCTAGTTCGGGCTTGTGTCTTGAAAATTTAGAATTGGCTTTGGAGGTATCTCTATTATGTATAATACTAAACTAACGGTAAAATTCTTTGATGAAAATAAGATGATTATTTTTATATGAAACAAGTAGAAAACAAAAATTTAAATAGGTTTTATATAATATTAATGCTGGTGGTAGGCCAGCTATGTTGTACATATGGAACTTTCTAGTTTGCCTCAGCATTCATGTATATTATATTTGAATAGACATAAATAATGCTATTTGCTAACTAATAACTTTCTACCAAAGGCTACTTAGACTTACTCGTTCTGTTCACAGTACGTTTTGGAGTAGCACATTTGTCGTGTTCAATAGTTGTATCACATTGCTCCTCATTATGCAACCTTAGATTACAAGTTTTTACCCAAATAGGAATAATTTTCTCCAAAGTGCTAGGGATTCCTCGATGAAAGAACTTTAGTAAGTTGCCGGGAATGCCTGTCAACAGTAAGAAATGATAGATTATTAGAAATACTGCTCACTACTTACATTTATGTTTCCACTGCACAATCTGTTTATTAATAACCACATCTAGGCTATTAATTACTAAAACAAATTATGAACTTACAATTTTTACTTTTTTTTACAATTTTTTTTTAAGTGTTGTAGTTCAATACTACAGTATTCAGGCGACCTATAAATGTCACACACTGCTCGATAATACTGTAAATATGATTGAAAAGTACAAATCTTACACGTGCGTGGGTCTGCTGCCTGCTTTTGGGTTTGTTTGGCCATCTGCCTTAAGTGTTGTAGTTCAACACTACAGTATTCAGGCGACCTACAAATGTCACACAATGCTCGATAATACTGTAAATATGATTGAAAAGTACAAATCTTACGCGTGCGTGGGTCTGCTGCCTGCTTTTGGGTCTGTTTGGCCATCGGCCCTTGCAGAATGTATATCATGTCAAGAGTTTCCACTTTCTTCAAGCTAACACAATAGATTATCACTGAACTTCTGTGGCTGGATTCACTTTTGGGGGCCACGCTGAAACAAGAATATAGCCTAGTTTAATTTACAAATGCATAGCTAACAGTTGGCACACTTATCAACTGATTGAAGTTGTTTAGCCTGGAGAACCTGTAATCACTACCGCATACTGCATTGCATGATGGCATGATAGCCAAATGTGTGCAAAGAAAACGAAGAAGACTACTGTGTTTAGCAAGGAAATTCACACAGATTTAAATAAACGGTTTCTTACAACAGACTTAGTATTAATAGCTGCGCTCCAGAATTCATCAGATAGCTAATCTCAGTCAGCCAACAGTAATCAAAGTGTTCCAATATTCCCTGTTCCACAATTAATCTTTAAGTAATAGGTCAATTCTGTTGGATATTACGTAGTCCATTTACGAAGCACAACAAATCCCATTAGTGTATCTTTTTTGTGTTGGCGTCATGGCAGGTGATCCAAGATTAGACGTGAGATGAATGTGCACTGAATCCAGCTACACATGGAGTCCTTTAAAACGACTGAACAAACTTAATACTTCTTCTCATCCGATTGAAAGAAGGAAGTAGTCCATCAACGTGCCCCACATTGGCTGTGACAGAGCAAATAACTTCAGAGTAAATTACAGTACCAATGATAAGCTGGAGCTCGATAGCAATACTGTCAACCGCAGCGGTCCATTTCCATTCAAATAAAACGGTGGGCATACTCTAACTCAAGTTTTTGTTTTGGTAAAACCAAGCTAATAAAATGGGTAGGTAACTACTACGGCTGGGAGAAAACGTTTAATTTTCCGAATTTTTCGCGTTTAAACGTAACACACCTCCTGTTCACAAAATGATGATAAAACAAATTAGTTGTAACTTGAAACGTATGCACAAAAAATATTTTCAACAAAATAACACAGGTGATTTATACATATTCATTGGTGACTATACCCCCACCTTTTGTGTCCAACTGTCTACAGTTACTTTGACCTCACACACTAAGCTATGCCCGTTGCTCGTCGCCCGGTCCCCGAACTTGTCCCATCGGGAAAATCTAGAAGTTTGGATTTTGGGTGGGGGTGGAGGAGAAGGGGGATTGGTTGGGCGGGGTATAGGATCACGATTAAACGGGTATGAATATTTGTACACATATATTTTCATGCGGGCGTTTACACATTTAAACGCCTCAGCCCTAGTAACTACCATATTTACCTGAATAGCAGACGATCTCGAACTTAAGACCATCTTAAACTTAAGATGATCCCCTATTTTTAAGAATTTAAAACTGGAAAAAACATATTCATTGCCTTAATATGCGAACTTAAGATGACCCCTGATATTTTTTTAACTATAAAAGATGGAAATAATTGTTGTCTTAAATTCAGGTAAATACGGTACTTATGAAAATGTTACCCAAACCAACCTCGAACTGTACTTTTATTAAGCCTACATCTTCATCAGATGAGACTTACCTAATCAGTTTACCGGTCAGGATAATGCCCCACTCGCCTCTGTCTCTGACAAGTTGAGGCATCCAGTCCACAAGGTGCCTTACAGGTTTGATCTGAAACAGTAGTACATCTCTTGATTAGCATTACATACATATTATACACACATACAAATATATAATATAATATATAAAGGTGGATGCACACAACTGATCTTAGTTGGCCAACTAGTTGCCCAACTTGCAGTGTTGGAAAGTAGAGCACTGAAAGTAGCATGCTACTTTTCTTCAGTTATTATAAACAGTGACTTTTGTAGACATTTTATGAAAAAAAAAACACATAAAGGCCGTCTTCCTTACAAATACTGAACAGGTAGTCTTATATGACATCCCAATATGTTGCTTTAATGCTTTCTCATTTTGTTTCAAGCATAGTAGTTTCTTTCCTTTCATGGAATTCCATATTTTGTTGTCAACAATTACTGTGCATGATGAATGAGGATAGTAAAATATCTATTGTTATAGATAAATGAACCATTATTTTGCAAAGGGGGATACAGTACAACCAAATACGCATCTAGTTGAGGTGAGTGGAAAATTAGTTCCAATTCTTTATGTTGAAGGATATTACTTTGGTTCCAATGCCGTTTTCCTAACCTCAAAGGGAGCTGTGACAGGGTACTAGTATTATGGAGATCTATGGAGATCATAAATGTCAATCATCCACATCATTCAACAAAACACTCAGCATCATTGGTACTTACATCGATTAAAAATCTTACGCTTTTCCCCACTGTCTCACATTTCTTAGGGACTTGCTTGGAGACTGAAAAAGGAAACAATATATTAATATAAAAGATGTCTGCTTATTATGTTTTAATTTAATTATGAATGCAGATCTTTAACAATACACAAAGATGTTATGTATTGTAGAAATGAAATAAACAACTAACAAGCTTCTAACTTACAACTTCTACAAGATCATGCTGCATCTTCAACCTGAACCGAGTTGTTACAATTTGCCACGCAAAGTTGTTAGTGGGCTCTTTTTTCCTGTCATGGATTTTGATTTTTCTATACCCAGATCTGACTGATTTTCTTAGTGACTGCTACATTTACATATGCTTTTACAGATTCACATGTTAATAGCTATGGCAGTTGTGGCATTCTGCTGCGTCGTTTAATTAAAATTATTCATTATTTATTTCTGTTACCAGCTAGCAACTTGTCGTTTATGCCATAAATCATTAGAATACCCGACGCATGTTATAGTTGTCCCAACGAAAGTATTCTGATGCTTACGACACAGCCGAGTCCAAGGTGACAACTTAATTTTCTACTTCGCAAGTTCCTACCATCTAATCTAAACATGTCGCCATTGGGGATAATTTAAGACCTTCCGTTGGTTACCTGTAACAGTGAGTGTGGCCAAACCGCCTGTGCACTCGACTAAGCCAAACCATGAATTTACGAATGTGTGAAAGAACGCCAGGTATCTGTTGATTTTCTTTCAATTGGCGCAGTTGAAAGGGGCAGTAGGCAATGACCTGAGATCTGTGTGCAAATACTTTCGTTGGGACTAATATACAACAGTAACACCAGTAATTGTAATTGTAATTGTAATTTATTTCCATGTTTTGAGCTCTTCTGCTCTGTTACATTGTTTTTACATTGTATTCACTATAGCTTTACAAATATTTCAAGTTATATAAAATGTATATATGGCAATTTAGTATTGACGCCATAACAAGGAACGATAATAAGAGATATAATTAGGCCTATAGATACTCAAATATATATACCTAATGCTAGGCAGGAACTAGGTACAGGGGGGGGCGGTACTGGCCCCACCACTAAACTATGCACAGTACTGGCCCCACCTCATTGCACTTTTAATTCAGTCTTAGTTATACAGCTCATTTCTTTATTATTACTTACTAAGCCTATTATTTTTGGGTACTGGGGGCAGTACAGTAGACAGTACACACTACAGTCCATACCATCAAACAATATACAGTACTATCACCAAACCGTACGCAGTACAGGCCCCGTCACAAAACAATGTTGTTTGATATGCTATCTATGCTAGTTCATAGAGACTCTTAACTACTTTGCACTTATTACAACGATACATTTATTACAATTATTACTTATTATTATTAGGTATTGTAATTGATATTAGTTATTATTAGGACATTTACTGAGCATTTCTTTAAATTTCTGTACGCTATTTGGTAGGGGAGTTACTATTTGTTTGTCCAAGCCATTCCACATCCTTGTAGCAGACCCAACTAGTGAATTTCTTCCTACTTCCGTTCTAAAGCGCTCAACAAACAATTTATTTTGGTGGCCCCTTTTGCCTATGAATGTAATTTTTTTTAACCTATTTTTTATCTCGGCCCAGGCTGGTAGACCTGCTTGTGCCTTGTATAACACACATAATTTGGAGGATATCCTCCTGGATTCTAACGAATTCCACTTAAGTTCCTCGATCATTTCTGAGACACTGTACCTTCTCCCATATTTCTGTAGCACTTTGCGGGCAGCCCTTCTCTGTACCTTCTCAATAGCCTCCTTATGGAGTTTGGTATAAGGGTCCCATATACAGCTTGCATATTCGAGTGTAGGCCTTACTATCTCCGTATATGCTTTACTTCTTACATACGCACTACATCCCCTTAGATTTCGCATGACGAAGTTTAGATTTTTGTTCCCCTTGTTTACTACATTATTAACATGATCCCCCCAGCTCAGTTTTTCTTTTACGGTAACACCTAATTGTTTACAGGATTCTGAGTACTCTAGCTGTTTACCTCCAATTTTGTATTGGAATCTGTAAGGTTTCTTCTTAGTTGTGAACTTTATTAACTGGCTTTTGTCCGCATTTAGTTTCATTTTGTTTACTTCTACCCACTTCGTAATTATGTCTAAAGCCAATTGAAGAATCTGACAGTCTCTGATTCCTTTTATTTTACAGTAGAGGATGCAGTCGTCTGCAAAGAGTCTTAAAATTACCTTCTCGTGTATGCCCTCGCCTATGTCGTTAATGAAAATAATGAAGAGTAGTGGACCCAGCACACTTCCTTGGGGTACAAATGTTAATACATATTGTGTTGTATTGGAGGAGGAGGAGGAGGAGGAAGAGTAGTGGTAGCGTAGTGGTAGTAGTAGTAGTAGTGGTAGTAGGAGTAGTAGAAGTAGTAGTAGTGTACCGATAAATTTCGCTACAGCTGAAAAATTTGTAGCATGCTATCACTACATTTTGCTATGTAAATAAAGTAGCACGCTGCCGATTCCGCCACAGATAAAAGTAGCATGCTACAAGTAGGGTGCTACTCCCCAACTCTGAAAAGCTTCATATACAGTGAAACTTCTTTATAACAAACGTCTTTATAACGAAATGATCTATATAACAAACTGTTTTTGAGGTCACAAAAGATTTTTATGCATGTAAAGGTACCATCTTTATAAAGACACGTTCTTTATAACAAAATAATAGTCTGGCCCCAAAGAGTTCGTGATATAGAAGTTTTACTGTAAGAAGAGATTAGGAGTCGTTTTCTAATAATCATTCATTTATGATACCTTTTTCATTATCAGCTAGTACAATACTATATTAATATTATGTATTTGCAACAACAACAAATAAAAAATGGTATTATTTTGTGTGTGCAAACTTCTTTATAAACGCATAAAGATAAATTATTGAATAAGTCTATGCGAGCCACTACAGATTTGCACGTACCTCTGCGACCACTAGACCGTAGTTCTGGAGAAAGGCCGACATCTGATGAGTGCTCTGCAGGCTCGTCTCTTTGAACCCTGCATGAGACGTAGATCAATGTCAGTCAAAAAGCATTAATTCTGGAAGTGGTACAGAATAATACGTTCTTCCAAAGCAGTAGTATAACACATAAAGTCGTATGGTTTGGTCATAGTCATAAACAGCTGATGACTGAGGTAGGGAACACGTGCAAGCGTACACACAAACACAAATCAACCATAGTGGTTGTCACAACAAAGTTGAAAATTGTTCGACTTTCTTACGACTAAACCATCAGCCGTACGATGACGAGCCGATCTGAAGTCACTTACGACAGACCAATGAGAAACAGTACGGGTTTTTATCTTTTGATCCAAGTGCTGTAGCTTGAGCTCTATTAAGTTTGTGCATTGTAGCCAGAAGGTCAGGTCCTAGTTATGGGGTTTATTACAAATCATTCGAGGTGTGGGAACCCGTTCGAAAACGAACCAAACTCGAACCAACTTTAAACGTTCGAGTTTGGTTTGAGAAATTTAAACCATGTTCCAAAACGAACTATGTGGCCTATTTGAATTCTCCGTCTTCCCGCCTAAATTCAAATTGTTGGGCTAGGCCATGCCTTCTAAATTGCCATTTTGCCATTTTCATTTGTAAATAACACAACAAAGGCAGTGTCTTTTGAGGTGCTATTTCATTTCCATATCCTGTTCTGTTTGAGCTTGCATAAATTTGTTTCTAATTCAGTAATTCTTTAATGTGTTTCCGGGTTTGTAAATAATGTCTTTCAGTCACTTTTATTTTCACATGATCATATTTCTTCTCCCATTTAACACTACAGTAGTTTTAATTTAACCACAACTTTAGAAACTTTTAGAAAGTTCGAAGTTCAGTGATGATGATATTTGGGGTTTACGTCCCATATATTTGCAACTTGGGTAAACGGGATGATGAGTGAGTGACAAAATTGAACAAACGCCACATGTCCGAGTCAGATCCATTGCACATCGCGGGGGTCGTTATAAGGGAAGTCCAGCAAAGGGGGCAGGGCCAATTGGGAGGAGCAATCTTCAGTGGTGCATGGGGGGGGGGAAGGGACTGGGTCTCTTCTGTCGCCTCTTACGACTGGCAGAGTCTCCCTGGCCATGTTCTGCCCTGGGGCCAAACGGGTCTCAAAGTTTGAATTTCAGCAGACTGATATGAAGGTCTAGTTCAAACAAAAAATAATGACTCGCATACCCCTACAAAACATAGTGCAAGCAACGGTATTAGATTACACAGTGCGTGGTTACATGGCATATTCACATACCTGTCAACATTATTCACTAGAGTGCCCCAGCGATTCACCAATCCTGACCAATGAAGTGGAACTTTATTAATGAAATGTTTGCGGATTTCAGGAGGAATAACTGTAACAAAAGTAAAAACAATAACAATATTTAATGTGAGCTCAACAGAAAAATGTCGGCATGTTGTCAGTGAAAATCCCAATGTTTTGAAATTTTTCGATGTTTTGCACCTGTTTTCAAACCTGAGTAAATAAATAAAGTAAATTTGAATGTGTGTTTCTATATTTTTTAAGAAGTTTATAATGTTAATATAGTTTTCATAGTTAAACTTACACACAAAATAACATGCTTACTTCTGACTTTTGTTGGCTGAACAAAAACGATAGCCAGAACCCATGTTAAATACTCATAGCAAGCCATCCTAAACGCTCAACAAAAAGTGACGGATGTGATAAAAATTACGTCCTAGGAAATAAAACAACTAGCAGACTTATTAGAATTTTTGGGCAGAAAATACCCATACGCGAGTCCTTATGTTATGAAAAGACACGAGTCCTTAATGGTTAAGGAAATTTATATCAGTTTGACTAAATTGTGAATTACAACAAATCGATACCACATAAAACAGAAGGTATATTAGGGAGTTGAAATTTTATGTCCATGTACTGCTATGTAGGCCTATATGGAGTATTCATGTGACGTCACATCGGCCATATTGGAGGCCAACTATAGGCTGTCAATAGAAAACGAATAATATTGTTTACAGAAAAATATTAGAGTTTGAACATGTATATCCCCCAATAAAGTTTACGGAAATGATGTGTGCCATTGTAAACAACAAGAGTGGCCGAAATAAAAGAGAATTCACTTAAGTTGCTTTTCAGTACTAATAGCAAACCAAAGTTGGAGAACAGTTGAACTTGAACCAAATGCCAGTTGAAACATAGTAACAATGAACTACCAATCACATGTGATTGTGGCCTCCAGTATAGCCACCATGTGCAATACATGAATACACCCTATATAAGATATAATACCAAACTAAACTAGCAACTATGTAACAACAATTCTACATTAAACAACATAATTATCATAGTGGTTTTAAAGTACGGGTAAAGGTGACTTACACTGCCCACGATCCTCCAAACTGCCTTTCAAGCTGAACTTTTTCTGTCCAACACACAGAAATCCTTCTTCGTACGTTCGGTAAGTAATCGGGCCTACTTCACTATCCTTTATTTCCACCGTTTCTCCGGCTCTGGACATAGATAAAAATACAACAATGTTAACATTAAAATTGTGACATTTCTATCAAATATAACCATTTACTACTAGGGATGAGAAAAAAGCTTTTAAACATAAATACCCCCCCCCCCCCCCCCCCCACACACGCACACGCACACATGCACACACACACACACACTCGCGCACGCACACACACACAAGAAAAGTGTTTTTTTTATTGAAATTTATTTTACTTTGTGTTTGTTTATTGAAACTAGACCTCCAATGAGGGTATTCCAAGGGGCTGAGGAGAGTGACAAGCAAAGGAAGTTGGCGGCTGCACAGCGGAAACAGAGAAGGACTTTGCGTTAGAGCCGACTTGAGAAATTGGATAAACAAATCACAATAGGGAACATGCATACGATTTTTTTTAGTGTAACAAGTACTTAGTTTTATAGTCTGGTGTCCAACAATTGCATTTCCAAAAGTTTTTTTTTTTTTAATTATTATTGAACGGGTCTAATAATGAATTGAATATCACATTTATTTGAATTTCCTCTTGCCGCGAAGAAACGCGCGCTGATTGGTCGGCGGCCTCTGTGACGCAGTATGATGGTTTGGCCTGCGAGCGCGCGACTGCTACAGCTGTGTTTCAGTGCATGATGAGCGATCATTCACGCCCAACGTCGTGTTGTTATCAGTAGCTCGTATTGCATGAACTAAAATGACAGACGGAGGCTTTACAAAGGCCAACAGCACAAATTTACCGCAGAGAGATGGTTTTATGGTGGCGAATTTCTTTGCGGGAAATGATCACTTCACTGGAGCGGAGTTACGGGATGTGAAGAATAATGCCAGTCACACATATTTTCTTGACTTCTTTTAGCCTAGTGTCTTACCACATAATTTGTTGTTTTTATACTCACGACAAAATCATATTTATTTTATACAATAAAAAATTATATATAAAATACAATGTGCCTTACAATACATACATTAATTTTGTCGTCATTATTCCGATTTGTTAATTATTTATCTCCGAAGTCCAAACCAAATCCCATCATGATTGATTTTGTAATACTAAATAATATGTAAAATATGTACATAGTAATACGCCCCCCCCCCCCCGAAATTCCATGTCGTATTGAGTGGCATTTTGAAAGGGAGATTTCGTGACGATATCGAGCTGGTTTAGTAGTCCCAACACTTCTTAAATGATCCCTTGACCTTGTACTCCCTCACAGCTGCAAAGAAGACACTTGAAGTCTTGTTGATAGTCGAGAGCTTGGATGAATGAGGGTCATGGACACTTCCCCCTCCCCCCTCCCTACAGATGCCCCCCCAAAACATTGTGAATGTAAACAATACTTAGTTTATGGATCAAGCAGATGTTAAATCACAATTTTTATTATATTCCTCTTTATTTATTTAAAACTTGAATTACAGCACATTATACTGTGATTACAGTTGCTAACCCTGTGACAAATTTAATAACCTCTAACCCACCACTACACGCTTAAACGTTTATCCTTCCAATCCCTAGACTGAGTTCATTATCTAATCTAAAATAAAACACATTGAAATGATCTTGGCAGCAAAACAACATCGATGTCATTGATATAGGGTTCTTACTGACATCTCGTCTCGCTGCTTCCAACCACTGTCTTTGTCGTTTATTGTTTTTTGGAAAACAAACCGTGAAAACAACATCAATACGTTGGAAGATAGGCGAACAATCACAGAACTGATATACTTGTTCAAAATCTTACGTGGTATGGTAGATATAAATGTAATCAGTGATTTTAATTTCCGTGTACCCAACAAAAATACCCGGAATCGTGACGTGTTCCTGACTCCTAAGTGTAGAATAGATGTTTATAAATACTCATGTTTAAATAGGCTTATGTGCACTTATAACGCTGCAGTCAAGAAGCAAGATGACATTGACATCCATCATTTAGAACTAAGTGCTTTTAAAAACATAATTTTTAAGATGTATAACTTGCAAACAGGGTTGCTCAACGTGTAAACCAACAAACAATTCTTCACGCTCACACATACACTCACAACACACGCACACGCACATGCACACGCACACACACACTCTCACGCATACACTCAGAACACGCACACGCACACGCACACGCACACGCACACGCACACGCACACGCACACGCACACGCACACGCACACGCACATGCACACGCGCACACACACACATTTACTCACTTGTCCACGTTTTATTTACTATGTGTTTTTGTATCTTATTTTGTTCAATGACTGTTTTCTTTCTATCATGTTCTGTAGTCTAGTAGGTATATATTATATCACACTTGTGGGGTTCGTCCCCGTTGTTGATAAATACACAATAATAATCTTCTCTGGAGTCTTTACACTTGTGTTAGTACACATGGGTACTATGCACCACTCATAAGCGCCAGAAGATGTTTTAGTCTCCATAGTGCACAATGTTCGATGAGCGGTGTGGGCGAACGCGTGCAGTCGACTGCGCGACACCGGCAGACTACTATCATGTAACGTCACTAGCGATTCATCATGGCGGCGGCCGTTTTTTCGCGCCAAAAGAGTGAACGCAACTAAAACTATTATTTTGAGGGGTAGAATGACTCGATTTTTAAATTGTAAAGACATAATATCAGTTAATATCGTGTACAGATTTTAAAAATCACATTAGAAAGTTAAGTGCAAGTTCCCTATTGATATGTCTTTCTGCTTAACAACAAAGAAAATTGGACTGCAAGTTTATTTTCTGTGCAAAACTCGAAACCCTTAAACTCTACTGTCGTGTTTAAACAACCCTTTCCTATTTACTACACACTTTGTACTAGTCTTCGTAAGTGCCTCTCAAAATGAACAGATACCTATTCATTAATTTATTCATGCAGTTCTAGATTATAAATTTATTAGTAATTTTTACTAATTATATGTCGTAAGTAGATGTAGTTGTAGTTACAAGTACATATCATGGCAAGGCATGGCATGGTTGTAGTTGAATGCCTCCCCCAAATAACGTTGCAACCAACATTTTTCAGTAAAGTGACTTTTAGGTGGAAAAACGTTGCATATGCAGTACCGGTGGTAGGCCTAGACCATGTGCTACAACCTGTTGGAAAAAAAACGAACTTTTATCACTGTAGCAGCGATCTAAAATGTGTGCTCCATGGAAGAACGTTGCACACACAGAGAAACACAGTGGACGACCATGCCGTTCAGGTCTCCCTGGCTTCATACATCGTGCAAATAAGGGCAAAACATGTTAAGTACGTACATTACTCTGAATGTAAAGATAACAATAAGAAAGTAGGATGGCCCACATAGGACGCAAGAAGCTCAGAAGGTTGATAAACTGAACCCAAATGCAAAGAGACAAATATAGTTGCAAATACAATGTTCACATGGAATATAACCTCTATTATGGTACCAGTTTGTATTTGTATGGATATGCAATGTTTTTCCAACAAGATGTTCATTTATGAGGCTGAAGCTCAGCAAATTCTGATAAAAGAGGATGCTAAAAATAAAATTATGATATGGCAAGTGAACATAAGTCCATACAAAATAAGTTGCATCTCACTTGATGGTTTTTAATACTAGTAAAAACTACATTTATCACTCTCCTGAACCATTTGAAAAACGTTGATTGCAACATTATTTGGGGAGGCATTCAATTGTCATGACTCTACTGTACTAAACTAGGCAACTACTGTAAGTTAGTACTAGAAACACTGATCATTGTTCACAGTCGCAAGTGTTCTGGTAGGCTATACAAGACATACAAGGGAGGCATTCAATTGTCATGACTCTACTGTACTAAACTAGGCAACTACTGTAAGTTAGTACTAGAAACACTGATCAATGTTCACAGTCGCAAGTGTTCTGGTAGGCTATACAAGACATACAAGGGAGGCATTCAATTGTCATGACTCTACTGTACTAAACTAGGTAACTACTGTAAGTTAGTACTAGAAACACTGATCATTGTTCACAGTCGCAAGTGTTCTGGTAGGCTATACAAGACATACAAGGGAGGCATTCAATTGTCATGACTCTACTGTACTAAACTAGGTAACTACTGTAAGTTAGTACTAGAAACACTGATCATTGTTCACAGTCGCAAGTGTTCTGGTAGGCTATACAAGACATACAAGGGAGGCATTCAATTGTCATGACTCTACTGTACTAAACTAGGCAACTACTGTAAGTTAGTACTAGAAACACTGATCATTGTTCACAGTCGCAAGTGTTCTGGTAGGCTATACAAGACATACAAGGGAGGCATACAAGGGAGGCATTCAATTGTCATGACTCTACTGTTCTAAACTAGGTAACTACTGTAAGTTAGTACTAGAAACACTGATCATTGTTCACAGTCGCAAGTGTTCTGGTAGGCTATACAAGACATACAAGGGAGGCATTCAATTGTCATGACTCTACTGTACTAAACTAGGCAACTACTGTAAGTTAGTACTAGAAACACTGATCATTGTTCACAGTCGCAAGTGTTCTGGTAGGCTATACAAGACATACAAGACATACAAGGGAGGCATCCAATTGTCATGACTCTACTGTACTAAACTAGGTAACTACTGTAAGTAAGTACTAGAAACACTGATCATTGTTCACAGTCGCAAGTGTTCTGGTAGGCTATACAAGGCATACAAGACATACAAGGGAGGCATCCAATTGTCATGACTCTACTGTACTAAACTAGGCAACTACTGTAAGTAAGTACTAGAAACACTGATCATTGTTCACAGTTGCAAGTGTTCTGGTAGGATATACAAGACATACAAGGGAGGCATTCAATTGTCATGACTCTACTGTACTAAACTAGGCAACTACTGTAAGTTAGTACTAGAAACACTGATCATTGTTCACAGTCGCAAGTGTTCTGGTAGGCTATACAAGACATACAAGGGAGGCATTCAATTGTCATGACTCTACTGTACTAAACTAGGCAACTACTGTAAGTTAGTACTAGAAACACTGATCATTGTTCACAGTCGCAAGTGTTCTGGTAGGCTATACAAGACATACAAGGGAGGCATTCAATTGTCATGACTCTACTGTACTAAACTAGGTAACTACTGTAAGTTAGTACTAGAAACACTGATCATTGTTCACAGTCGCAAGTGTTCTGGTAGGCTATACAAGACATACAAGGGAGGCATTCAATTGTCATGACTCTACTGTACTAAACTAGGCAACTACTGTAAGTTAGTACTAGAAACACTGATCATTGTTCACAGTCGCAAGTGTTCTGGTAGGCTATACAAGACATACAAGGGAGGCATTCAATTGTCATGACTCTACTGTACTAAACTAGGCAACTACTGTAAGTTAGTACTAGAAACACTGATCATTGTTCACAGTCGCAAGTGTTCTGGTAGGCTATACAAGACATACAAGGCAGGCATACAAGGGAGGCATCCAATTGTCATGACTCTACTGTACTAAACTAGGCAACTACTGTAAGTTAGTACTAGAAACACTGATCATTGTTCACAGTCGCAAGTGTTCTGGTAGGCTATACAAGACATACAAGGGAGGCATTCAATTGTCATGACTCTACTGTACTAAACTAGGCAACTACTGTAAGTTAGTACTAGAAACACTGATCATTGTTCACAGTCACAAGTGTTCTGGTAGGCTATACAAGACATACAAGGGAGGCATTCAATTGTCATGACTCTACTGTACTAAACTAGGTAACTACTGTAAGTTAGTACTAGAAACACTGATCATTGTTCACAGTTGCAAGTGTTCTGGTAGGCTATACAAGACATACAAGGGAGGCATTCAATTGTCATGACTCTACTGTACTAAACTAGGTAACTACTGTAAGTTAGTACTAGAAACACTGATCATTGTTCACAGTCACAAGTGTTCTGGTAGGCTATACAAGACATACAAGGGAGGCATTCAATTGTCATGACTCTACTGTACTAAACTAGGTAACTACTGTAAGTAAGTAGGCCTACTAGAAACACTGATCATTGTTCACAGTCACAAGTGTTCTGGTAGGCTATACAAGACATACAAGGGAGGCATTCAATTGTCATGACTCTACTGTACTAAACTAGGCAACTACTGTAATTTAGTACTAGAAACACTGATCATTGTTCACAGTCGCAAGTGTTCTGGTAGGCTATACAAGACATACAAGGGAGGCATTCAATTGTCATGACTCTACTGTACTAAACTAGGCAACTACTGTAAGTTAGTACTAGAAACACTGATCATTGTTCACAGTCGCAAGTGTTCTGGTAGGCTATACAAGACATACAAGGGAGGCATTCAATTGTCATGACTCTACTGTACTAAACTAGGCAACTACTGTAAGTTAGTACTAGAAACACTGATCATTGTTCACAGTCGCAAGTGTTCTGGTAGGCTATACAAGACATACAAGGGAGGCATTCAATTGTCATGACTCTACTGTACTAAACTAGGCAACTACTGTAAGTTAGTACTAGAAACACTGATCATTGTTCACAGTCGCAAGTGTTCTGGTAGGCTATACAAGACATACAAGGGAGGCATTCAATTGTCATGACTCGACTGTACTAAACTAGGCAACTACTGTAAGTTAGTACTAGAAACACTGATCATTGTTCACAGTCGCAAGTGTTCTGGTAGGCTATACAAGACATACAAGGGAGGCATTCAATTGTCATGACTCTACTGTACTAAACTAGGCAACTACTGTAAGTTAGTACTAGAAACACTGATCATTGTTCACAGTCGCAAGTGTTCTGGTAGGCTATACAAGGCATACACGGGAGGCATTCAATTGTCATGACTCTACTGTACTAAACTAGGCAACTACTGTAAGTTAGTACTAGAAACACTGATCATTGTTCACAGTTGCAAGTGTTCTGGTAGGCTATACAAGACATACAAGGGAGGCATACAAGGGAGGCATTCAATTGTCATGACTCTACTGTACTAAACTAGGTAACTACTGTAAGTTAGTACTAGAAACACTGATCATTGTTCACAGTTGCAAGTGTTCTGGTAGGCTATACAAGGCATACAAGGGAGGCATTCAATTGTCATGACTCTACTGTACTAAACTAGGTAACTACTGTAAGTTAGTACTAGAAACACTGATCATTGTTCACAGTCACAAGTGTTCTGGTAGGCTATACAAGACATACAAGGCATACAAGGGAGGCATTCAATTGTCATGACTCTACTGTACTAAACTAGGCAACTACTGTAAGTTAGTACTAGAAACACTGATCATTGTTCACAGTCGCAAGTGTTCTGGTAGGCTATACAAGACATACAAGGGAGGCATACAAGGGAGGCATTCAATTGTCATGACTCTACTGTACTAAACTAGGCAACTACTGTAAGTTAGTACTAGAAACACTGTTCAATGTTCACAGTCGCAAGTGTTCTGGTAGGCTATACAAGACATACAAGACATACAAGGGAGGCATTCAATTGTCATGACTCTACTGTACTAAACTAGGCAACTACTTAAGTTAGTACTAGAAACACTGATCATTGTTCACAGTCGCAAGTGTTCTGGTAGGCTATACAAGACATACAAGGCATACAAGGGAGGCATTCAATTGTCATGACTCGACTGTACTAAACTAGGTAACTACTGTAAGTTAGTACTAGAAACACTGATCATTGTTCACAGTCGCAAGTGTTCTGGTAGGCTATACAAGACATACAAGGGAGGCATTCAATTGTCATGACTCGACTGTACTAAACTAGGCAACTACTGTAAGTTAGTACTAGAAACACTGATCATTGTTCACAGTCACAAGTGTTCTGGTAGGATATACAAGACATACAAGGGAGGCATTCAATTGTCATGACTATACTGTACTAAACTAGGCAACTACTGTAAGTTAGTACTAGAAACACTGATCATTGTTCACAGTCGCAAGTGTTCTGGTAGGCTATACAAGACATACAAGGGAGGCATACAATTGTCATGACTCTACTGTACTAAACTAGGTAACTACTGTAAGTTAGTACTAGAAACACTGATCATTGTTCACAGTCACAAGTGTTCTGGTAGGCTATACAAGACATACAAGGGAGGCATTCAATTGTCATGACTCTACTGTACTAAACTAGGTAACTACTGTAAGTTAGTACTAGAAACACTGATCATTGTTCACAGTCGCAAGTGTTCTGGTAGGCTATACAAGACATACAAGGGAGGCATTCAATTGTCATGACTCTACTGTACTAAACTAGGCAACTACTGTAAGTTAGTACTAGAAACACTGATCATTGTTCACAGTCACAAGTGTTCTGGTAGGATATACAAGACATACAAGGGAGGCATTCAATTGTCATGACTCTACTGTACTAAACTAGGTAACTACTGTAAGTTAGTACTAGAAACACTGATCATTGTTCACAGTCGCAAGTGTTCTGGTAGGCTATACAAGACATACAAGGGAGGCATTCAATTGTCATGACTCTACTGTACTAAACTAGGTAACTACTGTAAGTAAGTACTAGAAACACTGATCATTGTTCACAGTCGCAAGTGTTCTGGTAGGCTATACAAGACATACAAGGGAGGCATTCAATTGTCATGACTCTACTGTACTAAACTAGGTAACTACTGTAAGTTAGTACTAGAAACACTGATCATTGTTCACAGTCACAAGTGTTCTGGTAGGCTATACAAGACATACAAGGGAGGCATTCAATTGTCATGACTCTACTGTACTAAACTAGGTAACTACTGTAAGTTAGTACTAGAAACACTGATCATTGTTCACAGTTGCAAGTGTTCTGGTAGGCTATACAAGACATACAAGGGAGGCATTCAATTGTCATGACTCTACTGTACTAAACTAGGTAACTACTGTAAGTAAGTACTAGAAACACTGATCATTGTTCACAGTCGCAAGTGTTCTGGTAGGCTATACAAGACATACAAGGGAGGCATTCAATTGTCATGACTCTACTGTACTAAACTAGGCAACTACTGTAATTTAGTACTAGAAACACTGATCATTGTTCACAGTCGCAAGTGTTCTGGTAGGATATACAAAGAGTCGACTATGAACATGGACCTATGTGTTTACAAACTCACGGAGTGAAGTCGCCTTTAATATACAGTTCCCAAATGCGTTTCTCTTTTTTGATGATTGGAATCCAATTAGTTATAGTTGTGGGGCCTGGCATCTGCAATAGCATGGAGAAATGAAAATACAGACATCAATTTGTAGATTCTAATTTGTTAATTTTTCCATTTGTTCTACCCATCTAAATCCCTAGTTCTAGGTATGTCATTAATATTACATGAAAAAATTAATTTTTTACTTTTTAGTGCATTGAAATATAAGCGTTGTTTCAAAAAAGTAATTTTTTCATGTAATATTATTTAATACTTTTTAACGAATGTTGTAATGTTGTAACAGTAGTTGCGCTGGTACCAACTCCATCCGATTGACTGTGAGGTCGAACCACGCGAGGGGAACGAACTATACGTACATGGTGAATGACTCACCGCACGGGGTTAACTTGCAAGTGAAGCGCGTTGAGCGTTGGTGCCGCACAGCAAAATAAAAAATAGCATCATTTCCGATGCTTTCGACGCGGATATTTGAGTCCCAAACATCCAGCGGGTGTGTAATTCCGATGCCTGCATCTGGTTGGCCCATCCTCACTAGCTGTGACCAATTTCCCATATGAAGCTTTGATTGATTCATTATATATATAATTAGGGATGTCAACGATTACGATTAAATCGATTCGATTAATCGATTATTAATCGAAAACGCTTAATCGATTATTTAAAAAAAAAATCGATTTTAAATTTTCGCGCTTTTTTAAATTTAGTTCTCAAGATCTGCCGCCTATTCGAGCGCGAGCGCTAGCGCTAGCATCGCTATTGCTCAGTTTCATTTACAGTAGGCCTAGGCCTAGGCCTAAGAACAGCAACAGCATAACTTTGCGTCATAATTTGAGCCGAATTTCCAGTCATATTTTGAATAGCTGTGTCTAGTCGCCTACCCTAGACCCAGCATTCGACGCCTACGATCTATAAAAATACGAGTTGTTATGTTTGTTCACAAATAACAAGAGAAGTAAGGTTAGAAAAGTCGCTACGATTTTTAGTTCACATCACGTAAATTTTAATTACGCTGCACATGAAAATAATAATATTACGACGCATATTCAGCATACTTAATTACTTATTGGTTAAAAAAAAATGGGAAGTGAATAACTATAGCCCTTAAGGCCTAGCTAGGACAGAAATTATCGTCGAAATCTTGGACAGAACATATCAAAAATACTCCGTGACGTAAAATATATCGATAGTCGAAAAGAAGTCGAATTGCGAACTCGTGGCTTGCGCGGGCAATTCAAACTAACCGAAACCAGACCGAAGTTTGGAAGAAACTTGCTACTATACCGACATTTAACAAAACGATTAAAATCGATTAATAATCGATTATGGAGGTGAAAGTGAATTCGATTATCGATTATAATAATTTAATCGTTTGACATCCCTATATATAATGAATTAATTGATAAACTAGTGAATGTGATAAATTGATTCATGTATTGACATTAAGAATATATGTATTGACATCAAGAATATATACGTATGTGTGAAAAATTCGAGCTCGATCGGACATTGGGAAGTGGGTGAAATAACAATTCCCATGTAAAACTTTGATTAATTCATTATGATGAATTAATTGATTAATATGTGAATCTGTTAATTGATTCATGTATTACCATCAAGAATATACGTGTGTGAAAAATTTCAGCTCGATCGGACATTGGAAAGTGGGTGAAATATCGATTCCCAAATAAAACATTAATTAATTAACTATGATAAATTAATTAATTAGTCAATCTGTTAATTGATTAATCTATTGTCATCAAGAATACGTACGTGCGAAAAATTTCAGCTCGATTGGACATGGAGAAGTAGGTGAAATATCGATTATAAGATTCCGTCCAGACAGACAAACACATGAAGCTAATATAAGCGTTGTAACTAAGCCTACAAGAGCACATACCTCTTGTTCACAGTTAAATGATGCGTATGAGAACACGGAGCCATACTCGGAGTGCGTAGACTTTGCTGAAGAGTGTAGACTGGAAACTTCGCTGATATTTGAAATGGAGTCTTCGTTGTCTGCCATTACCATATTATTGTTACTGCTATGTTGGGCATGAATGTCTTCAACGGCCGTCATCTCAATCCGTGGTATAGTAAGTCGAGTCTGAAGTACCTCCGGTTGTAACGTTGTATACATACGTGGTGAAGGAAGTGATGGAGTAGTACTTTTTACTATGGCTGGGTTATTTTCTCGTACTTCTGAAAGGAAATCAAAATAACTACAGTAGGCCTATAATAACAGAAGGCCAAAGTGTAATCTGTGTAATCTTTGTGAAGGTAAGGTTCACCGGTTTTGTTTGATTAATGTACTATTCTAATTATCAAGAAGAGAGGGTGTCAACTCATAACAGTACCCTGTCAGAGGGTGGAGGTGGAGGACTAAACATTTAACTAGAGGTGTGCGAATATTCGTAATTTTCTAAGTATTCACGAATAATTTACTATTCGTTATAAAAACATACTCATACCCCCGGATGGGTGCATGTATATATACAGACGGTTCTGCTACCCCAGGGGAGGGGGGTATAGTACAATGTATTCCAGCAAGCATTGCCAGCACGACGTAAGACGTAATGGAAGCAATTATGATGGAGAAATCAAGGCAACCAAAGTAGCACTTATTTAAATAAAGGAACATTCATTATCATTATCATTTCAATAATAGGCTATCAATAATAATATCATAATATCATTATCGATGCTGAAATTCATATCGAACGGCAATCCTTAATATAATGCATTTTTAATTGATTTTTACTTGATAATGTATGAAAATGTTTTGAGGAATATTTCTCATTAAAATGCGACTTTTAACAAATAATTTTATAACTAAATGTGTTCTATAAATAAAATACAATTCACGTAATGCACAAATTAATGTAAAAAGGAAAACAGGTTGCAAGCACACATATATGTCGGTAAGCACCCCCATTGTGTCACACTTACTTACCCCCATAATTGTCTTGACCAACTGCAGGGTCAATACAAGTCATGGAAGAATGACCAGATAGAATACTGTCGGCTCTGCTTGACCATTCTTCTACTGGCACTGCAGGGTCAATACAAGTCATGGAAGAATGACCAGATAGAATACTGTCGGCTCTGCTTGACCATTCTTCTACTGGCACTGCAGGGTCAATACAAGTCATGGAAGAATGACCAGATAGAAAACTGTCGGCTCTGCTTGACCGTTCTTTTACTGGCACTGAAACAGAAAGAAAATGTAAAACCATATGAGGAGGTGCAACAGCTTGTACCACGTGCGTTTTTACAATTGTTACCTATGTGCAGTGCAGTTGTTGCATTTATCATGTTCTTTAATTATCCATTTCTTGGTATTTCATTTATTCATGTCAGCAAAACAAAGCTAAAATCTATCAATACTGAGATAAATTCAATAACCCGCATCTTACAACCATTCATTTCATACGTAGTTCACTTTTTATTTACAAATACCGTAGTAGGCCTACATAGCATTTCTGCGATCTGTGATGGTGAAATGTGAACAATTGAAATGTCTGGTACTAAGAGTTGTATGCACAGTCAGGTGTCAAGTTAAGTACAGGATTTGATGCTATGGAATTGTTTTATTACATGCTATTTTCCATAAGAACAAATTCCATAGCAACTGGGGATGACATCGGGTAATAAAATTAAGAACCGATTCCAGCTCTCATATTACCCGGATCCCGAAAACGTATTTTTCGAGGTTTAGGCTTGATTTGAAGGTCATCGCTAGGCCATATGAAGTGCGCGGGGAGCGAAGACAAGGGACGAATGATATGCATTCCGCCCGCTCGGTTAGCATCCCGGAATACACCTGCAGTAATCACGTCGAGTAAAAAAAACATTTCGCAATACACAACTGAAGCACATACATAAAACACGATATTTCAAGTGAAATGAACTGTAATAGAACAAGTGTTAGCCAGAATGTTCACTTAAATGTTAAACAAAGAACAAACAGTAACGAATGCAAGTCGGTTCGCGTCTGTTCTGTTCCCCGCCGAGTCGTGTTGTGGAAGGGTGGGGGAAGGGTTGGTGCGCGCCGTACCTGCTGGCTCCACCGGAGTCGACCGCAGCAATACTGGCGCGTAAATTTAACCTAGAAACGGACTAAACAATTAACCGGACCCGAAAAACGGCTCCGGGTAATATTTCGAGCCGGGTACCCGCGCTACCTGGGTACCTGATGTCATCCCTAATAGCAACCATAAACAAATCACATACTTAACTTGACTCTGCATTCCACCCTAAGTGCTCTTTAACCAACTATGAAGTTGAGCTAGCTGTTAAAAGTTGCACCTGTTTTGCCGACATTATTGTTCAAAATAATCAATACTTTTTAATTACAAATAGTACATAGCATTTCTGCGATAAGTATGGTGAAATGTGAACAACTGAAATGTCTGGGTACTAAGTGTTAACCAACTAGTTGAGCTAGCTGTTAAAAGTTGCACCTGTTTTGCCGACATTATTACTTTTTATTCTATGTTTGTGCATCCCTACACATAACTCAGTCACAACTGATAACATTGGGAAGTTTGTAGAAATGGATGTAGTCCCTTCTTTCTTAAAGAAATTCTCCTACCCTAGAACATCTACCATTAACGGCAACCAGAGTTGAGAAAGAGATTACAAGTAGAAGATTCCAATAGCTTACTGGCAATATGGCGAGCCACACTAGAAAACAACAGAAAATAGCACCGTACACAACACAAAGCGACGAAAATACAGTAGCGTGTAGAATGTAGCTTACATTTTGAAGGTTTTATAATGGGAACAATACTTTTAGATGACTCGTTGGTCCAGTGGTTAGCATCCCTGCTTCCAATGCAGAAGGTCCCGGGTTCAAATCCCGAAACTTCTAATATAGATTCAATTCCATCACTTCTTGGCTTAGGAATAAGTAAACGGTGACTTTCGAGCCGTTCTAGCAACGAAGCACTCAATAAATTCAAAGTTGTTCTGAATCGGCCTTATTGATTCTGGCATTTGTCCGCGGGTGTTCCCACTGTCCAATCACTGATTCATATGTTTCATATTTGAAATATAGATCTTTGATTGGTTATCGCTCACTCGTCGATAGTGTCGGAGCCTACAGGGTTGGTTTAGTCGCTTTAAATTGAAGTCTGCCACTGAAAATCAGTCTTTTTACTGAGTGGGTAGACTCTAAATGTCAATTTATTTAATTTGTTTATTTTTTATTTACTCATTTTAGATTTATCCTACAAAGTGACACTTCTTTCAAATGTAAAAATATTGAAACTTCAAATATTGGAAAAGATTTTCATTCATGAAAGTTAGTTCAAAACTCTAGACATCATTATCGCATGAAAAACGGCAGGACATCATAGTGAAGTCATCATTCATAGGTGACCACATACAATTGTTCCCCGGACTATTAGAGATGTGCGGGTACCCGAAAAATGGGTATTTTTTAGGTAATAAAAATAAAATTTACTGATTTACTTTGTAACTTTTTGAACGATTTTGTCACAAAACTATACACCTTCAATCCACATCGAGGCTTGTGAATGGTCCAAATTTCAACTTGATTGGACTTTCCCTTCGACCGTTATTGACAGACATAAAAACAAAAAAATAAACAGAACGAAGTGCCATAAAAGTCTAATGGAGACGCTCACTTCGTTCGCATAATAAATTGCTAATTTTGAAATAATAATATAATGAGATTAATGTATTTACTCAGTAGTCAGTACCTACCATTGTCCAGTTTCACTTTCCAGTCTGTAGGGAATCCATTCTGAAAGTGTCTCATTATGTCGTCTTGAATCACTGGAATCATGTGCATGGCATGAGTAAGAAGAACAAGGACATTTCAAATTGTACCACCAGACCTGGGTAGTAATGTGTAGTAACGCATTACTGTGACAAAATTACTTGTTTCAGTAAAATGTTAGTAATCTCATTACAAAGTTCTCAATGTAACGGAGAAGTAATCTAATCTCACTACTTCTTTCATTGTAATTTGGGGTTAGTAATGTAATGTGTTACCATCGGATGTGCTCGATGCCCTTTTCTTTTTGCAATTGGTTTACAGCCCGCAATCAGATGGCCTACTTATTAATTTTAAAACATCAAAAGAAAATAGTGTTGGAATTCATAGTCGGCCCCTACACCAAGGGGCTGGGCAACCAAGATAACAGTTGTTTGCATGTTATTTCCCATCAATGAAACAAATCCATAGCAACAATGGGTGCCCCTAGGTGTAGTGTAGGGGCCGACTATGAGTAACAGAGTTTCACTTACCTCAAACTTAATGTTATGTATTTCAATTTCCTATCCTACTTCAAAATTCCAGTGAATTCCACTGATGACATTAAATCAAAAGGAGACAAATATTGATTTTCAAAGTAATTTCATTACTTTTTCATAAAAAGTAATGTAATTTAATTATGGTACATTTTTGGAAAAGAAAATTTTATTACATGTTGGCTGAATGACTAATAAATAATGTAATTTATCAATTTAAAAACCAAACTCACACTAAAATATAACCATTTTCATAGACCACTCGGCAATGTCATCACCAGTATTTACAGAACCAAAACTTATTTTAGAATGAAATACAGTACTACTTACATTCCACAGACCCACTTTTACAAAAATGTTTAATTTCTCCGAACAGCTGAACATTTCTACCGCCATTTAATGATATCAGGTATCTCGAGTCATGTCTTGTATATGTATGCAACGGCCGACTCCTCCAAGGTCTATTATGATTCCTGTAAAACACACCATAGAACAGACATTAGCAAATCCGTATTAGCAAGCACATTATTTGTGCTATATTTTCTATTTTGAGCCTCTAAAATGCATTAAAGCCAGAGCTGCGCAGTATTGAAAATACCTGAGCTTAAGATATCTGCTATTGAAAATACGTCTTGTATTTTACAAAATACTTTTCTCAAAAATACATTTTCCAATCTTGCTTGCCATGCAACAGATTACGACCTGACTGTAACTACCGTACTAGAAAGAATTACCGCCCGTACGTTCAGTAAATTGCTAGGCTGCTAGCTCAACCTAGCGGCGACAATGATCTAAACTCACTGAAAAGCACTTGCTTTTTGGTAAAGCCAAAATCCAAAATCATATTCGTATTGTGAAGGTAATTCCCTATTTCTCGATAATATCCATAGACAAATGTATTTCGGGTACCTATACATAAAAAAAAAAATAATTTGAAGATATAAGTCTCCAAAAGTATCTTGTCTAAAATGCATTTGTTTGAGTATTACTGTTTAGTTAAGTTTAGTTTAGTTTAGTTTAGTTTATTGGGCAACATATACATACATTACAAAATAATGATACACATTAATTGATGACAGATACAGGGATCTGTATTGTAGTCCTGTTTTATATAGCCTAATAATAGTAATTGTACAGTAATTATACTGGTAGTATAATTACTAGTATAGTAGTATAGTAATTATACCACTAGTGATAACATTAAGTCATAAGTAAAATAAGGCATTAGCTATAAATTATAATGGTTGATTAAGATTCGTTTATGTTGTAAAATGGGTTTATTTTTAGGAAGTCTGCTAGCCTTTTTTAAAAAATGATTATGTTGTATTATTGAGTATAGTATTACTGTTTAGTATTTTGTATCGAAAATACAAATATTTGAGTACTTTGCCCAATGCTGATTGCAGCTTTATGATATCCCAGTGTACAAAATTAAACTTTTTTATGTGGATATTCATGAATATGAAATTCTTAAGTAGTGTGGCAGGGGTGACTAAAATGGATAAGAAGTAGTGTGACCAGGAAGAAAGTGGGAGTGGAGAGCCATAAAGGCCTGTTATGAGTTTTGGGCAAGTATTTTTTATATTGCACTTCAGATTGTTTATGGACGGAGTATACTTGTAAAACATGTCATGTGAGGGTTCTGGGGTTGCTATGGGAGATTCTTTCAAAGCCGCATGAAATAGTTGTGTCGTCACTTGCGGTCTAAGGTCCTGGACCCTTCTACCTGCACAACGCTATTCACTCGAGTCGGCCGGCCTCACAATCATTGTTTCAGTTCAGTTTTTCATTTCGTGGATGTAGTATATGTAATGACGAAACTTGTGTGTATATAATAATTAATAATCATTATATGAGGGTGACTAAGAATGGTGAAAAAATGTTGTTTATAAGTGCAACAATAGACCGGGTAAATTAGATTCTGAAGGCAACAAACTTTCATTTAATTGGTTTCCTGATGAAATCGATCCCCTGACTTTATAAACAATGACTTTATGAAGTGGATCGTGGATCGACATGATCTACAATTTACATGTTGAATGTTCTAATCACTTTACTGAGGAAGACTAAGAATTATCATCAAATTTCAAAGCAAAGTTATTAACGGGCTATACACCAAAACCGACGCTGACTAAAAATGCAGTCTCTTAAAAAAACATAAGAGGTATCACTGTTTCATCCCCAATGAAGCGGGCTGCGGGCTAAATCGCAATACATACATAAGGACAAAATAGCATTGGTGTAATAAACTTTGGCGGCAACTGTAAGTAGTACTAGTAATCACAAGAAGGAGAATGAAAATGTAAGTAATAAAATAAGCAATTAGTTTAGCAATTAGTAGCAGTGCTTTCTTATATCGTTTATAGCTTGAGTACAATAAGTTCAGACAAACTGTTTTAGCAAACCTAGACTATTACTTTAAGTTTAGGTTGGGAAAGGAGCAACTGTGATGGTATGATCCCCTGAGAAGAATGACGAGTAACCGAATCCCAAAAATAGCATTTGAGCTGAAGAAGAAAAAAGGCAAAAAGAAGAGTAGGAAGACCTCGAGAAAGATGGCAAGACCAGGTGCACGGAGATGTGGCGGAGAGAAGAGAGGAGTGGGCAGTGGTTCCAGAAAAAGCGGAGAGAGCTTGTGTAATGGGAAGAGGAGTGTGAAGATGAGGTGCCGAGCTTGGCAGACCGGTGCTGATTCTGTGATGCCCTAGACTGTTGGACCCAACTAAATGACGTTTGAATAAAGTGTAGAGATATATATATCTACACAGTTTAGTTTTTCTACTCATGCTGAGTGATCAAGACCACGAGTTGGCCGAAACGTCTCAGTATTTATTCATTTATTTGTCTTCTCATCAATATGTTTCTCAAAGTGATCTATCTACTTTCTCAGGTAAGCTGTCTTCCTTCTGTATCTTTTCCCTCACTAGAACATGTTTTTCTTGTTGAGTTCCAATTGTATATATATATATATATATATACTGGATTAAAGAGAGACCGAAAGGCTAGTAATATGATAGGTAAAAAGATAGACCCCAACAGCTTACCTGAATTGTAGACCGTTGTGGTATAGAGAGAAAAGACAACATATTTAATGGACAACACAAGTTTTCCGAGACGTTTCGGTACAATACCTTGATCACTCGGGAGTAACAAGACTACTAACTAACCTAATAGGTTAGGTTAGTTAGTTAGTAGTCTTCTTACTACCCTAATAGGTTAGGTTAGTTAGTTAGTAGTCTTCTTACTCCCGAGTGATCAAGGTATTGTACCGAAACGTCTCGGAAAACTTGTGTTGTCCATTATATATGTTGTCTTTTATCTCTATACCACAACGGTCTACAATTCAGGTAAGCTGTTGGAGTCTATCCTTCTACCTATCATATATATATACATGAGGGAAAGAAGGATAGGAGCCAACAGCTTACCTGAAATCATTAGGCAGGCCACCACGTAGCCTACTACCCGGCGACCCGACTCGAGCCTGAGCCCGAGAGTACTCGAAGTACCTGACCCGAGTTCAAAAATCACTACCCGCACATCCCTAATTATATTGTTTTGGGACACCTATGTATATTCTTACTTACTGTGAAATAATAATTTGTTAAGTGTATCGAACAGGACAAGTATGCCATAAAGTGACCTAAAATACCTACCTAACTAACATAACGTCTTCAAATGTCGTATGAAACCATGATTCCTTTTTGTTTACGAAATTTATGTACTCTACAACAAGTATGTATCGCTTCTCTTTTTAAGTTTATTACCTCACACGAGATGCATAGCTGCTTTAGTTGTGTGCTACCCCGGATGCATCCTGATTGGATGTAACGTAATTTTTAAATTATAAATGAACTTACTTTAAATTATTTCCTCGAAGTACATAGTTTCCAAATTCATATTGAATGCTCCAATTGGACAAGTCAACGATTAATTCCATTGCACGAGATGTCGAAGCGTCGAGTCTTTGCTGAAAACAGAGAAGATTATATTCGTTTAGATTTTTTTTAGCTAGTTTGAATACATCCTGAGCCTTAATGTTTTGAATAGCAATTGTAGTGTAGCAATGACCGACAGAGCACGTGGTCAATATGTAGTCTATTATTATAACTAAGTTTCAGTAAAAAACTTCAAACAGCCTTACCAGCCTTACCTTAGGTACTGTCCAAACGATTCAACCATTCTAAATCAAATTTGTGGTTGATTTTTTTAAAATAATTGTTGTCTGATTTATTGAAGGGCATTTTAACCAAACCAAAAGTGGGGCTTTAAAGAAATTATAGCAAGGATAGTTCTTATACCTAAAATTCTTAGCCCAGCCAATGAGAGGCAACGTTTTATAAATCCGGCCAATGGTAGCAAACCTAAGTACAGCACAACCTTGATATAACATCGCTGAAGGGACTATTGATATTCAAAGTTATATCAAGCGCAATGTCGTATCAAATTAACTTAAAAACTAGGCCTAACTGATTTATGGTTTAGTTTGAAGTAAATGTAGACTAGGCTACTCTTTGGAGCTACTTCAATAATGAAGGGACTGAAATAGAAACAGATTAGATTTGTTGTAGAGTATGACCTGCAGTATTCTATAGTAACATTAAAGATAACAAAAAATTGAATTACACATTATGGGGGGGGGGGGGGGGGTAGACATTGTATGGCCCACTATCTTAGGTATAGGATTAACTGGTTTATTTCCATTTTGGGTCTTTGTGGAGACAATGTATTAGATACAGATAAAGGGCACCAAGTGGCCTGCTGGCAGTGAGAGTCAACCCCCCCCTCCCCCCCTTAAATCTGAAGAAATCTTAATCCTTTTAAATTAATCTTAAATCTTAAGAAAGAGTGTTAAATCGAAGATTTGCTAAGGACAAACATGGCAAATACCACAATTTTCAATGTAATATTTGTTGAAACCATGGTTAAGCCGCATTCACAATGCTTACTAAGACTAACGATTAATAGTTAGAAGTATAGGATTTTACATTATACCGTTCACAATGATTAATGATTAAGACTAGTGACTTAGAAAGTTGACTAACATTCAACTTCTTAGGCACTCAAGGTCAGATTCTTAGTAACAACCAATCAGCGATCAGTAAATCACACGATGTCGGCCATTGAAAATAGGCAAACCAGTGTTTGTTTATTAAACATGTAGACTACTTAGTATTGTTTTGACGTCTTCCGGTTCCGGTTGTGAATTTCGTTTGTTTGTTAGCTGTCACTTCGCACGTGTTCTGCAAGGGTATCTATTGCTGTTATTTTGCACGCGTTATGGACATGTACAATGAAGAAGATGATGGTGAAGAGGAAATTCTTGATCCATTTTTAACACTTTTAACACATTATCAACTAAGTCTCAGGGTGAAACGAATTTTGGCGCTAAACAAATAGTGCTACCAAGACACGCTACGCGCGGGACTGACATTTCAAAGCACTTCGCGAGTGCTGTCTTGTGAAGTGTTCACATCTTTCTTTGTAAAATTTTGGAGGCGGAGTCTTGGTATCAAGGTTAGTTCTTGAACATTAGTCTTAATCATTAAACCCTAGTACTAGTAAAGATTGTGAATGCGGCTTTACCAAACCAAAATTACTAAATAGGAGCTTAACAATGTTAGTGAGTTCGGACCATAAAGAAACGGCCATAACCTTCATGGATTTCTTCTGAAAAGTACACTAGGTACTCACCATTCCTTGTAGTACGGGAAGCTCCAAATCATATTGATCTTAACTACCGTGGTTTGGGTTCATGTTAAAGTATTTCAACACAAGCATTGGTTATAGTTAGCAATATACTTCAGCGTTTCTCAAATTGGGAACCTTATATTGCCTACTTATTTGGTTTATTTATTTCGAATACAAAATAACCGGAGGTTGCTTGTTTTTGGAAGCTACGTATCCACCCTTCTTGCTGGTTAATGAACTTGTCAACGTGATCAACGTTTACAACCTTTTACAACAACTAATCAGTTGTGTTTAAAGTAAAAATTTGCCACTGTGGATGTTGATTTGGAAATAACTTTAAACGGAGTATCGTTCTCAATGGCTCTAATTAATGCAAATACTTGCCATGTGATTGGTGTCCATTGGGAGCACTGGCCGTGGCTTAGCAAAGACGTGGTCCTCATTGCTGCAAGATGTGTGTGACTGAGAGGCAACCACCTTAGCAGTATTGGCATCAGACACTTCGGATGATCCAAGGGCAGAATCCGAATCTGATTCATAGACAAGCCATTTGTATTTATTATCAGCTACTACGGGGAGGCGTAGCAAGTGCACAGCAAGTGTTGCGAGTGATCCGGCCAACAGTCACTGAATATTGGCTTGGATACACACAACTTTCAACAACAATAAGAATTTCTAAATATTTAAGCTCGGTTTACACACTTATTTAAGATTTAAGGTATTATACTGTTTTACTTATGATAGCTGCCATTGGCTGGATTTATAAAACGTCGCCGCTCATTGGCTGGGCTAAGAATTTAAGGTATAGAGAGGTTTTAGGTAGAGCTAACGTTGCTATAGTTTCGTTAAATCTTAAATCCTAGTAAAGTGTGTAAACAGTAAACACCATAATGCATCTATTTTATTTGGAGGCATACAACAAATGCTTACACTACACACATATATATATTTTTACACTAAACACATTTTCCATAATGCTTGATTTGATTTTGTTAAACCTTAAATCTTAAATAAGTATGTAAACCGTCCATTAGCAAAAAAATGGTTTTGCTAAAGACTTCTTAACCTCTTTGGAATCGTGGATATTTTTCCAATAATAATAAGTGCACTGCCTCTTCAAGGGGTTTTCGGTAAGATTGCCTATCGATGTTAAGTTACAACATCGACATCGAAATCAAAACATCGACGTCACATCGCGATGTTGGAAATTTTTCGACATCGACATCAAGCCTGAAATAATCGACATCGGGAAAAAAAAGTTCCTTGAACAATGTAAAAACTAAAAAGGAAAACTAACAAAATTTTCTTGTTCAAAGTTTCTTGTTCATCGCAAAACCTTCTGGTAAGTTGATATTGTGTTGTTACCTTGTCGACGAGCGGAGTACAGACATTTTTTTTATTATTATTATTTTGTGTAAAAAACTATTCGATTTATGGAAAAAAATCGATGTGGGAAATTTGCATCGACATCGATTATTAATCGAATAATCGATGTCGATGGACAACCATAGTTTTTGGTGACTTCTAGCAGGCAGTGCTAAGTGGGCGGAACGCTCGCAGCACTGCAGTGTAAGCATTTAATTATTAAAAACACTCTAGTTAACTGGAAAATGTGTATAGTGTAAAAATATGTATATGTGTAGTGTAAGCATTTGTTGTATGCCTCCAAATAAAATGAGATTACATTTTGCAAACATTATTAAATAACTCACTAAATGTTAGTAAAATCGGCCTTGTCATGAAAGTAATGGAACCCGAACACAACATTGTATAAACACGTAAATATGATATTACCAAAGATTACTGAGTGAGGGAAGATAATTCACTCTTATGGGAAATCGTCTGCGCGTTTCTGAGCGAAACCGACATGTAGTTCGAATTCTAAACGCAAGAGCTCGCTCTTCCAAAAGTTTAAAACTGAGCAGGAACCTCGGTCGTTCGACTCAGCGCTTTCTCAGCGCCGGGCGGAAGAAGTGTCCGAGCCGAATTCTTCCGATGCCAGAACCGAGTTCAAATTCATTTATTTATTTCCGCCAGACGGCAACGAAGTTCAAACGTGCTGAGCTAGCGCTCCTTGCGGTGAGAATTCGAACTAGTGGTGAGACTTCGAAATTTTTTACAAAACTCGCACAGGTATTTTAACACGGCGATGAAACATCTTCTCTCACTCAATAATCTTTGATATTACCTTACTTTTATTGTAGGCCTACGCATACACCGTTACTTTTTAATTATTTAAATATCTAAATTGATAATCATATCATATAGACCTACATAACAAATTAAATTATACAACTTGAATGGATTCTGGTATGCAGTCTTCACCTCGCACACTACATTTTTAGTTTGTATATTCTAAGAGCACTAACAAAGTCACATTAAAACATTTGAACTTTTAATATTTAGAGTTTACAGTAACAATTAAATTAAAAGATGGAAACATAGTAGAACAGGTAAAAACATTGTATAAAACCTAGTAGTTGGACTATACACTGTTCCTTGTCAAGATCAAACAATTAAAAACCGCAATATTTCGAGCCCTAATCAGAGCTCTTCGACGGGCGAAATCAAACTAACTCTCCAGCCTGCCTTAAATAAAAATAAAAATAAATTCACATTTAGAGTCTACCCACTCAGTAATTAAACTGATTTGCAGTGGGGGACTTTAATTTAAAGTGACTAAACCAACCCTGAAGGCTTCGAACACCATCGACGAGTGAGCGATAACCAATCAAAGATCGATATTTCATATATGAAACATATGAATCAGTGATTGGACAGTGCGAACACCTGCGGACAAGTGTCAGAATCAACAAGGCCGATTCAGAACAACTTTGAATTTATTGAGTGCTTCGTTGCTAGGACGGCTCCAAAGTCACCGTTTACTTATTCCTAAGCCAAGAAGTAATGGAATTGAATCCACATTAGAAGTTAAAAAACTTCTGCCTGAAGCGGGATTTGAACCCGGGACCTTCTGCATTGGAAGCAGGGATGCTAACCACTGGACCAACGAGCCACCTGTTTACAGAAACACTTTAAAATTTAAAGAAAATTGTAATTCTTACCACTTGAAACTGGTATAACAGGAACTAAGGTTACATTAACTTTCCAAATCTGGCTTTTGTTGCCTTCACCAGAGATAACCACGTCTGCCAATTCCATCTACAACAGTAACAAAAGGTCACAAATGAAGTAAATAGTGACCCATGCCATGGAGGTTACAATTTTTTGTTGATGTGGATATCAACATAACCAAAAACTCTAGAGAAGTAATTGAAAATTAATCATGACTGAGAACTGACTTGCCATTACTTTGTCTGCATTAAATATAGGCTACATATTGCTTTGCAATTTTATCTATATTTTTGTGTATGTGTCGTGTATTGGGGACATTCCACAATTCGATGTCAGTGCTCACACAGTGCACACTGCTGGGCTTAGTTCAAAACTAGCTGCAAACACTACACCGAGTAGTCCTAAACTCGCTGGTAGTGTCCTAAACCTCAACGCACTGTGAACGCTAGACGTTTTTGGTCCAGCACTTGTAGCTTTTAGGGAGATTGTGGGAATTCAAAATTACTGAAACTGTAAATATGCGACGGGAGCTAGTGCTGTCACAAAACCATGTCAAAACGATAAGATGTCGTCGGCTTCTTATTTGCAACAAATAACACACACAACACTGTAAACGTAATCTATGAAATGAGATTAACGTACGTATGACGAAATAAGAAGATTGGATTGGATTTTTAATGTGTCAATACTCAATTTACATTTTAACAGTTTAAAAATAAGTTTAGCATAGGCAAATTCCTAGACCCTTCAACCAACTACTGAAATATGAATATTTTACTGTTATACTGTTGTTATTCCAGGACTTGTTCTATATTCTTTAATTATTTCATAAATTTGTTTGTACCTATAGGTATTTTGGTCATTTTTCAAACGTGACAGTTATTCTACATCCGTTGAGCATTTAGTCATATGCTTCATATGCTTCCACAACGTGAGAAGCCTTGGTGTATTGAATAACAATATTGAAACAATATGGTGTCTGTCTGACAAATGGTTTTTTCGATGTAATGGCACAAATCACAGGAGACCCTGAACTGCTCTCAAATGATATTCACACGATGTTATCCCCAATAAGTCGACTATTAAAAAAATGATATATCGATAGCCGATATCGGTAATTGACGTTCCAATATCGACACTCATGCTCATCGCTATCAAACCAGATATTCAGAGCTCAATATTTCACCTTGCATGGCGCGTGAGGATTGAGTCCGATTGTATAGTTATGCGACTCGTTGAAAATACTTGTTTCTGGCTGTGATTGGTTTCCCATCTTGGTATTCTGGAGGTTAATGTCATAGGAATCTGCAGCAGACAAAATTACACAACCAAATATATACATTAGTATTTTTACTTAATTGCACATTTGTATCGGCCACAATAGGAACCCAACCCTACAGCACATGGAATTAGGTACTAACTAGTAACTGGTAGGAGTGAGCAACAACAGATTTTCATTTTGAACTAAATATTAAGAAATTGTTTACTAAATTTCGAGTAATCACTCCACCTAAAAATGGGATTTTGTACACACCCTGATTGCTCTCTGATTTCTGAACAACTCTCGCTGTGAATTGTGTAGGAGAAATTGATCGACCCTTGAATTCTACCGCTCATTGAGTTTTCGAGGTGGGGGGAGGGGGGGGGAGACACAAGGTTAAAGAAGTGAACGTAGTACTCGAACTAATTTATTTACGCGTAGCTACTTGACGATGAAGTGAAAACCCCCATCTCCGTTGAATGGCAATGACAACTAAGGGCTCTCTGTCTTTACGTTGCGGTAATCAATGCTAAATACTTATGATAATTGTCATCTATGTAAGGAAGCTAACAGGTCAGTCCAGCCAGCAGTGGGGGTGTGGAGGGCCTTGACAAAAAGAGATGAAGCTCGAAATGCATCGAAAGCTAGGAAAATAATTTTAATAAACAAATGATAATCTAATTGCCATAAGATGTGTTGCTAACCGGCGGAGATATCACCACTGGCCGGCATAGGGTCGCGAGCCAGTAGTTAAGAAACATTAACATAGTAGTTATTTAATATTATTATGATATATATACAGTATAGGCCCTACATATAGTCATATATATATTTGGCTGTCTCACATTTTGCCAACGATGCTAATCGAGGGAGTGGGTGATAACAATAGGCCTATACATGAAAATGAAAAACCGCCTCATAACATCCATCTTAGACCAGAATTCGAACCAGGATCTCACGAACCGCGATTTACCACACCAACACCTTATTGACTCAGCCAATAATACAGGCCTAATTTACGATAACTTCTTGTTGCTACTACGAATTCGTACAAAGTTGAGGGGATTTTCAGTTTCACAACCAGTTCAATGAGGCGGAATGGTATTTCAAGATGTTCCGGTGAACACTTGTTTGTATCCTGTCTGTGGCCATCTAGCTATTCTCACAACGAAGGGTAGATGGGCGGGCGCAACCCACTGCTTGACCAAGCCTCCAATTCCACAAGAATAACAAGTTCATAGAAACTTCTGCAGCAGACAGCACTATCACAGCAATTTTAATCAATTAGTAATCACCTCACTGTCCCATCATTGATTCATTTATTGTACTCAACTTTCCAATATTGGCTACAAAGAATGAATGTTCTTACTAAGCTGAATAAAATATTATAATCTATTTATTTATGATTCCTTCGAGTTGTGAATTTCAAGTTCATACATTTTTGACTATTTAAACCACTATAGTAGGGCATGCATCTGTTTACTGCACGAAACAAAAAACATTACTAGAATAGCGTTAGTTACGATTCTTTATTTAGAAACCTACGCTAGCGCTACCTGTTGAGAGTTGGCTTGCACTAGTTGACAAACTCAGACAAACATTTCAATATGGCTATGCTTAACATTGAAAATAGGGGGTTTTAAACTTAAGAGTTACGGTTATAAAATAGCTAGTTTCTTCCAAGAAATGTTTTCACAAGATCATTTGATCCTTACAGAAGGTATCAAAATATCCGAAAGGTTGTTTCGTTGGCAATTTAAGATGTCAACAAACGAAATTCCGACGACTGTTCTGCATGGGTTTAAATGGGATTGCAGACATCATCCTGGCTGTTTGTCTGCAGGGAATGAGACCTGCGCATGCGGTTCTGCGCAATGACGTCACACAGAAGCTAATCGTAACTAACGCTATTGAAGCAATGGTGTAGACGATACCTAGTTTATACTAAGACACTGCATACCCAGGGGGGGGGGGGGGGGGGGACTTCGCCCTTAAATCTCCTTCACAATACAGGCCTACAATTAATATCTAAGCCGAGTTCCGAGTGGCAAGTACAACAGGCCAACTGTTAAGATGTTAGGCCTGCTAGGCCTAGTTGGAAATCAATCATTCCATGAATTATTGTAATGAAAAGAGTCACGTACCTGAAGAACGCACAGAGTTTGCTGTTGATGTTACAAATTTTAAATTCATTGAGAAGTCTAGGTTACTGAAAGTCTGTGATGATGTATTACTAGCCAAGTTCAGAGATGTTGAATCAGTGGCACGTCCGAGATAGCTGTAGGGCCACGCCATTGTTCTTTTGGTTAAAAATGTCAGTCTCTTGCATAGGCCTATTATACAGCCAAACTGAAACATACATTGTGAAAAATGAAAATTAGGCCTACATGAAAAACATCCTACCGGAAGCATGATACATAAATACAGATCTAAAAGTGAATATATAATTAATAGACATGTCACAATATATGGTATTTAGATTTACTAAGGCCCAGAGGTGCGTTCAGATTGTTTGGGGCCCTAGGGGCTGAGACATTTGGGCCCCCTGCTATTCAAATTCAATTCTACAAACAAAGGTTTACTCACATGCATTAGCCTACCTCACAATCACTTCCTACAAATTGCATTGGCAAAGCTGTCAATTTGATTATTAAAATTACAACGTTTAAAGTTGAGTCTCTGACACTCATTGCACAGACAGCACAGTTTTGCAAGATTCTCAAGTCGCTCTTGTCCCAAAGAGTTTCTTAAATAGCTCTTAACTCTTTACAGTGTTGACAACGTGCGTTTTAAACTAACAACTAACTGAGAAAAATAATCAATCACGTTATCAGAAATCTTCGTTTCCCTACCAGTTTTCTTGCGTTATTTCATTTATTTGGGAGCCCCCTAGAGCGAGGGGCCCTAGGCGTGTACCTATTGCACCTAGGCCTAAAATCGCCATTGCTATAGGCCTACATCAGACTGACAGTGCTTCTCCAAGCCTAGGGTGACCTTATTTCCAAAACGAAAAACCGGGACACGTGGAGATTGTGATCATGTATCTGTGCGGCATATAAGGGGTCCGCCGAAGGCAAAAATGTATACAACTAATATTAATTTAAAGGAAAAATGAAATAATTTGTTGAATTCTGAAAACCAGGACATTTACAGTCTCGACAACTATTTTCGGGACATCACTAAAAAAGTTGGACAATCCCGGTAAGACCGGGTCATCTAAAGTTCAATCAGCCTTGAGAACCACAGTAGATGAATGCAGTCGGACCCTCGAAAACACTTACCTACGGAAGTCGAAGTGCGGTCAATTACAGAGCACTGAAATGATACAATGGTGAGGGTCAATGTTTTCTAGATGCCGTTTGAGTGGGGTGGAAAGAGCATGGGTCGAGACGGAACAACAGATCGAGGCTCCATTAATCCACTATGTTTCCCAACACTGATTCCACTGTAGTCACCCCATCCATGCCGCCCAAGTGCCACTGTACACCTTAAGCTGGTCCTGAGCAAGCGCAACTTAATTCACCACGTCGTGCGCAACATTAACGCATATGGAATGTCTAAACGAGCCATTCTGTTCATTCAAATATTTTGTTGTGTGAGTATAGTGGTTGGTTGAGGGTTGTAACATTTGAATACTACCCTAGGCCAGAGGACTAAGGTAGACCCTAAGCCTAACTGTATTCTCTCATCACTAGGTCCTAGGCCTAGGCCTAGGCCTACAAACTCTTGAATGTAGATGGTGCACTGTAGTCAGGCCTAGGCCTAGGGGCTACTAGGCCTACCCCTGGGCTAGGCCTAGGCTTAGAATATCCAACCTTATAAAGCTGAATATTCTAAGGCCTAGGCCTAGGCCTGTTATTATTATATATATCTTGACCCCGTTTCCAACATTAATTTATCGGGTAGGGTACAGATAGACAGGGGGCACAGATAGACAGATAGACAGGAAGCAAAACATACAGGGCTTCTCCCTTCCTTAATCAATGGTTCTAATAATTACTTTATACTTATTAGTGAGAAATTTATGTCAAATGTTTTGTAACTGAGTGAAAGAGCTCCAAACTAAACTAATAAAGAATACAATACAATACAATACATATAGCTTCTCCAAGGAGAGAGTGTGAAATAATAAGGTAAATTAATTAATTAATTAATTAATTAATTAATTAAAACTAGAAATATTATATTGTATTATAATAAAATAAAAATGCATTGTTGTAAACTTGTAGGCCTAGATGGGGTCTAGGGGCCTAGGCCTAGTGGCCTAGCACTATAACGACATTGGTAGCCTAGGGCTGGGCCTAGGCCTAGGCCCTACCGGATTTAATTTTTTTATGACAATTGTGCACAGACAGTGCCTGTTGCCATTGGGTTTGAGAACAAGAGGAAAGGGAAGAGAGTGTAGGAAATAGCCTACCTGCCACCGGTCAGAGGAGACCAACAACAGGTGAAGAGAAAGCAACAAGAGCTGTTGCTAGGGGCAGGGTAGGCCTAGGCCTACCTCTAAGTAAACTTGAATAGGGCGTAGGGCGTATGGCCTAGGACCTAGGCCTACGCTCTAGGGAACTAACCTTTAAAGCAAGAACGAATTTCACGAAAGAAGAATCACGACGAAGAATTCACGACAAGGATAGGCCTAGGGCCTACCATGTTACTATACACCTTTGACGGTTAAGTACTTTGGCGCGAAACGTGCGCAAAACAGTGAAATGAGCAACGATCTCTCGAAGTTCAAAATTGCGGCTTTCATTGTAGCCAACGGCAAAACAACAAAACAACATTTTACGATATGAATTTGAACTCCTATTTTCACGACACAATAATTTTGTCTCCATAAAGTTAAAGTAGACACCATTGATTAATGAGTAGACCCTACAGACACGAAAAAATAAAATTGACTCCATGAAATCCGGCAACATTGTCAAAATCTTGTTCATTCAACACAGCGGAAATGCGTCATCGTACGAAAAAACATGTGTTCTGCCTTCACACAAATAGGTTTGTTTGTTTTACCTACACCATTGCCTACACTGACCTACCCTTTACACTAGTGTAGGCTCAATCTCTAATGCGTTTGGGTATTAAGTGTAGCTAAGTGTAAGGCGTTTGTTTTACCTCAGTGCTACACTTTGTGTAGCACTTTCTACAACTGCTTTTCGGCTAATGCAGCAAGTGCAGTGTAATTAAAAGGCGCCAAACAAATGTGTCAGTTCAAAATAAGGAGACCACTAATCCTGAAAAACGCATTCTATTTCCACCGATGGAAACCCCAGCACTTTTATAATAAATTAATGCATTTAAAATGGATAGTAAATGTATATTAGGGTTCTAATGTGAGCATGCACACCATAACCTCAAAACGTAAGTAGGTCAGTGACTCAGTGTAAAGCTTAGTGTAAAGTGTAGACAAAAAGCGTTTTCTTATTCTGGGTGACGCGAAGCAACATCAAGTGTAAAAGCCTACAATTGGCCTACACTCACTTACACGTTATACTACACTATACATGTAAAACAAGCAAACCTAATCTTTACACTAGTGTAGGCTCAATCTCTCTAAAAGACGTTTGAATATTAAGTGTAGCACCTCAAAGTGTAGCACTTTCTACAACTGCTTTTCGGTTCATGCAGCAAGTGTAGTGTAATTAAAAGGCGCCAAACAAATGTGTCAATTCAAAATAAGGAGATCACTATTCATGAAAGACGCGTTCTATTTCTACCGATAGTAAAACCGCAGCAGTATATGTTTTTATATTTTTTTTTATAAAGTCGTCTTTCAACAACTTCGGTAACGCTTTCGTCATCAATCAATGACGTGTTTACGGTCTCGGCCAACCCGAGCAGGTATTTGAATTAGCCACGGTCGCTGGTTGGCTGCCGCTCACCCACCCGTGACGGAAGCAATGATGTTGTACGATGACTATATTATATTATGCCCGGTTCAGACAACGTCGTTTGGTCTTGTTGCAAGATTTAACAAAGAACTTTGTCAACAAAGATGCAACATTTTTCAGGTTCGTCTCGATTAGCCTCGTTGCACAAATATGGGACGTAAAACCCCAAGTATCATCATCATCATCATCTAAGGTCTTTGACATTTGGTTGTGACAACTTCACTGTGAGCAACATAGTCTCGAAACTGAACTGACTCATGTAGGTATGGTATCGTCTCATTGGTCTGTGATTAGTGACGTTTTGATGTCTGATTCTTTAATCTTTAGTCATAAAAGTCCTTAGAAAGATGAAATTTGTTTGTATTGTAACACGATTGTATTGTATCTTGACAATGTATACTGCCAATAAAATTGAATTGAATTGAATTGAATTCCATCTTTCCTTATGACTGTGCGTGCGACTAAACCATACGACGACGTTCCCTATACTTAAGAACGATGGGTACGTTGACGTCAAAAATCGCAGCAAATTGTCATGTTTCAATTATATCACAAGAATGCACCTCGAAATCGAAAATCTGAGTAATAAGCGGACTGTGGTTTGGTAAGCCCTCCAAACTGAATGATAAATGTATTTAATATTATAATCAATATAACTGTGATTTTTATTTCATTAAATTACTAATTAAATAAGTATCACAGTCATACGGATAGAACATTTACTTAAAATCAATTTTTTATTTTTGTATGCTTGCGGTGCTGTCTATATTCTGTAATAAAAGTATCCGTGTGCGCGTGCTGTGTCTAGTGAACAGGTGTGACAGTGACAGCATCTTGTCGACAGGTAGGCGAGGGTGACCTTGGGGCTTAAAAGCTCTGTCACTCAAACCGATTACGTCAATCTACTTGATGTGCTCCACCCTCGGGGGTGAGGGCAAAGATAACATTTACTATTGACTATCATGACCCTATACCGAAGTGTTTTCAATCATTTTAGCCACACACTAGGTTTCTTACCTTTGTGGCATAAGCAGTATTATATTTTACATTTTTATTATATTATATTTTATATTTTGCATTTTTTATTAGAATAAATTATAATTGCTTTGTATCATGTAATAATGTAATTTAACAACTTCTATATCTTAATCAGCTAAATTGTAACTTAGTTAAATGTAAAGTGATTGCCAATATAACCATGCACGTGCAATTGTAATTGCAATTGTAATCTTGAACTAGGAGAAATGTAAAAATAAATGAAAATTATGTAAAATGTAATGTAATGATAATAAAATAAATAAATTTTGTATTTGGGATAATATGAGTTTGGTAGAATGTTTCTTGAGGAGGCATGTAAAAAACTAAAAGTAAACGATTAAATCTTGACTATAAATAATATACGTAACACTTGCATTGTGATTTTTGCCTCCATGTTAACTTTTATGTTAATCAATTCTCATTTATACTCACTTTATTAACCAACATTTATAATTTTAATGATATTCAAGATACTGAAAAAGTGAATCACACCGGCGATTGTATCAGCTAAACGATGATTGTTAAAACTTGTAATTGTTACGATTGCCATTTCTTTAATCAATTTAAACAAATAATTTACAATAGGGAACGTGCAACTGACGTAACAGCCGAACTAGAACAATGGAAGAAATTAATTGAACTGGTGGACAAACAACAAGCTGTCAAAGTAATATTTTTGCAAATAATGAGGAGAAACAATTAGTTGTAACGATAGTAACTGCTCGCCAGTTAAAATTTATGTTCAGTAATGGACAGCAACTATCTGAACGTTTGTAAACGTTCTGAACGTTTGTTTTTTCCAACTTCAGAACTTCATATTATCTTTGACAGCTTGTTTGTCCATCGGTTTAATTCATTTGTTTTATTGTTGTGTTTTGGTGTTGTGCGTACCCTATAGTATTAATTACAATTTTTGAAAGTATCTAAAGTTACGTTTAGCAGATATACAAAATGTATGAATAACTTTTTCAGGTTCTCAAAATATCAATAAAAATAATTGATTTAATGAGTTAGGTCCCCTTTACCCCTTAGTATCACAGAGGCCCCAGGGACTGCTAACCCCCTTAGTATCACAGAGGCCCCAGGGACTGCTAACCCCCTTAGTATCACAGAGGCCCCAGGGACTGCTACCCCCCCTTAGTATCACAGAGGCCCCAGGGACTGCTACCCCCCTTAGTATCACAGAGGCACCAGGGACTGCTACCCCCCCTTAGTATCACAGAGGCCCCAGGGACTGCTACCACCCCTTAGTATCACAGAAGCCCCAGGGACTGCTACCACCCCTTAGTATCACAGAGGCCCCAGGGACTGCTACCACCCCTTAGTACCACAGAGGCCCCAGGGACTGCTAACCCCCTTAGTATCACAAAGGCCCCAGGGATGCTACCTTATCGCGGATAGGTTTGGGTGCTTTGGTGATCCTGAGAGCTATGCCGTGTGCTTCTGGTAGGGCCACCCTAGCCGGACAGGTCGAGATGGAGAAGCCAGACGAAATACAGTCCACGTCCTCCTCTTAACCTTTTCCTACCCTTTACGTCCTATTTGTCCCTTTCCTTCATCACCCCCGATGTCATATATGCCCAAGTTGTCGAGTACGTCGTTCCACAACAAATAATGAAAAGATCTATTATTTGACATTGCATCTAATTAAGGTTTCTTCAAGAATTCTGGTATGACTCGAAACAATACAGACGCAATTTATCGCATGGTCATACATAGTCACACACATACATACATACATACATACATACATACATACATACATACATACATACATACATACATACATACATACATACATACATACATACATACATACATACATACATAGGAACGCCAAATAATGAAACATGACTTTGTCTTGAAAGCAAACCTACGCGTGCACGTTTGACTGCAATGAAATGCACAGATAATGATGCATCCTGATTGGCTGGCGAGGTAGTGGTAGTGATTGATCACTCGACTAAGCCAACTCTAATCCCACCTGTCTGGGAAATTATCACATTGTGCAACGATGCATCAAGTTACTATCAATAGTGTTACTATTGACTAGAGTGAACTAATTCTAGTGTTTGTTTTCTACACTTTTATCTATTTGCATTATATTGTAAATTGTTTGCCTCCTTCATTAATTCTTGTGGCATTGAGGTAGGCCATACATAATACTTTGTACGCCCTATTTAATGATGATCGGTATAACGTGAAGTACTAACAGGTAATTATTTGAATTATGATTCTTCTTATCAGCGGAATGCAATTAATTTATATAAGTTTTATATTTTTTCCTATAAATAGTCCATTATCCAATTAGGTTGAGGTAGAGAAGCCATTCGAAATGCAATCCACATCCTATCCCCATTCCCTTTTCCTCCTCTTAACGTCCTACTTGTCCCCTTCCTCCAATCAACCCCTGACGTCATATGGCCATAGTTGTAGAGTACGTCCTACTTGTCCCCTTCCTCCAATCAACCCCTGACGTCATATGACCATAGTTGTAGAGTACGTCCTACTTGTCCCCTTCCTCCAATCAACCCCTGACGTCATATGACCATAGTTGTAGAGTACGTCCTACTTGTCCCCTTCCTCCAATCAACCCCTGACGTCATATGGCCATAGTTGTAGAGTACGTCGTTCAACAACAACTAATTATAAAATCAAATTGCATTTTTCCCAACGCTAATTCAGGTTTCTTTAAGAATTGTGATATTACGCTCGAAACAATATAGACACAATTTATCACAGGGAGTCATACATAGATACATACATAGGAAATCATCATCTAGATAATAGATGGTGACAAAAATGTGATTTCGAAGCCCATGCGACAAAGCGAGCATTGGGAACACTGTTCAAAGAATATTTAAAAATTATGTTATGTTGGCTGAGGTTTGATCTAATTTATATTTTTCTTTGCATAACAAGGTATGATTTGGGAATATGGAATTTTCGTGTTTTTAACGGTTCCATTAAATACTGTAACATGCAATCAATCGGTTGTCACACAGGACAGTGGCCTAAGTTTGCAGCGACACCTGTGGAGCGCTGTTGGCAAGGTTACTAAATGATATGACATGACTTATTTCAGAATATTTCGGTTACAATTATAGATTTAAATTATAATTAAGTCCACTACATATGTTTTCAATACACTGATGCGTAATTGCTTACTTACGTTTTAAAATACGAAAACAGCGCTTATCAAAGCAGCCATCATCAAGATTGCATTCCGCGGTTGAAAATAGTGCCGGATTTCTTGTTTTTTTTTCTTGTTGAAGTGTTTTCATTTTGTTTTGTAGTTTTGTTTTGTGTTTGTTTTTTTATTGTCTGGCTTTGTTTGTGTTTGTTTTGTGTTGTTTGTTGTTTGCAGTCTAAAACGTATCCTGATTTAAATGGCGCCTTGCCTTTTCAGATGGACTGATGGGATACAAATAATGTAGGTATTCATTTATTAAATATACGTTATAATATTATGTTTCTTCAGGTACGATTACAAACTTTCACAGAAGTTACAAAATATACAGATCGTTCCCAATTACATAATGTATTTACCTAAAACATATTGATGCGTATGTACCACCGCTCAGATTACTCGATGTTGTATGAAGCAGGAATACAAACAAATAAGAGTTGAAATGACATATTATAATACACTACTTGTTGGACCTATATAAATATAACCAATCTGGAATCTGGTTCCCGATTCTACAAAATGTGAGACAAATACTAACTTATGTGAAAACTACCAATTTTGCATTGTCACAACCCGAGTGAATTATTGTTCTTAGCTTTCAGGGAGCCTCAAACTCAAACGACAACTTGTTGAACTTATTAAATTGAGCTAACATTTGCTTCACTGGCCGGCACTGGCATGACTAATTCTATTTACTAAGTTGTCACTGTCGTCCGAGTTAGTAAATAGGCCCCCTGGTATCACTCCGTGGTGCACTGGCACACACACTAGTCTCAGACTACCGCACTGGCATGACTAATTCTATTTACTAAGTTGTCACTGTCGTCCGAGTTAGTAATTGTATTTGTTGTTTCATATTTCAATAGAAGATTTTCAGAATTGATCTAAAGAGCCGTGGCTAGGGTCCTTGACCAATGATATTTAACAGCTATAGTAGGCTAGATGCACAACCTAGCAGCCACAAGCGTGTCAATTTGAAGCCATCTTGAATTGGGCAAATACCACAGGCGGGAATAGGAGTTTCTAACGCGACTTTCTGCCGCTCGCAGCGCTAGCAGTACTGAAAGGTCCAAATTAGCATGTAAACTGCCCAATTCAAAATGGCTTCAATTTGCTACGTGGAAGGTTGGGGGACTGGTGATCTAGTCTACTATAGCTGTTGAATATCATTGTCCTCGATAGTTATGTCAAGGTGCATTTTTAATTGTTGTTCATTGTTGTCATTGAAGATCTAGATGGCCGTGATTAGCTCTATCTAAGGGTCCTAGATCAATTCTGAAAAAGGTCTATTCGGTTGGCCATCAACATTCATCCATACTAGCTATAAGAGTTTATATATTATCCATAAATTAAACATAATATAGTGACTGAATGTGTCATAATAGATAAATACTGAAAAAAGATCTTCACTTCCTTGTTTCGACTTTCAAAGCTCAGGGTATGACCCCCTTTGGGCATTACCAGAGATCCACTAGTGACTCACTGCTTTCACCGCCATTTTGAATAATAACAAGCTCACAACCAATCAACGCTCAACACTATTGCCTCGTCTCAACTCATGGAGGATTGTGTTGAACTGTCCATCTTGTCGTCATTATTAGGCATGTTCGACGACGGAGTATCTTCTGATTGGCTGGAACTGGGTTCTGTGCCATTGTCCGACGATGGTGCCTTTGAAAAGAAGAAAATAATGTCAAGTGCACTCTCATACAAACACAAATAGACCATTCAAAATGCATCTAGGACTCTTAGATAGAATTAATCACGGTCCTCTAGATCTTCAATGACAGATTCCCATCTCTAAAGTTATGCACACTAAAATCATTGAGTTTATTAGTGTAGGGTTAGAGACCCAGCGGCCATTGGCGGCTATCTACCAATAAATTTCCCGTGGACTCTAGTAGTACGAGCGCGTACCGCTAGAAAGCGCTACACGTACCCACTGATGTCAGCGTTCCTGTGGAAAGAAAGGGATACTACGTAGTACGCGCAGATGCAAAGTCGGTTAGGTAGTAGTATCCAGATGGCGGTGGATATTGTTAAGCATTATCATCTGTTCTGATGAACATGTCAAACGGGCACGAAGTTAACAATAAGTAAGCTAATACTTTATTACAACACATTATATAAGGTTTTATACATTATATAGGCTAGGCTGTAGTACTACGTTACTAATGTAGGCCTATTAATGTAGGCCTAGGCTTATTGTAGCCTAGTAATGGCCTAGACTAAAAGAGTTGGGCCTAGACCTAGGCTAGACCTAAGCCACGTGATCGTACTACGTAGTATCCCTTCTTTTCACAGGAACGCTGACATCAGTGGGTACGTGTAGCGCTTTCTAGCGGTACGAGATCGTACCACTAGAGTCCACGGGAAATTTATTGGTAGATAGCCGCCAATGGCCGCTGGGTCTCTAACCCTACACTAATAAACTCAATGCTAAAATCATGTAATGGCATTTTTAAGATATTGGTATATCATCGCCGTATGAATAGGCCTAATAGTTGCAAAGCTGCCGGAAATTCACATAACTAGTAACAAAGTAATATTGTATTGTTGTTTTAATAAAATGTAACTTTTATAAATCACGAATTACCATTCATCATCTATCACATGTATTTGTGTATTGTAAATTTCTGTCATTTTTAATGTACGATATAAATCATTATTACTCACTTGATGAACTCGGCGCCATTTTGCTCTTCGATTTTGGAACCATGTTTTTACCTAGATAAAAATTGAAGTAATTACTATTTTTACATCATTTTAAATAATAATTATTATAAAACCCTGTACTAAAAGTAAAATAGAGTTACTCTAGCCTGCAACGGTTAGGAGACTAGGATTCAAGTTCCAAACAGGGTTTAACCTTATGGTGTTCTCATAATGTATATTTTATAAATTATCATAAATAAACATTAAAATTTATAAGAATTGATTAGACGGTTTATGACGCCGCCCCTCAATTTTAAGTCTGTATGTCGACCTACCCGGCAAACTCACGATTTCTGCCTGTAAAAAATGCTTTAAAATTGAAAAAATTACACCAAAATATGTTAATCCGTATTTTGTTGTCCCAAGACTACCTTACACATGCTTTCGTCACAGACGACGGGTTCGTAGCCAATCAGCGATCTGTATTTGCGCTGGTTAGCTGTGAGTGCCTCGCCTGTGAATAAATGTTCCCGTTTTTCAAATGAACGTATTTAGTTGCGAACGGTGTGTTGTAATGTATTGCTGCGAACGGTGTGTTGTAATGTATTGCTGCGAACGGTGTGTTGTAATGTATTGTTGCGAACGGTGTGTTGTAATGTATTGCTGCGAACGGTGTGTTGTAATGTATTGCTGCGAACGGTGTGTTGTAATGTATTGTTGCGAACGGTGTGTTGTAATGTATTGTTGCGAACGGTGTGTTGTAATGTATTGCTGCGAACGGTGTGCTGTAATGTATTGCTGCGAACGGTGTGTTGCAATGTATTGTTGCGAACGGTGTGTTGTAATGTATTGCTGCAACACACCGCTAGCAACTAAATAAGTTATGTCAAAAACCGAAATATTTATTGGAACAATAAAATAATATAATATTTTGCTTTAATTTTTGTTATTTTTAAAACGTTTTTTGAAGCAGTTTTAATCGACCGATACGGGGGTTCCGCCTGGTAGTTCAACACACAGATCTTCTAGTTTCGCGTCGAGTATAGACTCACTTGTCTGTCTGTGAGTTTGAGCTGACCAGCCAACAGGCATCGATCCTCAGGACTTAGATACTTGTGGCCGCAGAAGCGTCTTTCTAACAGCGCCGTCTGCTCTATGGTGAACCTCACTTGGCCGCCCTTGCGTTTGCTGTGGCTGTGAACGCCGTGTTGCCTTGGCAGCAGGGACAGCGAGTACCTAGGCAACAGTGTCCAGCACCTCCCATAGCCTGAAACAACGGCAACTGTTGGACCACAAGTAAGGGATTCTTGTACTAATAAAAATAATTTTTCGTTGGAATCCCTGCTATAGGGTCCTGATGTGCCCCTCTTCAGGTGACTAACTAGATGAGGGTGTTTTGGATAGTTGGGAAGGAATGTCCGAGGGCTGATAGTATGACTCAATCCCAGCATTCGCCTTTACGACTGAGGAAAAAGAATCCTTCAGTCAGGACTGCCGGTGGCCGAAATCGAACCGGTGACCTCCCGAATTAGAGTCGCGCGTCTATCGGTACTGTTATACCAGCCCCAATGTAAGTATTCGCATACCGGCCTCAGATCCTTATCTCTTGCTCCTTTCATGGGCGCTAATACAACGCAAATCAACAGATTCCTAGCGTTCTTTTGCACATTCGTAAACGCAGTCTTACGCCGAGTACAATGCACACCTGTTTGGCACGCCCATCGTTTCAGGTAACCAACGGAAGGTGTGAAGTTTCAATTACATGGTAGAGCTAGAGAAGTAAACACTAAGTTGGTACCTTTGGACTCAGCTGTGTCGTAAGTATGAGAATACTTACGTTGGGCCAACTTTAAACTCAATTTATTTTCGCTCGTTCATCGTCCAAATTGTCCGCTATCCATTATCTTTGGTTTCTTGAGGGGGGGGGGGGGGGGGAAGGCGCAAGTGGAAGGAGTAAGGGGATACAGTTTGTTTCAATAACCACTTCCCCCCCCCCCCCCCCCACTCCAACTATAAAACTATGTTCCATGCGAGAACAGCTAAACGCCCGCCAAAGAGCCGATCCCTGTCCGTGAATTATCACAATTGTGTCGTTTGATAGTGCTTGAAATTGTTTTTATCAGCAGCAATATCCTGCATATTATTTTCCTTGATGATTTCCTGAACTTGTCGCCGAGGAAGTGGCTTAGCTTATCACGTGAGCGAAACATAGGAAAACTGTGGTCCGACAATCTTAGTGGTTTCTCCTAAATTCGTTAAAATTGCAGCATTAGCACTCAATTTGTGTATTGCTATTGCGTGCTATTTACCAGTATTGCACAGCCTGTGTATTGTGTATTGCTATTGCGTGCTATTTACCAGTATTGCACAGCCTGTGTATTGTGTATTGCTATTGCGTGCTATTTACCAGTATTGCACAGCCTGTGTATTGTGTATTGCTATTGCGTGCTATTTACCAGTATTGCACAGCCTGTGTATTGTGTATTGCTATTGCGTGCTGTGCTATTTACCAGTATTGCACAGCCTGTGTATTGTGTATTGCTATTGCGTGCTATTTACCAGTATTGCACAGCCTGTGTATTGTGTATTGCTATTGCGTGCTATTTACCAGTATTGCACAGCCTGTGTATTGTGTATTGCTATTGCGTGCTATTTACCAGTATTGCACAGCCTGTGTATTGTGTATTGCTATTGCGTGCTATTTACCAGTATTGCACAGCCTGTGTATTGTGTATTGCTATTGCGTGCTATTTACCAGTATTGCACAGCCTGTGTATTGTGTATTGCTATTGCGTGCTATTTACCAGTATTGCACAGCCTGTGTATTGTGTATTGCTATTGCGTGCTATTTACCAGTATTGCACAGCCTGTGTATTGTGTATTGCTATTGCGTGCTATTTACCAGTATTGCACAGCCTGTGTATTGTGTATTGCTATTGCGTGCTATTTACCAGTATTGCACAGCCTGTGTATTGTGTATTGCTATTGCGTGCTGTGCTATTTACCAGTATTGCACAGCCTGTGTATTGTGTATTGCTATTGCGTGCTATTTACCAGTATTGCACAGCCTGTGTATTGTGTATTGCTATTGCGTGCTATTTACCAGTATTGCACAGCCTGTGTATTGTGTATTGCTATTGCGTGCTATTTACCGGTATTGCACAGCCTGTGTATTGTGTATTGCTATTGCGTGCTATTTACCAGTATTGCACAGCCTGTGTATTGTGTATTGCTATTGCGTGCTATTTACCAGTATTGCACAGCCTGTGTATTGTGTATTGCTATTGCGTGCTATTTACCAGTATTGCACAGCCTGTGTATTGTGTATTGCTATTGCGTGCTATTTACCAGTATTGCACAGTCTGTGTATTGTGTATTGCTATTGCGTGCTATTTACCAGTATTGCACAGCCTGTGTATTGTGTATTGCTATTGCGTGCTATTTACCAGTATTGCACAGCCTGTGTATTGTGTATTGCTATTGCGTGCTATTTACCAGTATTGCACAGTCTGTGTATTGTGTATTGCTATTGCGTGCTATTTACCAGTATTGCACAGCCTGTGTATTGTGTATTGCTATTGCGTGCTATTTACCAGTATTGCACAGCCTGTGTATTGTGTATTGCTATTGCGTGCTATTTACCAGTATTGCACAGTCTGTGTATTGTGTATTGCTATTGCGTGCTATTTACCAGTATTGCACAGCCTGTGTATTGTGTATTGCTATTGCGTGCTATTTACCAGTATTGCACAGCCTGTGTATTGTGTATTGCTATTGCGTGCTATTTACCAGTATTGCACAGCCTGTGTATTGTGTATTGCTATTGCGTGCTATTTACCAGTATTGCACAGCCTGTGTATTGTGTATTGCTATTGCGTGCTATTTACCAGTATTGCACAGCCTGTGTATTGTGTATTGCTATTGCGTGCTATTTACCAGTATTGCACAGCCTGTGTATTGTGTATTGCTATTGCGTGCTATTTACCAGTGTTGCACAGCCTGTGTATTGTGTATTGCTATTGCGTGCTATTTACCAGTATTGCACAGCCTGTTTATGTGTATTGCTATTGCGTGCTATTTACCAGTATTGCACAGCCTGTGTATTGTGTATTGCTATTGCGTGCTATTTACCAGTATTGCACAGCCTGTGTATTGTGTATTGCTATTGCGTGCTATTTACCAGTATTGCACAGCCTGTGTATTGTGTATTGCTATTGCGTGCTATTTACCAGTATTGCACAGCCTGTTTATGTGTATTGCTATTGCGTGCTATTTACCAGTATTGCACAGCCTGTGTATTGTGTATTGCTATTGCGTGCTATTTACCAGTATTGCACAGCCTGTGTATTGTGTATTGCTATTGCGTGCTATTTACCAGTATTGCACAGCCTGTGTATTGTGTATTGCTATTGCGTGCTATTTACCAGTATTGCACAGCCTGTGTATTGTCTGTATTGCTATTGCGTGCTATTTACCAGTATTGCACAGCCTGTGTATTGTGTATTGCTATTGCGTGCTATTTACCAGTATTGCACAGCCTGTGTATTGTGTATTGCTATTGCGTGCTATTTACCAGTATTGCACAGCCTGTGTATTGTGTATTGCTATTGCGTGCTATTTACCAGTATTGCACAGCCCGTGTATTGTGTATTGCTATTGCGTGCTATTTACCGGTATTGCACAGCCTGTGTATTGTGTATTGCTATTGCGTGCTATTTACCAGTATTGCACAGCCTGTGTATTGTGTATTGCTATTGCGTGCTATTTACCAGTATTGCACAGCCTGTGTATTGTGTATTGCTATTGCGTGCTATTTACCAGTATTGCACAGCCTGTGTATTGTGTATTGCTATTGCGTGCTATTTACCAGTATTGCACAGCCTGTGTATTGTGTATTGCTATTGCGTGCTATTTACCAGTATTGCACAGCCTGTGTATTGTGTATTGCTATTGCGTGCTATTTACCAGTATTGCACAGCCTGTTTATGTGTATTGCTATTGCGTGCTATTTACCAGTATTGCACAGCCTGTGTATTGTGTATTGCTATTGCGTGCTGTGCTATTTACCAGTATTGCACAGCCTGTGTATTGTGTATTGCTATTGCGTGCTATTTACCAGTATTGCACAGCCTGTGTATTGTGTATTGCTATTGCGTGCTATTTACCAGTATTGCACAGCCTGTGTATTGTGTATTGCTATTGCGTGCTATTTACCAGTATTGCACAGCCTGTGTACTGTGTATTGCTATTGCGTGCTATTTACCAGTATTGCACAGCCTGTGTATTGTGTATTGCTATTGCGTGCTATTTACCAGTATTGCACAGCCTGTGTATTGTGTATTGCTATTGCGTGCTATTTACTAGTATTGGACAGCCTGTGTATTGTGTATTGCTATTGCGTGCTATTTACCAGTATTGCACAGCCTGTGTACTGTGTATTGCTATTGCGTGCTATTTACCAGTATTGCACAGCCTGTGTATTGTGTATTGCTATTGCGTGCTATTTACCAGTATTGCACAGCCTGTGTATTGTGTATTGCTATTGCGTGCTATTTACCAGTATTGCACAGCCTGTGTATTGTGTATTGCTATTGCGTGCTATTTACCAGTATTGCACAGCCTGTGTACTGTGTATTGCTATTGCGTGCTATTTACCAGTATTGCACAGCCTGTGTATTGTGTATTGCTATTGCGTCCTATTTACCAGTATTGCACAGCCTGTGTACTGTGAATTGCTATTGCGTGCTATTTACCAGTATTGCACAGCCTGAGTACTGTGTATTGCTATTGCGTGCTATTTACCAGTATTGCACAGTCTGTGTATTGTGTATTGCTATTGCGTGCTATTTACCAGTATTGGACAGCCTGTGTATTGTGTATTGCTATTGCGTGCTATTTACCAGTATTGCACAGCCTGTGTACTGTGTATTGCTATTGCGTGCTATTTACCAGTATTGCACAGCCTGTGTATTGTGTATTGCTATTGCGTGCTATTTACCAGTATTGGACAGCCTGTGTATTGTGTATTGCTATTGCGTGCTATTTACCAGTATTGCACAGCCTGTGTATTGTGTATTGCTATTGCGTGCTATTTACCAGTATTGCACAGCCTGTGTATTGTGTATTGCTATTGCGTGCTATTTACCAGTATTGCACAGCCTGTGTATTGTGTATTGCTATTGCGTGCTGTGCTATTTACCAGTATTGCACAGCCTGTGTATTGTGTATTGCTATTGCGTGCTATTTACCAGTATTGCACAGCCTGTGTATTGTGTATTGCTATTGCGTGCTATTTACCAGTATTGCACAGTCTGTGTATTGTGTATTGCTATTGCGTGCTATTTACCAGTATTGCACAGCCTGTGTATTGTGTATTGCTATTGCGTGCTATTTACTAGTATTGCACAGCCTGTGTATTGTGTATTGCTATTGCGTGCTATTTACCAGTATTGCACAGCCTGTGTACTGTGTATTGCTATTGCGTGCTATTTACCAGTATTGCACAGCCTGTGTATTGTGTATTGCTATTGCGTGCTATTTACCAGTATTGCACAGCCTGTGTATTGTGTATTGCTATTGCGTGCTATTTACCAGTATTGCACAGCCTGTGTATTGTGTATTGTTATTGCGTGCTATTTACCAGTATTGCACAGCCTGTGTATTGTGTATTGCTATTGCGTGCTATTTACCAGTATTGCACAGCCTGTGTATTGTGTATTGCTATTGCGTGCTGTGCTATTTACCAGTATTGCACAGCCTGTGTATTGTGTATTGCTATTGCGTGCTATTTACCAGTATTGCACAGCCTGTGTATTGTGTATTGCTATTGCGTGCTATTTACCAGTATTGCACAGCCTGTGTATTGTGTATTGCTATTGCGTGCTGTGCTATTTACCAGTATTGCACAGCCTGTGTATTGTGTATTGCTATTGCGTGCTATTTACCAGTATTGCACAGCCTGTGTATTGTGTATTGCTATTGCGTGCTATTTACCAGTATTGCACAGCCTGTGTATTGTGTATTGCTATTGCGTGCTGTGCTATTTACCAGTATTGCACAGCCTGTGTATTGTGTATTGCTATTGCGTGCTATTTACCAGTATTGCACAGCCTGTGTATTGTGTATTGCTATTGCGTGCTATTTACCAGTATTGCACAGCCTGTGTATTGTGTATTGCTATTGCGTGCTATTTACCAGTATTGCACAGCCTGTGTATTGTGTATTGCTATTGCGTGCTATTTACCAGTATTGCACAGCCTGTTTATGTGTATTGCTATTGCGTGCTGTGCTATTTACCAGTATTGCACAGCCTGTGTATTGTGTATTGCTATTGCGTGCTATTTACCAGTATTGCACAGCCTGTGTATTGTGTATTGCTATTGCGTGCTATTTACCAGTATTGCACAGCCTGTGTATTGTGTATTGCTATTGCGTGCTGTGCTATTTACCAGTATTGCACAGCCTGTGTATTGTGTATTGCTATTGCGTGCTATTTACCAGTATTGCACAGCCTGTGTATTGTGTATTGCTATTGCGTGCTATTTACCAGTATTGCACAGCCTGTGTATTGTGTATTGCTATTGCGTGCTGTGCTATTTACCAGTATTGCACAGCCTGTGTATTGTGTATTGCTATTGCGTGCTATTTACCAGTATTGCACAGCCTGTGTATTGTGTATTGCTATTGCGTGCTATTTACCAGTATTGCACAGCCTGTGTATTGTGTATTGCTATTGCGTGCTGTGCTATTTACCAGTATTGCACAGCCTGTGTATTGTGTATTGCTATTGCGTGCTATTTACCAGTATTGCACAGCCTGTGTATTGTGTATTGCTATTGCGTGCTATTTACCAGTATTGCACAGCCTGTGTATTGTGTATTGCTATTGCGTGCTGTGCTATTTACCAGTATTGCACAGCCTGTGTATTGTGTATTGCTATTGCGTGCTATTTACCAGTATTGCACAGCCTGTGTATTGTGTATTGCTATTGCGTGCTATTTACCAGTATTGCACAGCCTGTGTATTGTGTATTGCTATTGCGTGCTATTTACCAGTATTGCACAGCCTGTGTATTGCTATTGCGTGCTATTTACCAGTATTGCACAGCCTGTGTATTGTGTATTGCTATTGCGTGCTATTTACCAGTATTGCACAGCCTGTGTATTGTGTATTGCTATTGCGTGCTATTTACCAGTATTGCACAGCCTGTGTATTGTGTATTGCTATTGCGTGCTATTTACCAGTATTGCACAGCCTGTGTATTGTGTATTGCTATTGCGTGCTATTTACCAGTATTGCACAGTCTGTGTATTGTGTATTGCTATTGCGTGCTATTTACCAGTATTGCACAGTCTGTGTATTGTGTATTGCTATTGCGTGCTATTTACCAGTATTGCACAGTCTGTGTATTGTGTATTGCTATTGCGTGCTATTTACCAGTATTGCACAGCCTGTGTATTGTGTATTGCTATTGCGTGCTATTTACCAGTATTGCACAGCCTGTGTATTGTGTATTGCTATTGCGTGCTATTTACCAGTATTGCACAGTCTGTGTATTGTGTATTGCTATTGCGTGCTATTTACCAGTATTGCACAGCCTGTGTATTGTGTATTGCTATTGCGTGCTATTTACCAGTATTGCACAGCCTGTGTATTGTGTATTGCTATTGCGTGCTATTTACCAGTATTGCACAGCCTGTGTATTGTGTATTGCTATTGCGTGCTATTTACCAGTATTGCACAGCCTGTGTATTGTGTATTGCTATTGCGTGCTATTTACCAGTATTGCACAGTCTGTGTATTGTGTATTGCTATTGCGTGCTATTTACCAGTATTGCACAGCCTGTGTATTGTGTATTGCTATTGCGTGCTATTTACCAGTATTGCACAGCCTGTGTATTGCTATTGCGTGCTATTTACCAGTATTGCACAGCCTGTGTATTGTGTATTGCTATTGCGTGCTATTTACCAGTATTGCACAGCCTGTGTATTGTGTATTGCTATTGCGTGCTATTTACCAGTATTGCACAGCCTGTGTATTGTGTATTGCTATTGCGTGCTATTTACCAGTATTGCACAGCCTGTGTATTGTGTATTGCTATTGCGTGCTATTTACCAGTATTGCACAGTCTGTGTATTGTGTATTGCTATTGCGTGCTATTTACCAGTATTGCACAGTCTGTGTATTGTGTATTGCTATTGCGTGCTATTTACCAGTATTGCACAGTCTGTGTATTGTGTATTGCTATTGCGTGCTATTTACCAGTATTGCACAGCCTGTGTATTGTGTATTGCTATTGCGTGCTATTTACCAGTATTGCACAGCCTGTGTATTGTGTATTGCTATTGCGTGCTATTTACCAGTATTGCACAGTCTGTGTATTGTGTATTGCTATTGCGTGCTATTTACCAGTATTGCACAGCCTGTGTATTGTGTATTGCTATTGCGTGCTATTTACCAGTATTGCACAGCCTGTGTATTGTGTATTGCTATTGCGTGCTATTTACCAGTATTGCACAGCCTGTGTATTGTGTATTGCTATTGCGTGCTATTTACCAGTATTGCACAGCCTGTGTATTGTGTATTGCTATTGCGTGCTATTTACCAGTATTGCACAGTCTGTGTATTGTGTATTGCTATTGCGTGCTATTTACCAGTATTGCACAGCCTGTGTACTGTGTATTGCTATTGCGTGCTATTTACCAGTATTGCACAGCCTGTGTATTGTGTATTGCTATTGCGTGCTATTTACCAGTATTGCACAGTCTGTGTATTGTGTATTGCTATTGCGTGCTATTTACCAGTATTGCACAGCCTGTGTATTGTGTATTGCTATTGCGTGCTATTTACCAGTATTGCACAGCCTGTGTACTGTGTATTGCTATTGCGTGCTATTTACCAGTATTGCACAGCCTGTGTATTGTGTATTGCTATTGCGTGCTATTTACCAGTATTGCACAGTCTGTGTATTGTGTATTGCTATTGCGTGCTATCTACCAGTATTGCACAGCCTGTTTAGCGTCCACGGGTTCCACGGAACAAAATATATCTTTACAACGCTTTGCGAGATATTTAAAAAGTTATTCATACGGGCGATTTCGGATTTGGTTTTACTTTTGTATCTGCTAAACGAGGAATTTAAAAACTTGAAATATTTTTAATTGCTGCGATTGTAACTTATCTAAATCAATTCAAAAATGTATATATTTTTATAAATTAATTTATTTATTAGTTAATTAGTTAATAAATTAATTAATTAATTAATTACAGAAATAACGATCGTGACAATTACAATATTTGACAGTTTTCATTCATTCATTGTTTAGCTAATAAAGAACCGAATCACCGGTATGAATCCCCATTTCAATTGATTGAAGCGTGATTGAAGGCCTACTCACTCGCTCCAAGATAATAATAATCGAATCAAGCTGTGTACTGTACAGACAGCTACCATGCAGAGGGACAGACTATTACGGGGATTACCAAAGATTAGGTATCACTAGGAAAACGCTCTGATTGACGCGTTGATAAGCGAGCTCGTCCATATCTACGAACGTTCTAGCAAAACGATCTCAAAGCTAATAAAAACAACAACTCAAGAATGCGCATTACAAACATATTATTTTCATAGCTATTATACTTCCCAATATTGTTGGATGCAGTGCAATGTGCGTTGCTGAATTTTCGTTGTCTATATTCCATAAGGTGGTAGTCCCCGCGCTCGAGCTCGCGCGGCCATTCCGCTACCCCCAAAACCCTCGGCACGCCCACGCACGGGAACATTTTCCCACATCTGTCGCTACAGTCTTCACCATCATCTCTTCCCGAACACGTGGGTATTTTTTTCATGTTTCTAGGTCCACCCCTTTTCCAACCCCGACGAGTTTAATGTCGCAAAGTGTGCGTATTTGGCGCTGTCCAAGTGCGGTAAAAATTGTAAAAAATAGTAATTATTTTTTAAGGATTAATTTCACTTTTTAAGAATGATTAAAATTGAATGGAGCATCTTTTTGTCATGAAAGGTTTTCGTATAAAGTGTCCCGTTCAAAAGTTACGGGCACCCAAACACGAACAATGTTCGACGTCTCGATTTGACGGATTTGGTACCATTTAAATGTGTCACATTCAAACGGCTCTGCTCGTCGAACCAAACGAGATATAACATTCTGGTTTAGTTTGTTACCGGCGCTTACCCTTTGGGTAATTGTGTTTTGAAATATTTTGGATTCGCCTCGGAACTTTCGCCAATCAATTTGTGAACATTTGGTACCGTCGGCCGATAAAATCGTTGTGTACCAATTATGTTCCGTATTTTTTGTTCCCGAATAGAATTGACTTTTTCATCTTAAAGGACTTTGAGAAACGACCAGGATCAGGGGTCACTTTTTTGAATTTCGTCCCTGTTCCTTAGTTATAGGCACTTTTCCATTTTCACGACACGGTTTCAGCTTTTATTTTTTTGCGTCAAGTTGGTACTTTCAAAATGGGTTTTTTTTCTTTAGGCCGATGCTCAAAGCTTGCCCGTACAGGGGCATGAAAAAACATTTTCAAAAAGTCACCCCCTTACCGAATGACAGACGTTCGCGCAAAGCACTTTTCACGGCGATCTAAAAACACGCATACAAAATGTTTGTTTTTGTATATTAAAAGTGTGTTTAACATGCCATCTTATACATTGTTGTCATTAGTATTAATAATTGGACATTTGTCTATTTATAAACGTTACTTTCAAAAATTAGACTTTACGGGCGTCCGAGTTACGGTGCTTTAACGGATTTCATCCGCCCGTGTTTTTGCAAGAATTTGTCTATGGGGGGTTTTCAATGTCGTAAAAAACCATGTTAGAATTTTTTGTAATTTTTGATTTTCCGTTTCGTGGGTATCCGAAGGTGTGGTTGACATATTTAAGGTACCCGGACGTACCTGTAACGTACCGGTTTTGTTATGTTTTAGCGTCATTGGTTAGATGTGTAATTTTGATTACTTAAATTTCAGCTTTGAACGGCCCTGGTATGTCCCGTTATGAAATCGAACAGCCCATTTTGGTATCATCGAAAAGTGCGTTTCTTTACCTTTCTGTACATGTGCATTTTATTGACGACACACTTACCGGGACGTACCGGGAAGCTTTTGAACGTGCGGATTGTAGAACTCGAAAAATTTTCTAACACTTTAAAATATTTCAACATGAAAATAATTTTTTACCAAAATTTTAATTTTTTCATTTTTTCAAGTTTTTTCAAGTTTTCCAAAAAATGGGGTACTTGAAAATTTTTCAAACACTTAGAAATTTTGAAACATGAATTTTTTTTTTCTTTTTTTAGAATCACACAATTTTCAAGTTTCTTCTTTACATAAGTATCTACGACCAATTACCGTGACATGTACATAGAAAAACTCGAAAATTTTTCCATCACTTAAAAATTTCAACATGAAAATAATTTTTTCCCAAAATTTTAATTTTTTCATTTTTTCAACTTTTTTCAAGTTTTCCAAAAAGTGGGCTACTTGAAAATTTTTCAAACACTTAGAAATTTTTCAACATGAATTTTTTTTTTTCATTTTTCAGAATCACACAACTTTTAAGTTTCTTTCTTTACATAAGTATCTACGACACTTTGACGTGAAATGTACATAGAAAAGCTCGAAAATTTTTCCATCACTTTAAAATTTTTCGACATTTTTTTTCGACTTTTTTTTTCAAATTTTTTTTTTCTTTTTTCCAACTGAAAAGTTTTCCAAAAAGTGACACCAAAAAAAAAAAACAAAAAAAAAGTGACAATTTCCAAAAAAGTTGAGTTTTCCAAGAAGTGACCTGCCCAAACGTGACAGCCAGCAGCGGCTCAAGGCAGCGGAGCGGTCTTGTCATTCTGTCTATAGTGTTTTCGCCGCGGTCCGCCACCGTTACTAACAGTTATTGACAGCAATAGAAATGTAATGTCTGCCTCTAATACGTATCGGACCACGCTTAGATAAGTATATTCGTAACCGTAAAAAATTTACTATAAGATAGCCACCTCACGTTTTGCCGTTACTGTGTTTCAGAAATATATTTTCGAGTAACTTTCGTGTAACTTTGCCAATACTTATTAGATCGCCATAAGATTAACATATTCGTGACATGACAAATCTGTAAAAAAATCTGGCTATCTCACATTTTGCCGCCATTTTGTTTCAGAAAAATATTTTGCAGTAACTATGGTGTAACTTTGTAACTTTGAAACGATTTTGCCTCAAAACTATATACCTTCAATCCACATCGAGGCTTGTGGATGGTCCAAATTTAAAGTTGATCGGACTTTCCGTTCGACCGCTATCGACAGACATAAAAACAAAAACCAACAAAAAACAAACAAACAAAAAAACAGAACGAAGTGCCATAAGAGTCTAGTGGAGACGCTCGCTTCGCTCGCTTAACTACTAGGAAAACTCTCGGTTTGACGCGTTGATAAGCGAGCGCGTCAATATCTACAAACTTTCTGGCGAAAAGATTTCAATGCTAATACAAACAACAATTAACAACAATTCAAGAATGCGCATTGCAAAATTTTTTCTAATTTCCATAGCTATTACACTTCCCGACATTGTTGGATGCAGTGCAATGTGCGTTGCTAAGAATTTTCGTGGTCATGTTTTGAAATGTAATTTCTGCCTCTTACACGTATCGGATCGCATTTACATTAATTCGTGACCGGTAAAACATAACTATAAGATAGCTACCTCACATTTTTCTGTTACTGTGTTTCAGAAAAATATTTTCGAGTAACTTTCGTGTAACTTTGCCAATACTTATCAGATCGCCATTACATTAACATATTCGTGACCGGAAAAATATGTAAAAAAAATCTATCTCATATTTTGCCGCCATTTTGTTTCACAAAAATATTTTGCAGTAACTATGGTGTAACTTTCTAACTTTTCGAACGATTTTGCCTCAAAACTATACACCTTCAATCCACATCTAGGCTTGTAGATGGTCCAAATTTCAAGTTGATCGGACTTTCCGTTCGACCGCTATCGACAGACATAAAAAAAAAAAAAAAACATAATGAAGTGCCATAAGAGTCAAGTGGAGACTTTAAGCTACTGAACGAGTTTTTGCAAATAAAGCTTGTTTTTATACACTAGGAAAACGCTCTGTTTGACGCGTTGATAAGCGAGCGCGTCCATATCTACGAACGTTCTGGCGAAAAGATCTCAAAGATAATAAAAACAACAATTAACAACAATTCAAGGATGCGCATTGCAAAAATTTTTCAAATTTCCATAGCTATTATACTTCCCGACATTGTTGGACGTCGTGCAGTGTGCGTTGCTAAGAATTTTCGGTGTCTTGTTTTCGCCGCGGTCCGCCACCGTTACTAACAGTTATTGACAGCAATAGAAATGTAATTGCTACCTCGAATACGTATCCGATCGCGTTTAAATTAGTATATTCGTGACCGGACAAAAATTTACTATAAGATAGCCACCTCACATTTTTCTGTTACTGTGTTTCAGAAAAATATTTTCAAGTAACTTTTGTGTAACTTTGCCAATATTTATCAGATCACCATAACATGAACATATTCGTGACCGGAAAAAAGTTTTAAAAAATCTGGCTATCTCACATTTTGCCGCCATTTTGTTTCAGAAAAATATTTTGCAGTAACTAAAGTGTAACTTTGTAACTTTTCAAACGACTTTGCCTCAAAACTATACACCTTCAATCCACATCAAGGGTTGGATGGTCCAAATTTAAAGTTGATCAGACGTTTCGTTCGAAGGCTATCGACAGACATAAAAAAAAAATAAAAAATAAAAATGAAGTGCCATAAGAGTCAAGTGGAGACGCTCGCTTCGCTCGCTTAATAATGTTTTAGATGGTGGTTCTGAATAATGATGGGTTGATTGATATAAAATAAGTGTTTTATTCGTTGCTGTAAACGGTGGTAAGCGGAGCAATATTCAATTATCTACCAGCACCTATTTTTTTTATTATTTGAAGAGCTACAAACGCAAACAATTATAATACGAAAATATTTTCTTAAAACATGGTACACACATGATTGACAAGAAGCAGTTCTTAGATGTTGTCTCAAATATGTGCGCAACACAACACAGTAACCTATTGCAAATAATAGTAATAATTGTCTTTATTTCTCAAGGAAAAGGGCGGGTGTTAAGCCGTAGGGTTCTCTTACAATTTACGGACCAGGAATCATTCAGACAACAAGCAACATAAAAACATGCACACAGATAAGTGTTTACGTAGTCATAACCACAAAACATGTTATTCCCAGTACAAATTTGTACTTTTCGGAAACGTATTTAGAGCGTACGGGACAATTTGTTTAGAGTATTCGTTAAGTGGGAAAATGTCAAAGTGTACAAGGTCATATTTTTTTATGGTAAGTGAATAGTTTCTGACTTTCTGTATAGAATAAAGAAATTCCAAATGTGTAGATCGTTATAAAACTGAGTTGCAGATTTTGTCCCTTGGAAAATAATAACAACATTTCCAGATGACAGATAAAAATATGCAAATATGTAACAGAAACTACTCATCAACAATACAAACAATGAGTCAATAAACTTTAAAATTTCCCCAGTATTGCTAAGGTCGCTCAAATGCCAATTTTTAGATGGGATGTGCTTTGCTCTGGACCTTTCCCACACATTTTTGCTTATATTATTTAAACTCTCAATTCATTCTAATTATTTTTGCTTTTTTCTATAGTAGGCTACAGTAGTTTGTTTAATTTATTTTATTTTGTTTGTTTGTTTGTTATGTGTACGCGTATAGTTTATAACTGAATAGGATAGACATGAAACCTACCTTTGAACACCCCCCCTTGTCTCAAAGGGTCCAATAGTTGTGTGTGTTGGTAATCTTCCGTTGTGAAACACAGCCTGTCATCCCTGAAGAAGGCCTCGTTAGCCCCCAGTGGGGACCGGAACAAGTCGACGGGGGGCGGCTGCCCCAGGTACAGAGGCGTCGGTCGCGTCGGCTTCCACGCGGCGTCCCTGCTCGGCTGGAGAATGTCTTCTATAAGGAATGACTTCCGGTAAGTCATGTTTCTGTTCGACCGACCCTGCGAGCATCTGACAAGTGACTGCCAAACGTCGCCTCGCACTGTACTCTTATCACACAGACCGGCAATTGTTTCCTCTTTTAGCTCCTCCAGCTGATAAGAGTCGTCAACTTTCCCGACAACGTCAATATCCGGTTTTAATAGTGGCTACAAGAGGTGCTAGACGATTTGATTTGATAATTGATATGAAGCAAATTTAAATGTGAAAAGAGATAAATTCAGTTATCGCCCGTTTAAAAAATATAAAACCGTAAGTTTAATTTTTGGTTCATGAGTATAGGTCTAAGTAGTCTTCAAAAAATGCAGGAATGTTATTCAGTATTGTCAATATGAATAGGAATATTTAAAAAATAAATAAACAACTGAACGTCACTAGTTTTTCAATTTTGGGGACTGCCAATTGATAAGAAGCAAATTTAAATGTAAAAACAAAAACATTCATTTTCATCATCCGTTTCGAAAAACGTAAACCCATAATTTTAATTACACTAACTACATTTTTCGATTTTGGGGACTGCCAACGTTTGAAAATCTTGTCTATAAAATAGTATCTATAAACATTACCTCCACATGCCTAGATTTACCAAGACATTTTAGTGAAGTAGACATGCAATTAAGTTCGTATTTTGGACTGGCTATTTGATGAGCATGAGAACAGTTACTTTGGGACGACTAAAATAAGTTAATAACGTCTTATCTAAGACAAACGTTTCGTGTCTTTTCTCATCCTAACCAATTCCGATATAAATACCTGTCTTACTATTTCTGAAGAAAACAAACTAAAGCCAACACGTTCAAAAAGAGATTATTAGAGGCTCGATATTTAGACAGTTCTCACTTAGATGTTACCCTTGCAATAGGGAAGGCTAACACATTTTTTTTATTTGCTTACTGGTTACCCCAAGTTAAAATAAACAGGAACTAATTGGTTTCGGCTCGAAAGGTGCATTAACATCGCTTTAACAGCACGTCAAATATATTGCTGTCAAAACACGCTCAGAAACGGACCTGCGCCATCTTGCTCGTGATAAAAGGTTCTGACGTCATAACTCTGTAAACAATCATTTTATATCATACAAATAGTACTGAAATCCAACAATTTAGTGGATTATTGCTCTCATAAGACTTTAACTGAATCAACGTTTATTTCTAGTTAGTAAATGAACACTGCCTAACATTAATTTACAACAATATGTTAAATAATTGCATTATTGTAGACACGTTTTGGTAAATACTGTATCAAAATGTATTTTCTGAAGAAAACAGTGGTATAAAAGACATTGTTGTAAAGTCACTGCATCCTAGATATTGTAAAATGTCCAACTTAATATCCTTGATATTATTAAGAATACTTCAAGGAGGCAGTTGTTGACAAGAGTTATGACGTCACGAGCCGTTTTTCATTTACGGAGCGGGAAGTTCCAAATTTCAAACTTTAAATGCTAATAGAATTGGAAATATACACTTTTTATATATAAAAATTATGTATCCCGTATTTTTAGATAATGGCCTTCCGTTTTTAGGTATTTTGAGGAATATTTATTTTTCATGAGCCTTCCCTATTGCATTGACCGACACTATTATTGCAAAGTTAATCCCTTACGCGTTTTTACTCCTGTATTATTCTTTAATTTGCCGGGGAGAGCGTTTCCAATTCCAGCAAAGTTCCAAGTAGAACTATTCTATTGCACTCCAGTAAGTAAGTAAGTGAGTTGGTGAGTGAGTGAGTAAAAAGGTAAGTAAGCAGTCACTTTTTTTTTGAAAAGTTCTAATTGAAAAGTCAGTTCGGTATTATAATAGTCTGTAGCCTGACTGTGGGACTGTACTACTTTTCCCCACTTTCCCTGCTACTTGACAAGCATATGCCTGCGTGATTGGCGGGGGTGGGGACAGGCAGGGTAGGCAGGTATTTTTGTTTTCCTTGAAGTCAAGCCGGTGACAAAAAAGATTATTTTGATTACAGAAAACGAGAAACCACAAGACGCCCCCCCCCCCCCCCCCCCCCAAGGTTGCTATACGTCCCGCTTTCTGCGGGACAGTCCCGATATTCAACTTAGGCCCCACAAAAGCCTACAATGCTGCGACGTTTAACTTACAATATATCTGCCCCCCCCCCCCCCCCCCCACCGCTCTTGGAAAATATCCTGGCGGCGCCCAAGCCTCTAGAGAGAATTCACTTATCTTTCTTATGAATGTCTTTGATCCAATAAATGAATATTTCCGTTTTTCGAATGTTCTAAACTGGTTCTGGTAGGGTATTTATTTAGGCATTTCCATTATTACCAGGACGAGCAATAAACTTTTCTAATGAGATGTTGCTGGACACCTTTCACGCCTAATTTAGAACATATTTCGAAAAACGGAAATATTTATTGGAACAACGATGGATTCATAAGAAAGGGCAGTAGGGTAGCAGTACACTTTCTAAAGGAAGATGTATTTTTCTTTTCTTTTATGGAACAATAAAACATGTTAAAACAATTAGCAGGCCGAAATCAAGTTCCACGGGGTAGGTGGACATCCAAACGACGTATAATAAATAATAATAATTTGCTTGTAATTATGTTCGATTATGTTACATCATGATGTGTCGTGGCTTGCGCAAACAACCTTACACCCACTCGTGATCAGGTTGTTTAAAGGTCCGCCGTGTACAAAAGCAACACTCCGTGGTTTACAGCCACATTGTCACGTATTTTATATTCTAATCATACGTAATGACTCACATTTTAATTAAGGACTAAAACGTATAAACAATAATTATTATAAATACAATGTATGATCTGGGCATATTTATATATTTTCTTATTAGTTGTAGGGGTTTTAATGTCACAGAATTCAACTATAAGAATAAACAGTGTTTCAAATTCAACATTTTGTGGAAATGTGCAATGGTTTTACTTTTGTATTTTTTATTTTTACTAAAGATATTTTGTTGGTATTTAATTGTATTTTTTTAAAGAGGACCGAGTGAATGGTGGAAACCTATACATACCCGACTTCATAGTTAGAAACAGGGACAGCTGTTGATTGATTAAATTAACTACTTGTGACGGGCTTAAGCACAATGATCGTGCCTCGTTGATTGAGCAACTCTGCCTCCCACCGGGCACTGGGTAGGCAGATCGTTAATACGCCTTGAGGCTGTCTGGGGACTAATAACTTGCGGAAGTAACATGGGTGAGTAACAGGCGGGAGTAACATGCGGGAGTAACATGCGGGAGTAACTTGCGGGAAAACTTACGGGAGTAACTTGCGGGAGTAACTGGCGGGAGTAACTTGTGGAAGTAACTCGCGGGAGTCACATGCGGGACTAACATGCGGGAGTAACTCACGGGAGTAACTGGCGGGAGTAACATGCGGGAGGAACTTGCTCGGGTAACTTGCGGGAATAACTTGCGGGAGTAACTTTCGGGAGTAACTTGCGGGAGTAACATGCGGGAGTGACTTGCGGCAAGAGTTGCGGTAAAACATGCATGAGTAACTTGCGGGAGTAACATGCGGGAGTAACTTGAGGGAAAACTTGCTGGGAGTAACATGCGGGAGTCGTTGGCGGGAGTCACTTGCGGGAAAACTTGCGGGAGTAACATGAAGGAGTAACTTGCGGGAAAACTGGCCGGAGTAACTTGCGGGTCATTACCATACTTAATTACACCTTAATGATAGAAACCATTGAAGTTCGCGGCGGAGCGACCACATGATTTACGTTATGTACTCGTATATTATATAAAGAAAGTTACTTGACGAAGACAACTATATGGGTTCGGGTTCCCTTTCCTTTCCTTTCAATTACAAATAGCATACAGACCCGTGTATTAGGTCCCCCAATCAAAGCCAGTTCTTGTAATTAACTAGACAATACTTGAAATAAATGTAATTAATGTATTGAAACCATTGATTAATTTTGTATTTATTTATCGACTTATCATATCTTCACTTTATGTGTTGTTTATATCGTAGCAAATTTTATCCTTTACCAGGCTGGTACTTTTAGCCTGAATCAGATCGGTAGAAAAGTGTACTTTCAGTTCCATCCCATGGTAGTAGTAATATAGTAGTAAGTCACTAGTCTTCTTCTTTCCAAGAAAGAGAGGGAAAACGTTTCTGATCGCGTAGGCACATTAGTGTGGGATACCCCGGTGTTGTCAGATCGCCATGCCGGGAATCGAACTTTGGACCTCCCGAACTCCCTCTACCGGTAATTTGTGAAGTTACTCAGACGCTTTTAAAAGGTGGATTGTAGCGCTATCTCTTGGCGATCAGTAGAACTACTAAGCCCATATGGTGGCAAATTCAAATCACTTACGATACGATGTTATTAGTCTCATAGTTACACGTCTATATAGTTCATAGATATAGTTTGCTGGATACTGGTTTGTATTATCTGCCTGCTTTACAAGTACAGCCGTACGCGTGGCTCATGCTGTTGGGGTTCAGTTCAAGCATAATATTATCGCTACGGCATGGACTTTTGTGATCGCGTATTTTCCTAATTCTAGTAGTGGTAGAAGCATTGAGTTTAGAATGTGTAGGAATGTCGTGAACAAGCGGCATTTTATAGAGAAACTTACCAGGAACAAGGATATAATTTGCCAGACTGGCTGCATTGGGGCGTTTACCCGCCAACACCCCCAACCCCACAATATATTTTTAAAAACTTGGATTGAGGTTCCAATGCTTACTAAATGAAGCCAGAAATCGGATTTTGGCGAGATACGCATACATAGGGTATATCAGCAAATTAATATTTTGGGTCCTTTCACCCTGTAACCCCCCCAAAGCCCACGAAGGTCAAATCTATCCTCATGAAGTACATGATTGAAATAAACGGCGGCTAAATTATTATCAATAAGACGCCCCCAAGCTCCCCAAATTACCTTACAAAAATTGTAACTCAAGTAAGATTTAATCGGATTTTGGTGGGAATACACATTAGGTATAACATTAAAATTATTGTACACGTCTTTCATTAGTGACCATAAAGAAACAACTGAAAAGTAGACAACGTTATCGCATAGTAGCTTATAAGTGTATGTGGAGTTGGTGGGCGTTAAGGTCGCAAAGAGGGCCGGCGTGAATGATCGCATAGTAGCTTATAAGTGTATGTGCAGTTGGTGGGCGTTTAGGTCGCAAAGAGGGCCGGCATGAATGATCGCATAGCAGCTTATAAGTGTATGTGGAGTTAGTGGGCGTTAAGGTCGCAAAGAGGGCCGGCGTGAATGATCGCATAGTAGCTTATAAGTGTATGTGGAGTTGGTGGGCGTTTAGGTCGCAAAGAGGGCCGGCATGGATGATCGCATAGTAGCTTATAAGTGTATGTGCAGTTGGTGGGCGTTTAGGTCGCAAAGAGGGCCGGCATAAATGATCGCATAGTAGCTTATAAGTGTATGTGCAGTTGGTGGGCGTTTAGGTCGCAAAGAGGGCCGGCATGAATGATCGCATAGTAGCTTATAAGTGTATGTGCAGTTGGTGGGCGTTTAGGTCGCAAAGAGGGCCGGCATAAATGATCGCATAGTAGCTTATAAGTGTATGTGCAGTTGGTGGGCGTTTAGGTCGCAAAGAGGGCCGGCATAAATGATCGCATAGTAGCTTATAAGTGAATGTGCAGTTGGTGGGCGTTTAGGTCGCAAAGAGGGCCGGCATAAATGATCGCATAGTAGCTTATAAGTGTATGTGCAGTTGGTGGGCGTTTAGGTCGCAAAGAGGGCCGGCATGAATGATCGCATAGTAGCTTATAAGTGTATGTGGAGTTGGTGGGCGTTTAGGTCGCAAAGAGGGCCAGCATGAATGATCGCATAGTAGCTTATAAGTGTATGTGGAGTTGGTGGGCGTTTAGGTCGCAAAGAGGGCCGGCATGAATGATCGCATAGTAGCTTATAAGTGTATGTGGAGTTGGTGGGCGTTTAGGTCGCAAAGAGGGCCGGCATGAATGATCACATAGTAGCTTATAAGTGTATGTGGAGTTGGTGGGCGTTTAGGTCGCAAAGAGGGCTGACATGAATGATCGCATAGTAGCTTATAAGTGTATGTGGAGTTGGTGGGCGTTTAGGTCGCAAAGAGGGCTGGCATGAATGATCGCATAGTAGATAATAAGTGTATGTGGAGTTGGTGGGCGTCTAGGTCGCCAAGAGGGCCGGCATGAATGATCGCATAGCAGCTTATAAGTGTATGTGGAGTTAGTGGGCGTTTAGGTCGCAAAGAGGGCCAGCATGGATGATCGCATAGTAGCTTATAAGTGTATGTGGAGTTGGTGGGCGTTTAGGTCGCAAAGAGGGCCGGCATGAATGATCGCATAGTAGCTTATAAGTGTATGTGGAGTTGGTGGGCGTTTAGGTCGCAAAGAGGGCCGGCATGAATGATCGCATAGCAGCTTATAAGTGTATGTGGAGTTGGTGGGCGTTTAGGTCGCAAAGAGGGCCGGCATGAATGATCGCATGGTAGCTTATAAGTGTATGTGGAGTTGGTGGGCGTTTAGGTCGCAAAGAGGGCCGGCATGAATGATCGCATAGTATAGCTTATAAGTGTATGTGGAGTTGGTGGGCGTCTAGGTCGCCAAGAGGGCCGGCATGAATGATCGCATAGCAGCTTATAAGTGTATGTGGAGTTGGTGGGCGGTTAGGTCGCAAAGAGGGCCGGCATGAATGATCGCATAGTAGCTTATAAGTGTATGTGGAGTTGGTGGGCGTTTAGGTCGCAAAGAGGGCCGGCATGAATGATCGCATAGTAGCTTATAAGTGTATGTGGAGTTGGTGGGCGTTTAGGTCGCAAAGAGGGCCGGCATGAATGATCGCATAGTAGCTTATAAGTGTATGTGGAGTTGGTGGGCGTTTAGGTCGCAAAGAGGGCCGGCATGAATGATCGCATAGTAGCTTATAAGTGTATGTGGAGTTGGTGGGCGTACATTAATGTACATTTATCTACCACTGTCAAAATCTTTATACAGAACATTTATCTACTCTTTTCTTTATTCTCTGTCCCTTATTTTTTGTTATCCTAAACACTGTACAAACATTTTATTTCGTTTATGTTATACATTTCTTACAGAAGGCAACTCATAACTATAACGAACCTTCTGTGTATACTGTATGTATGTGAAGTTACTGGTTAGATGCAAGAACGATTTTGCAATTGGTTTTTCATTTTTTGTTGTATACCCATCCCATATCTTAAATGTAACAATTTTTTAGATGTCAGCGCCCATAAAAATCCTCTAAAACAACCGTATATCTTACTTACTTATTTATTTACTTATACTTACTAACTGACTGACTGACTTCTTACTTACTTAGTTACTTACTTAAAATATGAACTTAATGCCACGTAGTTAATAGTTTAATTTAGAGTTAATTAGTTACTTCAATAATATTGCACCTTGTCAATAAAGTTCCGTATTCAATGCCAACGTTTCGTAATCATCCTATATACAGCCCGTGTGCAATGTGCATCCTAGAGCGTTTTCCTATGTTGTAGCTCGGCACTATTGTTTTACCCTGTGGTTATTCCCCAGTGTAAATCACAAACAGGCAATTAATTATTCCCTGCGTTCCGAATACTAATCAAATAGATTTGTTATGTAAAACCAGTGAACCAGCGAGCAAAAACTAAGGTGGGGTAGACTGCTAACAATATACTATACCCTGCTGTGTGTACATTGATGATATGGACACACAATAGGTGTCGCATTGTTGTGTGGTATCAGGTCACGTGATCACTCGCAATGGTATTTTGCAGGTAATAATGTGATCGTATGCTTTGGTTGTAAACGTCTCTATTCACATTTCAACATCATTGTCTATAAAGGAATTATTATTAACTGGGAATCAAAATGAAATTTCATTAAGTGAAATGTGGAGTATCAGCGAACAATTTGATTTAATATGAGTGAGGTTTGGAGTTTCAAGTTTTAATCGATTGTATCCGATACGTTCATAAGTTGATTATATTGTAGGACTTTTCTAATTACGATGCAACACACATTCCGTTTTGTTAGCGGATACAACGTTTCAATCACTGATGCATAAACTGTTTCGTATTTGAAATATCGATCTTTGATTGGTTATCTGACTCACTCGTCGATGGTGTTCGAAGCCTACAGGGTTGGTTTAGTCACTTTAAATTAAAGTCCCCCACTGCAAATCAGTTAAGTTACTGAGTGGGTAGACTGTAAATGTGAATTTATTTTTGATTTATTTGAAACAATGACAACCGTATTCCGTTGTATTTTCTTGTAACAATTTGTTCAATACTAAATAATATATGGTTTGGACTGAGCCTACCCTGAGGGTACGGGGGATTGGTTAGGGTACTAATCAGCATAATTCTATAAATGTATTAAACTAGTGATTTGACGTATTATATGCATTAAAAAATCCACTGTTATGTGTTTAAGATGCATTTAATTCTTTTGTGGGCGCCCCATGGTTGTATTTTGCTCCATAGAACCAAACTAACTGCGGGAAATGGGAAAAAATGAGTTTAGGGTTTTTGTTACATTGATACTTAATCAAAAATTGATGATAGAATATGATGTTATATTTCTTATTTGATTATATTATACGTCGTTTTGTTCGTTCAGTGTTATTGTGACGCTCACGGTAGGCCTAAGCGCAGTGTAAACCACGTTCTCTGTGGTCCTTTGTTCCTAGTCCTACAGTCTAGTCCTACACCTGCTTTCGTCACATCCGGGGCAGTCGTAGCCAACCGGCGAACCGCCCGAGACACACCAGCGCCAATACCGATCGCTGGTTGGCTACGAACCAGTCGCCTGTGACGAAAGCATGTGTAAGGTAGTCTTGGGACAACTAAAGTAGTAAACAGCCTTTACGTGACACTAACTAAAGCCGATTAAATTAACTGATTTCGGTATATATACCTATGTGTATATAGCAGTTTACTACAGTCACTATATATAATCTACATGTATGTAGTATATATAGTATATGTAGTATTGTAGTATAACTTTGTCAGTGAAGGACAAGGCCTTGCGACTTAATATCTACCAGTGCGTAGCAACTATAACATGTATTTAACTTCCTTGTGTCTTGTGGTTAGGTTCTCCGGTTACGCAAAAGTATTAGACAATAAACATTATAAATAGCAAAACTTTCGATCGAACTACTTTTTCCGTTTAGGTATATTATACAATTATTGTGAAATGTATTCTTCCAAATATCCCCAGCTGTAATATTAGACGACTCGTGACGTCATCCACATATTGAATACTTCCGATTGTATCAGGATACAATGATATATTCGATGTTAGATGTGATAATGAGATGTAATAATTGATTGTTCGGCCTAGGAGGGCTCGACAAATGTTGGCGACCCAGCTCGGCGTGCTCTGGTACATCTTGATTAGGTGGTTATTTAAACTTATCTAACACGTCATTAGGGCAATTGAAACCCTTCCCAGGTGGCCCAGTAATTACCACACATTCGTAACAGAACAAGCTCGTTCCGAAGATTTTATTTAAACGAAAGAGTTTAATTGGAGTGTCGTTCTACAGGGCGTTGTAATGTAGGCGACACTCAGGCCAGCCAGGCTGAGCTACAGGGGTGCACAAAGCCTCGTACCCATCGTAAGTATTCTCATGCTTACAATATAGCCAAGTACAAAGAACAAACTTAATTTTCTATTCCTCTAATTCCTACCATTCTATTGAAAAAGTTCCATTAGGGATAATATACGACATACCGTTGGTTATCTAGAAATGTGGGCGTGGCCAAATGCGCATGTGCACTTTACTCAGAGAAAATGAAAGGACGTCAATAATCTGTTGATTTTGTTCGAATTAGTGCGCACGGAAAGGACAGATAAGGATCTGAGCGGCATGCGATGATTGTCAAGATATTTCCTTGAGGCCAGGTTTGTGAAGCCCTGGGCGATTTGCTTGTCGAGGCAACATTGAGCGTGGGATGGTGTCGGGGTTGGACCTCTAGCAAGTCTGTTACCTCACCATTCGGATTCAACTAAGCTTAAACCAATTTATAATAAAAACAGTTTCTCAAGTCGATAGACTTGTCCCGCGCATCCTGCTCTATAAAACTCGACTCCTGACTTTATGACAGTCGTGCGTGATATCCGTCTTTATTACCCACTTTGACTTGACTTTATGTCTCGTTTCAGATTTTGAAATCGGCAGGGTAACCACACTCGCACAGTCTTCCTATTGTGATAGTGAACAATCGCAGTGTTACCCAACCGCGCACTTCCTCAGAATAAATGTGTGCAAACTGCAAACCTCTACCGCCTGAACTAGATTTAGGAAAAGACTAAACATATTTTTATTGGAAAAATGTTATTAATTTGTAAGACAATTTTTATCAACCTGCACCCAATCTATCGGTTAAAGTTGCTTTAAATTCTTGAAAATTTTCAAAAAGTAAACCTAAATATGCCATAACCTAGGGCTGCCTAGATAATGTAATCAAAGATTTTATAATCTATTTTATAATCTAATCTTTAAACCTTTATAATCTTTGATGTAATGTTCCTTCTTATTAATGTAACTTTGTTCCAATATTTCCGTTTTTCGAATTTAACTTGATTATTTAATTACGAAAGGTGTGCAGCAACATCACATTACAAAACATAAATTAGGTAATTTCAAAACGGAAATATTTATTAGAATATTGAAACGTTTAAAAGAAAGAGCATTAAATTATTTAGGGGATGACAAATTTTGGGAAACTTTTTTAAAAAAATCAAGCATTTTAATTCAATTTTAACCGTCAGAATTGGAGGTACACGTTAAAAATACTATCGAAAAACTGTTCATAGACAGATTCGGGGCAGTCGTGTGTACCACCTGTGCGCAATTTGAAGTAGCTTCACTCTATAGTCTATACAGATAGAATATATGCTTAGAGCAGAGATGTAGCCCATGCATGACTGAGGCAACTTGTTGCTTATCGAGAAACCGGCCGAAGTTCGCAACATGGACTGTATAGGTACAAACAGAAACAACACTACACAAACTAAAAATACAATAATTTTAAATTTTAAGCTCAAAAGTGTGAAATGTTTTGTTTCCCGCTTATGTATGTGATACAGAGTTAACAAAATGAGATACGTGCATATGCTCTGTTCCACATTCTAAACCAGGCCGCATGTCAGAGGGTACAACTTCTAAATACAGCATGCTGCAATATATAAGTGACGAATATGTTTCACAGTCTATTATCAATCTCTGTTATACCAGCAGGAGGTAACTGTCAATAAGTTGTCCAACATACACAATGGTTGCGGTCTAGTTTACTTGTGCTCGTAACTGTTGTGTTACCCTCACAGAACATCTGATCACACGAGCTGAAAACAACATATATCTTGTCGGTGATATTTACTATTACATCGATCAGAAAGCTGCTTGGACCTGCAAATATCTGACATCCAATTCTACGCGACGCAATAACCCATAAAGGGAAAGCATCAAAGAACTCTGGTGGAAGTAAGATAATGTATTATGATAATGTACCGCAGGTCGTATGGGGTCCACAAAAGTCACTGGACCCACATGACAACATCATTATCTACCTATTACATCACATAACGCAAGCCGGATAAGGTGCAATCAGTAATGGTCTACTTACTCGTGATTATAATTGTCAATAGATAATAAGATAATAATAAACTCAATAAGATCGTAAAATCTTTTTCCCATGCTGTTCAAGGGGACGCGGAATAACGCCCACAAGGAATAAGGCCCACATGGAACAAGGCCCACATGGAATAACGCCCACATGGAACAAGGCCCACATTTTACGAACCCGAAGCTTCCCGAGCGATGCTGCGTTGCCAAATGTTTAATATTGGTTTTGATAGTCGTTACTCACACCTAATTTGCATACCTGATTTGCATAATCAAGGTCAACGGCAATGCAACCTTCGGGATCGTAAAATGTGGGCCTTGTTCCATGTGGGCGTTATTCCATGTGGGCCTTGTTCCATGTGGGCCTTGTTCCGGTAGCTTGCATGGCCGCCTGGCTCGCGCTCGTAGACAGTTTCCTAAGTCTGCGATAGAGTGCGTTACTCGCGCCAACACGGGCGAATCTGGCGGCCGTTAAGTTACTTACCCGTTTGAAGCCAATGGCGGTACGCGCGAAGAGAATGGCTATCTTAACGGCTTACCTACGAATAATAGTAATAATAATAATAATAACAACAATTATTATTATTATGAAGAATAAATATACTTCAAGGAATTCTCCATCCTGCCGGTGGTGTTGGTGGTTGTCCAGCCATACGAAGAGCGAATGCTAAGATGGGTTCAACAAAGTGGCCACGACATCTTAAGTTTGTTTAGATGTTTGTTGAATAATGTATTCATTTCATATAATAGATAGGCGCTAATTGTGCGTTGTTTTAAGGTTTCAAGTGGATTAAGTAAGGTAAGCGCATAGAAATACTCGACATTTATGTCCGTACTACATGATCGCACCAGGTATGACCGAGTTTGTATATGTGTTACAACAAAAAATGTATAATAATAACTAGGAAAACGCCACATGAGAACCGCGTTATCAGTTGAGCGAATAATATTTTTGACAGGATTGCGGCGTGAGTTAAAAACTTACAACTTATGTGAAGTGTGTTCGGATATGTTGTAAATATTTTCATGACATATTATTTAAATCCGTCAAGAAGATATTATAAAAAAAAAACTTAATATAAAACCATTAATGGTTTTTCGTGAAACAGTCGTCTACTAATTAGGCTGTACATCATAAACTCTTTTACATATCTGTGTATACAATATTGAGTTAGATAATGGTTATATGTAGAGAGTATTTTTTTATTTTATAGAGAAACGCATGTTAACCATAATAAAAGAGTTTTAAATGTTGTAAATAAGTAGTTTCTTGCAATGTACACGAAAAACATCAAACATATCACACAATTAATGCCATTCTATGAAAGTTCAATCCAAAGGCACCATTAACAGAGGCAGTGGCGTAACTACCACCCGGCACACCCGGGCAAAGCCCGGAAACCCCCACTTCGAGGGGGGCCCTCAGGGGCCTCGGAGATTTTCCCTGAGTTATTAATCTAACTCAACATTTTATATTTCCTCTAATTTCGCAAAATAGTTGTGACACAATATTTAGATGGAAACTGTTCAATATTCATTTATTTATTCTTTATTGACAACAGGTCACAAGACCCACAATTGCAATATAGTAAAGTTGTATACAAGGACAAGTACAATTACAAACAAATACAAAGACAAGTACTGGCAATTAAGGAAATAAAATACAGACGTACACTTCATAATATTCCCACAGGCGTACATGTGTATGTCGATAACAGTTAAAAAATAAGTTTTAGTGAAGGATAAAAGAGAAAGAATTACAAAGGAACAGTACTTTTAGCGGTGTTTAGATATTGCCGATTTGAATGCGTCCAGTTTCACTGGCATTAGCAAAAGGGTGTGGAGAGGAGGGGGGGGGGGGGGGGGGGGGTGTAATGTGCTTATTTATTTATTTTACAGCAATCCTTTTCAGTTGTGAAACTGATTTACAAAAATTACAATGTTATTTACTGACTGCCTACTTAGCCGGTACGCTCTTAGGTGACGCCGTGGTGGTTTCTTTTGTTACTTCCGTCTCGATTAGCCCTATCGAAAAATATGAGACGTTAAGGCCAATTTATCAATCAATCTATTGTTACTGCACTTATTCGAACTTTACTCGAACGACCACACACTCAATTCTGATATAAAAATTGGCTCATTCTGTCACTTTTCCCAATATGCGTACTACCCCGATACTTTATGCTGTTGCCTATGGGTAGACAGGGTAGGGATGCCGGGGGTAGATAAGACACAAGGTAGTATAAGAATAGCGAAGAATTGTTTGAAATATTATTACTCAATGCTTAAGGGAGTAATAATACTGAATGAAAGCTGTGAAATAAAATTAATCTACCTGCTAACAAGGAAATTACAAACCAACAATTTCAACAAGGTACATCTTGATGATGTCAGACTAGTTACATTCTACATCTTAATACTCATTGCTAAGGGAGTATAATAATATTGAATAATTGACCTGAAATACTATTACTCTATCTGCTAACGAGGAAGTAATATACGATGACATAGCAACTATAGGTTCATCGTATTGATGTAACTTAGTTACTTAAATCATTTAAAAGCTCGATGTTAAGGGAGTAATAATATTGATATTGATTGAAGAGGGACCTGAAACACTATTACTGTATCTGCTATCAAGGAAATGATATACCGTTTAAAAATATCAACAACAATGTTTGACGTGATTATGTTAGCGTTACTTTCTACATTTAATACTCATTGCTAAGGGCGTAAGTATATTTAATTAATAAGTGATCTGAAATACTATTACTTTACCTGCTAACGAGAAATCACATTTCATGAAATTTCCTCTTTAGCTGGTAGAGTAATAGTATATCAGGTACATCCTTCAATATTATTACTCCCTTAACAATGTGTTTTTAATGTTGTAAGTAAATAAATCACATCATTGCGATGAACCTAGTTAGTAAGTAAGTAAGTAAGTAAGTAAGTTTATTTCCAACACAAAATGCATACAGAATATACACATACATAGTAATAGTACCTATAGTACACATAGGTTGGAATTCATAGTCGGCCCCTACACCTAGGGGCACTCATTGTTGCTATGGATTTGTTTTGTTTATGGCAAATAACATGCAAACAATTGTTACCTTGGTAACAATGGGCGCCCCTAGGTGTAGGGGCCGACTATGAATTCCAACCATACACATACATAGTAAATACACATTTTGCCTTGACCATTAAGGTAGTTAAAAAACAAACCTTGTTATTTTGGCATCGTATATAATTTCCTTGTAGCAGGTAGAGAAATAGTATATTACACTACCTTCTTCATTCAATATAATTACTCCGAGTTTTTAGATGTTTTAAGTATCTAACTCACATCATTACGATGAACCTAGTTGCTATGTCATCGTATCTTCCTCGTGAGCAGGTAAAGTAATAGCTTATTTCATGTCCCTCATTCAATATAAGCTATTACTTCTTAAACAACTACGTTATTACGTTGAAGTAACTACACCTACATCATCACGATGACCCTAGTCGCAATGACACGGTGTATTTCTTTATAGTTAGCAGGTAGAGTAATAGTATTTCAGGCTTTTCATTCTATATTATTGCTCCCTTAACAATGGGGTTTAATGTAGAAATTAACTAGTCTTACATCATCCCGATATACCCTTTTGAAAACACATGGTACACGATTTCCTCGTTAGCACATAGAGTAATAGTATTTCAGGTCAATTATTCAATATTATTATACTCCCTTAGCAATGAGTATTAAGATGTAGAATGTAACTAGTCTGACATCATCAAGATGTACCTTGTTGAAATTGTTGGTTTGTAATTTCCTTGTTAGCAGGAGATTAATTTTATTTCACAGCTTTCATTCAGTATTATTACTCCCTTAAGCATTGAGTAATAATATTTCAAACAATTCTTCGCTATTCTTATACTACCTTGTGTCTTATCTACCCCCGGCATCCCTACCCTGTCTACCCATAGGCAACAGCATAAAGTATCGGGGTAGTACGCATATTGGGAAAAGTGACAGAATGAGCCAATTTTTATATCAGAATTGAGTGTGTGGTCGTTCGTGTAAAGTTCGAATAAGTGCAGTAACAATAGATTGATTGATAAATTGGCCTTAACGTCTCATATTTTTCGATAGGGCTAATCGAGACGGAAGTAACAAAAGAAACCACCACGGCGTCACCTAAGAGCGTACCGGCTAAGTAGGCAGTCAGTAAATAACATTGTAATTTTTGTAAATCAGTTTCACAACTGAAAAGGATTGCTGTAAAATAAATAAATAAGCACATTACACCCCCCCCCCCCCCCCCCCCCTCCTCTCCACACCCTTTTGCTAATGCCAGTGAAACTGGACGCATTCAAATCGGCAATATCTAAACACCGCTAAAAGTACTGTTCCTTTGTAATTCTTTCTCTTTTATCCTTCACTAAAACTTATTTTTTAACTGTTATCGACATACACATGTACGCCTGTGGGAATATTATGAAGTGTACGTCTGTATTTTATTTCCTTAATTGCCAGTACTTGTCTTTGTATTTGTTTGTAATTGTACTTGTCCTTGTATACAACTTTACTATATTGCAATTGTGGGTCTTGTGACCTGTTGTCAATAAAGAATAAATAAATGAATATTGAACAGTTTCCATCTAAATATTGTGTCACAACTATTTTGCGAAATTAGAGGAAATATAAAATGTTGAGTTAGATTAATAACTCAGGGAAAATCTCCGAGGCCCCTGAGGGCCCCCCTCGAAGTGGGGGTTTCCGGGCTTTGCCCGGGTGTGCCGGGTGGTAGTTACGCCACTGCCTCTGTTAATGGTGCCTTTGGATTGAACTTTCATAGAATGGCATTAATTGTGTGATATGTTTGATGTTTTTCGTGTACATTGCAAGAAACTACTTATTTACAACATTTAAAACTCTTTTATTATGGTTAACATGCGTTTCTCTATAAAATAAAAAAATACTCTCTACATATAACCATTATCTAACTCAATATTGTATACACAGATATGTAAAAGAGTTTATGATGTACAGCCTAATTAGTAGACGACTGTTTCACGAAAAACCATTAATGGTTTTATATTAAGTTTTTTTTTTATAATATCTTCTTGACGGATTTAAATAATATGTCATGAAAATATTTACAACATATCCGAACACACTTCACATAAGTTGTAAGTTTTTAACTCACGCCGCAATCCTGTCAAAAATATTATTCGCTCAACTGATAACGCGGTTCTCATGTGGCGTTTTCCTAGTTATTATTATACATTTTTTGTTGTAACACATATACAAACTCGGTCATACCTGGTGCGATCATGTAGTACGGACATAAATGTCGAGTATTTCTATACGCTTACCTTACTTAATCCACTTGAAACCTTAAAACAACGCACAATTAGCGCCTATCTATTATATGAAATGAATACATTATTCAACAAACATCTAAACAAACTTAAGATGTCGTGGCCACTTTGTTGAACCCATCTTAGCATTCGCTCTTCGTATGGCTGGACAACCACCAACACCACCGGCAGGATGGAGAATTCCTTGAAGTATATTTATTCTTCATAATAATAATAATTGTTGTTATTATTATTATTATTACTATTATTCGTAGGTAAGCCGTTAAGATAGCCATTCTCTTCGCGCGTACCGCCATTGGCTTCAAACGGGTAAGTAACTTAACGGCCGCCAGATTCGCCCGTGTTGGCGCGAGTAACGCACTCTATCGCAGACTTAGGAAACTGTCTACGAGCGCGAGCCAGGCGGCCATGCAAGCTACCGGAACAAGGCCCACATGGAACAAGGCCCACATGGAATAACGCCCACATGGAACAAGGCCCACATTTTACGATCCCGAAGGTTGCATTGCCGTTGACCTTGATTATGCAAATCAGGTATGCAAATTAGGTGTGAGTAACGACTATCAAAACCAATATTAAACATTTGGCAACGCAGCATCGCTCGGGAAGCTTCGGGTTCGTAAAATGTGGGCCTTGTTCCATGTGGGCGTTATTCCATGTGGGCCTTGTTCCATGTGGGCCTTATTCCTTGTGGGCGTTATTCCGTGTACCCCTGTTCAATATAAAAATTAATGTTAAATTAAAACGTACTACATCCCAAGAATGTGTAGGTATCCAAAATAATTACTACTTAGTATATTCCCTGTTATCAAACAAACATTTTTATTACCAGTAAATAAAACAATAACAATATTATTTCTGGAGTGTTTAAATAGCATAGTTTTGTAGAGTCAATGGCTGAAAAGAAGGCCTTACTATTCATTATGTATCTACAAGAGTCGTTGGTGGGGTAGTACGCCCCCTCCCCCCTCCAAACTCCCTTGGTTGACTCTTAATAAGTCGCTTTCATTTGAATATTACTTACAATAATTATAATTATTCGTAAAGGCTTGGGTGTTGATTGTTATGCTGCGCCAGGCATCCAGCTTTGGGAGTTGCTATGAATAATTTATTTAAATCTATCTGCTGCGTAAGGCAGTGGCTTGTTCAGATAGTATCACTGGTGGGCCAGCTCACAAATCACATCGAAACTAGGAACACATCCATTTGGAGGCCTCGCCACAAGATACGCATCACTGTGTGGTCCACCGTCCACTCTACGTAGCAATCTCGTTCTAGAGTTACCCACTTAACTTGTCGCACCATTCAATAAAAAGTTTTAAGTTATCTAAAGTAAGGTGGAAACTCGGGAACAACGAGTGGCTTGATATGAATAACGATTACAAATGTAGTAAAAAGCGAGGTAAAAAGCTTCGCTGTAAATATGGAAAATGATATTTAAATTTTCAAATACAACTTGAATTCATTAGAAAGAACACAATCTGCATTAATTAAGACATTATAAAACAACTTCATTGTTTACTTTACCCTGACATAGCCTACCCTTCCCCCCCCCCCCCCCCCCCACGCCACACTAAGTTAATGCTTTTTACGTGACATTCTTATACGAATAAAAACTATTTAGTTAACTCTACTGATATTCTATACAACAAATAATTCAATATCATATTAGTACATAATATTAATAATTAATATTAAAATTTTCTTTTGAAGAGAACAAACCGGACGAGGAAGAAGGCGAGGAACAAAAAAGAGGAGAAAGAGGAGAAGGAGGAAGAAGAGGAAGGCTGGAAGGTAAGCAAATTACTTCTCGCAGTGTTGCCAAATGTTGTGTAGTGTGGTGAGTCGGAGCGAATCAGCGGGGGACTTTTCCAAACACTGGCATTTGGTTGGCCAGTGCCTCTTTCATCTATGACGTCAGAATCCACAAGGTTGCTAACAGTGTTGCCACGTGGAAGGTAAGCCTCACAACGTTGTCAGGTGTTGGGTGATATTCTACTGCGAAGCATCCCAAGTAACTATCATCATATTACACAGCGTAACACGTAACAGCGTAACACAACACGTAACACAACACTAATCAATATTAACGCCTCGCGGCCAAGAGAATTAATGAGATTTGCGTAGACTGCTGATAGGGTTCGTTTTCAATATAGGTACGCCCAGGAACATAATTAAATATTTCCTAAAGCAAATCGTTTACAATAGTATTATTTAGTTAAAAGTTACACGTTATTTTCTTTCCCGCTGAAATGAATTAAATTCAATGTCGTGCTTCTCTTGATAAATCCATTTAAAAACAATTATTTTCTGGATTTCTATTAAAATAAATATTTTGTATAGCATTAATAATGAATGTGTAATTGACATTTCATTTGAATATTTTGTAAGTTATTTCTTTCAAACAGTGGTGTAGTGCCAAATTTACCAGTACGTATACGCTTCAGTGGGAAGCTGGAGGGACACATTTTTTCAGACAAAAGAACATGGGGGGTTTGGGGGGCAGAGCCCCCCAACATAGGCGCCGCAGGCGATTTAAAAAACCCAGCCTGTTTAGAGTGTGTTTTGAGAATTTTAGGTACCAATACAGGACTGAATGCAATCCCGAAATACTGCAGTTTTTGTAGTGCAAAACCAGAAAATCACCAAAACTAATTGGAACACTGACGAGAATTGTTCAGGAATACGTTTTGGGGCTTGGGAAGTGGTTTGCCAACACACACGCTGCCCGTGGCCCGTATAGGTATATCTGTTGATAGTTGGCTGTTGATAATTGACACCGCAATATTTTTACCAAGCGAGACAATTGTATCCCACTTGGTGTATTTGCGGGACGCGGGACTTAAAATTGAATATCGCGACTCCCAGATCCAAGGGTGGTCTTAGAGGATTTGAGGCCTTGTGCTAATTAAATGCCAGTGCCAGAGAGCACAATTTTATCAATGGAGAAAATCTGACAATCGTGAATAATGTGTCCGTCATTCGAGGCATGTTACGACCGTATCATTGCGTATCAATCGTATCATAACCAAAACCAGTGTGTATACGAAAGTTTTTTAGCCGGAGCAGTGCGTATACGGCGTATACAGCCCGTATACGCACCACTACACCACTGCTTTCAAATACACTCTTACAAGTGAAGATGTTCCATTTGGATGCGATTGCATTACGTCACTATATGACGGAATGCCCTGTGTTGTTTATAGGTAACTTTTATGAATAGAAATATTCGCGGGAATAATTTTTGAAATTTACATTGTTTGTGTATTCATAATGATGTATTTAATTAAGCAGAGTAGAAATCAAGTGTTCCATAGATTGATTCACAACATTTCTGACCGAAGCCATACGGCCATCCTGAAGCCCGTATTGGGGCGTTGCTATACTGAATGTATATACGCGTATATTACAAAGCGTGGGTTGGCGTTCGCTTTGACAAACAAATACCTCACACAATGGAATAGGACTTTGAAGCATGATAATGACATCATATAATATTTCAATAATACATAACTCGAAAAATAAAGCATTTTTTCATTTGACATTCATGAAAATCCTCATCATAAAATGAAATGAAATGTGAGCTAATTAATGTGAACACATACGATACCAGCTAAGTGCGATACCCATGTGAGCTAATTAATGTGAACACATACGATACCAGCTAAGTGCGATACCCATGTGAGCTAATTAATGTGAACACATACGATACGAGCTAAGTGCGATACCCATGTGAGCTAATTAATGTGAACACATACGATACGAGCTAAGTGCGATACCCATGTGAGCTAATTAATGTGAACACATACGATACGAACTAAGTGCGATACCCATGTGAGCTAATTAATGTGAACACATACGATACGAGCTAAGTGCGATACCCATGTGAGCTAATTAATGTGAACACATACGATACGAGCTAAGTGCGATACCCATGTGAGCTAATTAATGTGAACACATACGATACGAGCTAAGTGCGATACCCATGTGAGCTAATTAATGTGAACACATACGATACGAGCTAAGTGCGATACCCATGTGAGCTAATTAATGTGAACACATACGATACCAGCTAAGTGCGATACCCATGTGAGCTAATTAATGTGAACACATACGATACCAGCTAAGTGCGATACCCATGTGAGCTAATTAACGTGAACACATACGATACGAGCTAAGTGCGATACCCATGTGAGCTAATTAATGTGAACACATACGATACGAGCTAAGTGCGATACCCATGTGAGCTAATTAATGTGAACACATACGATACGAGCTAAGTGCGATATCCATGTGAGCTAATTAATGTGAACACATACGATACGAGCTAAGTGCGATACCCATGTGAGCTAATTAATGTGAACACATACGATACGAGCTAAGTGCGATACCCATGTGAGCTAATTAATGTGAACACATACGATACGAGCTAAGTGCGATACCCATGTGAGCTAATTAATGTGAACACATACGATACGAGCTAAGTGCGATACCCATGTGAGCTAATTAATGTGAGCACATACGATACGAGCTAAGTGTGATACCCATGTGAGCTAATTAATGTGAACACATACGATACCAGCTAAGTGCGATACCCATGTGAGCTAATTAATGTGAACACATACGATACGAGCTAAGTGCGATACCCATGTGAGCTAATTAATGTGAACACATACGATACGAGCTAAGTGCGATACCCATGTGAGCTAATTAATGTGAACACATACGATACGAGCTAAGTGCGATACCCATGTGAGCTAATTAATGTGATCACATACGATACCAGCTAAGTGCGATACCCATGTGAGCTAATTAATGTGAACACATACGATACGAGCTAAGTGCGATACCCATGTGAGCTAATTAATGTGAACACATACGATACGAGCTAAGTGCGATACCCATGTGAGCTAATTAATGTGAACACATACGATACGAGCTAAGTGCGATACCCATGTGAGCTAATTAATGTGAACACATACGATACCAGCTAAGTGCGATACCCATGTGAGCTAATTAATGTGAACACATACGATACGAGCTAAGTGCGATACCCATGTGAGCTAATTAATGTGAACACATACGAAACCAGCTAAGTGCGATACCCATGTGAGCTAATTAATGTGAACACATACGATACGAGCTAAGTGCGATACCCATGTGAGCTAATTAATGTGAACACATACGATACGAGCTAAGTGCGATACCCATGTGAGCTAATTAATGTGAACACATACGATACCAGCTAAGTGCGATACCCATGTGAGCTAATTAATGTGAACACATACGATACGAGCTCAAGTGCGATACCCATGTGAGCTAATTAATGTGAACACATACGATACGAGCTAAGTGCGATACCCATGTGAGCTAATTAATGTGAACACATACGATACGAGCTAAGTGCGATACCCATGTGAGCTAATTAATGTGAACACATACGATACGAGGTAAGTGTGATACCCATGTGAGCTAATTAATGTGAACACATACGATACGAGCTAAGTGCGATACCCATGTGAGCTTATTAATGTGAACACATACGATACGAGCTTAGTGCGATACCCATGTGAGCTAATTAATGTGAACACATACGATACGAGCTAAGTGCGATTCCCATGTGAGCTAATTAATGTGAACACATACGATACGAGCTAAGTGCGATACCCATGTGAGCTAATTAATGTGAACACATACGATACGAGCTAAGTGCGATACCCATGTGAGCTAATTAATGTGAACACATACGATACGAGCTAAGTGCAATACCCATGTGAGCTTATTAATGTGAACACATACGATACGAGCTAAGTGCGATACCCATGTGAGCTAATTAATGTGAACACATACGATACGAGCTAAGTGCGATACCCATGTGAGCTAATTAATGTGAACACATACGATACCAGCTAAGTGCGATACCCATGTGAGCTAATTAATGTGAACACATACGATACGAGCTAAGTGCGATACCCATGTGAGCTAATTAATGTGAACACATACGATACGAGCTAAGTGCGATACCCATGTGAGCTAATTAATGAGAACACATACGATACGAGCTAAGTGCGATACCCATGTGAGCTAATTAATGTGAACACATACGATACGAGCTAAGTGCGATACCCATGTGAGCTAATTAATGTGAACACATACGATACGAGCTAAGTGCGATACCCATGTGAGCTAATTAATGTGAACACATACGATACGAGCTAAGTGCGATACCCATGTGAGCTAATTAATGTGAACACATACGATACGAGCTAAGTGCGATACCCATGTGAGCTAATTAATGTGAACACATACGATACCAGCTAAGTGCGATATCCATGTGAGCTAATTAATGTGAACACATACGATACGAGCTAAGTGCGATACCCATGTGAGCTAATTAATGTGATTTTAAACACCGGTTCCTCAGCACCGACTCGTTAGCAGTTTTTAAGGGGGTGTAAATGTTTGCACCGCTCGAGCAATTTATCTTTAGTAGCTGTAACAAGTTTGAAAACTTTAATTACTCTTTTGTTCTTGTATTTTGCCTCGGGCCGTCATCATCAACCACTTGTTAATGATGGTTGACCTCGACTCTTGGCGGGCTAAGTGCGAGACTGAAGGTCGTTATGCTAATCACTGATCAGCCGAGACGCCGCTGCTAATACAATGATTGATCGAGGTGCAATATTGCAGGGGGGGTGTCCCTTCCCTTCTCCCACATACCTACACGGAACATACGTCACTTGAGTTGATGATTTGGTGTATTTATAATAGTACCTAAGGTAACTCGACAGCTTAGGTCTTATGGCGTCTTCCGAATTAGATTCATTGATTATCGCGGGGGTCGTCACAAGGGGAGTCCAGCAAGGGGTGGCAGGGCCAAGTGGGAGGGGGACAAGGTCTCCTTTTATACCCTCTTACGACTGGCAGAGCCACCCTGAGCCGATTCTCACTGCAAGAGAGTGCATGTGCTTACGAAAGTTCCCTCAATGTTTAACTAGTCTCAGGCTTGCGATTTACGAAATAGCCGACTCCAATACTAATTTAATTGTCTACCTCTCAAAGTTCCTCTCATCTACTTGAAACGTTTCCTTTAGAGGTTATTTACTATCTTGAGTTGGATACCTGTGAATCTCTAACACAGTGGGCGTGACTAATGACTAATGACTAATAAGGTATTCTGAACACTCTAATAAGCGGGAGACTGCCTTTACGAATGTGTGGAAGAACGGCTGATATCTGTTGATTTTCGTTAAAACAGCGTGCATGAACGGGGCATGTGACAAGGATCTGTGGTCGGTACGAGTAGTTACGGTGGGGCTAAAGTAGTTCCACAGCAACCTTGTGGATGCTGACGTCATAGATGAGTGAGTCGGAGCTAATCAGCGGGTGACTTCTACAAATACTGACATTTGATTGGCCAATGCTAAACTATGACGTTAGCATCCACAAGGTTGCTGTGGAACAACTTTAGTATACCCCTGTCTAGCACAAGGGATGTTTATAAGAAACATCTTCAAAGCGAATTAAAATATATTCCGTGTTCTTGCTCTCGCGAATTTTTCCACCGAGGTTGATTCTTGACTCGAATCTCTTACTAGAGCGTAGATGCTTTTAGCGAGTTCTTGCGGGTAACATTGAGGAGTTGGGGGGGGGGGGGGGTGTGCCCTAATGATCTCCGAGCTAGCCAGATGTTCGCGCCTTGTGCTATCCACTAACTTTTTACTCTTCCCACTGTTGCATACTTAAACGATGTCTCAGTTCCTGGCTATTTATCTTGTACGCTCGCTGACAACTCATAATTGAGAATAATTTATTCCCAATGCTTCCATGTAGCGAGTAAACGAGGAACTAGAGATGTGGTTTCTGTATTTTGTTAGAAAACGCTGTTTTTTCTTATATTTCTTGGAAAGCTGGGCTTTTTAGTAATTAAAATATCAATGCTCGCTTTTTACCAATTTGCTGTTAAAGAAACTTAGTACAAAATCTACTGACTTTGTTTATTGACTTGTCCCCAAAAATACTTCATTTTCAAGGCCAATGGGTGGCCATGTTTGAATTAATACTTTAGTAACATAATGATCTCATTGCAAAACAGCTCCGCTGTTTATAAATGTCCGATATCACTAGCTGGACCAAGAGAATTTTATGTTCGTTCTAAAATTGTTTCACAGTTTTGTTCTTATTTTACAGTAGCACGATCTATGATCATAACACCGTAAATAATATATATAATAAGTTTGTGGAATGAACAATATTATTTGACCTTCTGTCGTATCTGCTGTCTTAAACTATCTAGCGAGAGAGGCAAAGACAAGTTTTACAAAAGATTGCGTGTTCATTATTTCCTTCCACGATGGCTCATAAGATTGGCGCGCAGGTCGTGAGCGTATGCTTACGTATATTTGGGGACGTGGGCTCAAATCCCGCATAAGGCATGACTTTATTGTTATTGTCCTCAATCTTCAGAACTATTTCAGCCCTCGTTGTCTCAAATATCATGATTGCAATAATAAAGTCTTCAAGATGTAAAGCAACAAGAATAATCATCATTTTCATCATCATCATCTACGCGACACTTACACTCATGGGTAGAATGTATTGCATTTGCATTACATTATGCTAAGTTCTGAAAACAAATGCCAGAGCACATTTTTTCAATTAATTTCAGTAAATTTCGCACGATCAACTTTTCGTAAAGTTCACCCTTCGCCGTCATTCTCCCTCATATCAGCCCTACTTGGTGCTAAAGACTGTCGTACGTTCAGGGCTAATTCCTTTCGAGTTGCCGCGTTATACCGAGTTAGTAAAGTTAGCAGAAGGTAATTATTCAATCAGGTTTCCCCGTTAAAAGTTCGCTCAGTAATTAATTTCCTAGTCTAGTGTAAATGAACAAGCCTGTTAATCTGGCCATTAACAGTGCCCAGTTTGGCTGCGCTGTCGGCTGTACCGGTGAAGTCTGATTCTAATGACGTTTCATAATTGCCCCGTTCAGAATGGCTGACGATAATCTCGGTAATTACACCCCGAAGCTACGGGGCTACACAGACCCCCTCCCCCCTTCTGCTCGCCTGCTCACAGCACCGGCCTATTAAATTGATGAATACTCCTGTCGCATTCACTCTGCCTTCACGGCTACTTAGCATTGTGTACTCTCAAACCACAGACCCGCTTGACTTGAGCCGAGCGTTCTTAGGCAATTAATGAACCACTCACGCTCATCTACATTTATGGAATCGGGGTATCGAAGATTATCACTCAACCGGTCAAAACTATTATACAACTCTATTATGACATTATTGTAGTGTGTTTATTTTTTGTGCGATCAATTTTCGACTGATTAGTTCAAGATGAGGATAATATTACTAGTGACGACAACCTTATGTACTGACACGTGATGAATAATGCTTGGGTAGCTACATGGAAATACATGGAGATGCCCTTGCCGTGAGAAGCAAAGACGTTTTATTTCATTAGGATTCCCCGATACCTGCTTGTTATTGTCCACTATCGAGTGGTGCGACCGTGATTGAATGATCCCTCATCACGCTTGCCAACAGATGAGCTGATCTGATAGTATCACTACAATACCTGAGTCATGAGACCGAGATGCAACTAGATTTAGGTTGGTAGTTGTCACATGCGTCACTCCACTATTTCTTAATCCAGGCCTGGGCTACCTACGGCCCGCGAGACTGTGTGAAGGCACCATTATAAATACCCCGATGTCCGGTTTTGAGAAAAAATTTTATGTATCAATCTTGAAAATGTGTAGCCTAATATCACAATAAATATATTTACATTCACATTTGAATTTCATAATTCACACAAAATTAGCCTTACTTACTTGCTCATCGTTGTAAATGCTGTCTCTAGGATAAAACAGCGCAAATATGTTTCGCCTCCCCCCAGCCCCAGGGACTCTGCCCCAAACCTCTTAAAATGCACAAAGCTAAACGCGCCCAAGTTTGCTGGCTGATCACTGTTTTATCCCGTCTTTTACTATAAAAATATGAACGCACTAATAATTTGTCCCGCGGATGAAAAGGGTTGCCCCACAACGCGGTAGGCTGCCGACATCAAGGACAGATGCGTACCAGGATGATTGTGTGTAGGGTGTCAGGGGGGGTGCGAGGCTACAAGTGGATGGTCGGAGACTCGGCGTAGGATATAGACAACCCCTAGTTGCTTGACCTTCTGCCTCCCCCCCCCCCCGTCTCATATCTAGACATGTTCTCAATGACTTCTGTACTCAATGGTTATATACCAATCATATTCACTGCTGCATAGTCTTGGTTAGAGGCTATAAGAGGGACGTGTGCGGTGTTTATGCGCTTCCTGCTTGACTAATGATGGCTCGCGCTAACATAACAACGAGATATTCACCACTTCCGACGTCACCGCTTTAATTTAAATGGATTCGCCTGATTAATCACCTCAATTCGTAAATTAATTACAAACATTAATTACGTTGCACAAGTTCAAATGTTGATGTAGCGGACTCAAGATGGGAGGAACGAACATGTACTTGTGATAACAGAGGTCGAGGGTCAGATGGGGAGGTTCGAGGAACCAATAGTAGCGACGCGAGAGGTCGCTGGTTCGATACCGCCCACCGGCAGTCCTCAGTGAAGGTTTTCCTGTCCCAAGGCGAACCCTCAAACATTCCTTCCCAACTATTGCAAATATCGTAACACCTAGTTTGTCACTGAAGAGGGACATGAAATGTCCTTGGGCACGTTTTTCTACGAATAATAATTATTATTATATTATACACAAAACATTTTATTCCTTTTATAGATAATATGGGGATACTTTTGATGTGTTGCTATTTTTTGTTAGGGATAAAATCACACTTTTTCACTATACCGAAAATGTGTTTATTTAAAATTGCTAACACACTTAACAATAATTAATTATCCCATATATATAATCCCCCCCCCCCCCCCTACGATACTTGGCATGTGTATGTGTATAACGTTTAGACGATGAAGGGGGAGGGGGGGGGGGGGGAGGTCTTACATTGGTTTTGCTCTTCTATTGTGCAGGTCCATTCTTGTCTTTGTACCGAACACTTGCGCTTTGTGTACCTCATATTATCTGCAGTTCATACTTCATACATTGGTACAAACCGGACTTACAAGGTTGTTTGTTTCCCCTCAATACAGGCAGGGCCGTCGACTCTTACGTTGATTTTGTTTACATATAAAAGTCGTTACTTCTTGACTTGGGCTGTATCTGTACATAAACACAGCCAACAATGGGTAATAAGAGAATGAGTGGGGCGTAGTCAAACCCTGTTGTGTCGCTTTCTCCCGTAACTCGTTTTGTCATTGGAAACTTCACAGGATACTTCTGTCTGACATTTGGGGGTGTTCGTGTTTTCTTCTCTCAGAAATAATTTGAGATTCTGCGATTTTGCATGTTTGTAGTTTTTTGATATTTTTGATACATGTATATTTTGATCATATTTAGAAAATCATACTTTTTAAATCATAAATAAATAAATAAATAAATAAATTCACATTTAGAGTCTACCCACTCAGTAATTAAACTGATTTGCAGTGGGGGACTTTAATTTAAAGTGACTAAACCAACCCTGTAGGCTTCGAACACCATCGACGAGTGAGCGATGATAACCAATCAAAGATCGATATTTCATAAAAATGCAATTCCTTGCCATTTTACAAAAATCGTAGAACGTAGAATACCATGGGACCATTTCCCGGCTATCTGTAAGCTTTCATTCGATAATCGGATAATTGGTTTATAAAAGTTCTTGATTTGCACAGATCAGCTAAGACGCGAACAAATTGCAAAACTTCATCTTCCGATCTTCCGACTTCTTCTGGCTACATAAGTGGAAAGAAATCGAGGAGGTAAACTTCATCGAAAGTTTCACGTGGGGGTGTGGGTGGGGGGGGGGGTGATCACTTGGTGACAACGCTCCCCGCAAGTTAGGAGTTATAGCTTCAGTTTCTGATCTCAAGAAGGTCCGAGCTCTACCGGGAGGGGAAGCTTTGCGCTGCTGTCAGCAGATAAATTAGGGGTGAGGTATAAGGCCTATCATCAAACACTTTCTGACTTCTTTCTTGTCAGCCGATAAGCATCGCTGGCCATCGCTTCTATTTGTGGTGTACTCTGAATCTCCAGAACTCAATTCATTTGAATTGCTTTCTGCGCTCAGACCTGAAAGAGTTCCAATTCTAATCTGACGTCACATTGAGACAGTGTGGTGGCATGAGTCTGAGACGTGATGTGATGTGTCTCCATCTACAGATATACTCAGGTACTTTATCATCAGTTAAGAATGCACAACGATCAAATAAAAATGATCGACTATAGAAAAGATGACTGCATTATCGATCGATATGACAAACTTGAAGCAATCTTTACAGATGTCGTGATCGTGCCCGGCGCCCTCCCGTGTTGGAGTAACGCGTGTTACTGCTGAGCCTCTATTGAATCACTCGATACATTTTCTTTGCGCAATGATTTACGTCATCCAGCAACTAAAAGTTACTCCATCTTTCCGTAATCCATTTTCTCTATTTAAAACGTTGAAATAATTTTCAATTTCATCGCAGCGGCGAACAACGTAATCACATAATCCTAATTCCAATCACATCATAAACCGGCCGTGAATGTCTGTTATAAATCTGCCGCCCTAACCGCTCAATAACCAGTGTGCTCCGGCTAGGGTCGCCATTAAATAGCGATGTCTGACTGCTCAACCGACAAACGTCATTAGCGCATATCGTGGCCTGGCTCTCATCTCTATCAAAGCTCGGGTGAAGAGCGCTTTCACTCCACAATATCGAAACCTCGTTAGCTCTTCACTAAAAAAAAAAAATTGCGTCAATGAAAAATTATTAATTTTTGTGTGTGTGAGCGTCATTGAAGCTGACGCGATCGTGTTTTTATAAAGCGGATGACGCTGCCTGGAAACCCACTAGTTGGTGTATCCTTCTACGAGTGTGCACGCCCTCAATAAGAGTGCTGATGAATCGAACACTTTGCATATTACTTAACCCAGATGGTTCCAAAGACCACCACGCCCGTCTCGAAGATATCCATCCACCTGCGTAGTTACTAGTTAGCGCGCACTCGGCACTAGACCCACTGAGGTGTTTGCGAGACAAAGATAGGTAGATCAAGAAGATTGTGACTATTCCTATGTTTGTGTATTATATTATGTAATGTAGAGGTTGCAATGTAAAAATCTGAACAATGAAACTGTGCATTCTATATCAATTTTCTATGTTGGATTCTTTATTTGCCCTTTACCAGAGTTTGTTTGTGAAAGTATTCGCGGTTTGCGAAATAACTCTCAAAGCTAATTAATGTAATTCATATTTTAATAAAAATGCGATGTATTAAGTAAGTTTTAATGACATACCATTCATTGGCTATACTCAATTTGCATTTAATTGCATTCCTGCAACTGGAAACCTCTCTCTCCCTCTCCCTTTTACATTGAAGTAACACCGAATTATTTAAATTGTATACTAGTTTCATGTTATAGTATAATACACTAAATCAATACGTGTCAACTTATTTTAAAAAGTAGTAATACGCTGACATTGAAAATACAACCGCTTGTGATCAACGTACACAATTAACCGCACACAGTACAATCCGCAAAGGATGTAAAATATGACGGTTATTTTGAAAATATATTTATTGGCAATCACTAGAGATAAGACTATCTCTAGTGAAACATTGTCGTGGAATGGTTAACGTTGTCCTGTGTGACTCTTTAACTCAACAAAGACAGAGAGTCTACTATCAGTAAATAAAGTTTGTGTGCACTTCAATCTAGCAACCAATACAATATTCGCCATTTTGTCTAGCGGACTCAATGTTCGCCATCTTGTCCAAGTATTCGAGGCCTCGGGAAAACCTGCTTTATAACGAACGACACCAAGAAGTAGAGTTATACAAGGCCTAGGCCTAAGCTTGGAAACGCAACGATTGAAAGGTGTAAGAAGTACTTTTGATGAATATACTCAATGATGAATACAGTGAATTGGTGTGTCTATTTGCACGAATTAGTTATTACCTGATTCTATCTTCGACTTTCTCAGCAGATTCGAACAGAGTTGAAAAAAGTGGGCGGGAAAGCATAAGTTGCAGGAAGTTTGGTAGCAAGTGATTTATGAGTGTTGAAGAAGCTAAGTCAGGACTCAGGACACAGAAAACAGGACTCAGGATACACGCTTTAGGAAGAGATCATGTATCCAGTAGCAGCACACACATGCGCACGCAGTTCCTACGCCTATGGGTTACGGGCCTAGCAGAGTGGTAGGCGAAGAGTCGATAAAGTAGTGCTACTATAACTTGAGGTAGATTTGTTTATAATGGCAAAGATAGGTCTTAAAACAAAGGTCTATGGTCAAGTATTTGACCGCTCCGCGCGCTAGTGTCGCAGAGAAATTCTGTACGACTGTGTTGCTTTACTCGCATGATGAAACTGATGACCACAAATTTGGCCCCAATAAATGAAATACAGCGTCGTGAAACATTTGTTTGTACACACATTTCATTTTGTCATTTAGCCGGGGCAAATGTTCAATTGCTCTGCATTATTCCCCTCTGCTCTTGAGTTATATAGTACAAACCAAGTTATTGCAATTGCAACAATGGTGGCGTAGATACTACAAAAGTAAAAAAAAAACTAAATTCGAAACATTTGTCGTTACTAAGATTTATTTTCTTAACAGAAGCAATATAATATTACATTTGAAAATGCTTCGTCACTCATCAGGTCTACTATACATGAAACACAACGCAGTTAATATTGATCCCGAGTAATCGTTATTACATAGATAAATACATGTTTTTCATGTAACCAGAGGTTTTGAAATATTCAGTCCTGCCGCACAATGGTCGTGTCGATGTAGTTGTGTCTATAGATTAACTTGAACTGGTCCGGCCGCGGTGGAAATGCGGCAACGATGCATTCTAATGGACTTCCGGTCAACAGGAACGCGCGCCGGAAATTGGGGTTGTTCGGGGAAGTTGGGAGTACGCATTTTTTAAATGTTCATGTTCATGATGGACATTTGCGTTGAAATTTTAATCGCGTAATAAACTGACAACGATTATGGTTATGGAATTTAACTCGACTGGAATTGAAAGCATCGCCCATGAAAACTGGCGTTCATATCTCTGGCTCGTCAACGCTTTATATTGCAGACACAAAAATATCAGCTTGGATTTTATTCGCTGAGTAATAATTGTAACTCTTCATAGTTGATACCAAAAGTGTTGGTATTATATTGATGTAGGAGTGAGTGTCAGTTCAGTGAGATGATGAATGTAAACGAAAGTGGGTTGTCATTTTAAAAGCGACAAAAACGAACTAGCCCGCCATTTATAACAAGTACAATTTAATAGACTTGTAGAGAAATACAATGTGAATATGAAGTAATAAACTAATTATGTACTGTGTATTTAAAAAAATCTGTTGTACATAAAGTGTATGTATAACACTTAAATATAGAAATGTTATTGTATTGCCTTCTCACTTTTACTCGACCAGCTGAACATTGTAGATAAACAAATGTGAAATGTTTCCATTTGAGCTGTAATATTATTTTATAAAATTATAATTCTATTCATTTTATTTTGAACAGAGAAAATAATATAATTATATGTAAATGAATATCACCGTTGTTAACCGAATACACAGGGAATGAATGTCAATAAATTAATATTTATACCCTTTGATAGCTTCACGTGACATGTAGCAATAAATAGCACATATCCAATAATTATGTCAAAGGCAATTGATGCAACAAAACAAGATAGTGAATTAAAAGAGCTACAATTATCACAGGTGCTCGTTGTTGATTTAGAACAAAAGGATGAAGCGGACGGATCATAAAGGTGTACGCGCGCTTTTGACTTTTGAATTTGTTCGTTTTATCGTTCACGTTTGCATTTCACGTTCCACATCAAAGCATGTTGTTTTCCCCGACGAGTATTTTACAGTAGAGAGTGGAACATGAAGCCTGACACCCATTACTCTAAACATGGTGAAACTGAACGTTCAATAAGTTCAAATCTAATTCAAAATACAAAATGCAGAAAGTTTTATCAAGTAAATTTGCCTCCATGGCTAAAAAAAATGACTTTAATGTTTTATATGTATTTTATACTGAACGTCAAATAACAAAATTATTAAACAGTTTTATTTCTAGCAATATTTATAAAACGATAATCAGACCGTTTTTAGATAATAACTGTAATAATAAATATCTGCAGAAAACCAGACCAGGACCCCTATTCTGTTACCTTTCCTTGTTACGTAATATCGTATTGTGATCCTAAATGAATTCTGCCTGACTTAGAACTTGTTACATTGAATATAATGTAACGTTATATTGGATGTTGATTATTTGGTGTTAACCAACGTGCTCGACAACTAGGTCGTATTAAGTCGGCGGTGATTGGAGGAAAGGGACCAGCGCAAGGATGAGTTGTAGTTTTTCTTCCGAACTTCGTATACTCTGTGTCTTTAAATTAATATTTATGTATCGTAATTTTTCAACTTTTATGAAATATGAGTTATAGTTTCTGTTAGAAGTTTTAATACACTTGAAGCCTTTGGGAAGCAACTATATAGTTGGAATATATCACATGGTTTTATGTCTCGGAGTATAAATAGCAGGTTTAAAGTGAACATATTCTTTAAACAATTCGATCCTTGCAACTGGAATTGCAAAGAGTAGGAACTATGTTTCTCGCGTTTCTGTTATGCAAAGCTGTGAGCCATGTTGCTTTGATATTATTCTATGCAGTAGTGAGTGACTTGTCTGAAATAAACATGGTGTCGTGAGCTCAAAGCACTTTTAATTTTCGTCAAAATATGTTACGTATAAATGTCCGGTTAAACATCAAAACATATTTAAATAAATACATTTTGTATTTTTAGTTTCCCACTCAGTTACTAGAACTGATTTTCAATGGGGACATTTATACCATTTGTTATATGCTTCGTTGCTATGATAGCTCCAAAGTCACCGTTAAAATGTAATCCAGTAGACCCAGTGGCGTATACAGAGGGGGACTTTCAACCCCCCCCCAAATCCCAGCCTTAATTATAACCTGCAAATCATCTAAATTTACGCAAAGAATTAAGTAGATTTACATATTAGTTTCTCTTTCTGCTTAGTCGGGAAACACTCCCGTATAAATGAGATTGTATAAGTTGTAACAATATAGTAATTTTGTATGATGTTGATGGTTGAACGTTTTTTGAAGTCGTATTTGGCGTCGTTGTAACCCGTGTCCCGTTCAGAAAAGCACCTCACCTTCTTCTAAAACACACTAAAACCACTTCAAAAACACGGATTTATTACAAATCGCCTGCGGTGCTATTGTGGGGGACGTGGCCCCTCCACACCCCCCATTGTGCCGTTTGTTGAACACCTTTTTACACGTATGTTCTACTCTGGGTAGTCCCCCCGAAATATATTCCTGTGTACGCCACTGAGTAAGCCTATCATATTGATAGATTAAAGTCAAGTTCCAACGTTAAAAAACTCAGCCCGAACCAGGAATCGAACCCTGAAATTTCTGCAAGTTACTTTCAATTATTATGTATTTATGTATATATTTATGCACACGCATGTTAGCCTATAAACAAAGGATGCAATGCCGAACATTTAGATCCCCACCACACATAACACGATTTGTATCATGGCCAATAAGTAAATATAAAATCTATAGGCTATGCTAATGCATTATAATGAAGTCCAACACAATTCAATTTACCCGGCGAGTCCACTAAGTGATGCGTCCTCGAATCCCATCTTTGATTAATTTGCTTCTCTCCGCTGATTGGTCGCTAGTGTTGTTCCACTATCAGCATCTATATTTGATGCTGCACTTCAGTAAGCAGCCGCGTAATGTAACGGTGCAGTTCTCACTTATTGATTGGGCATCTGGTTCGTCGCATCAAACAGCACAACTCGACTACCGCAAAGGGTTAATTTATTCAGCAATGCAAGCGATGGACTGTGACATGGCTTTATTCATTTTACAATGATACACTCGTCATGAAAACATTAGCCACTCTACTCTATCACTTTGGTTGATACATTTACTTTTTGAAGTAGCATTAGTGAAAGATATAATTAAACCAATGTATTATTGCTAACTTGTCTCTGCCTTATCGAAGGTTGCCAATATGACACGGAATAACGAACAAAATATCAGAAATACAGGAGATGAAACACTAAAGGAACAAATATTAAACAAATTATAACATATTACAATTTTGGTATTAAACTCATACGATATTTATTTATGTTAGTTGTTCATACAAATGATTCCAAAAGCAGGAAATGAAATCCTTCAAAGCAAGAAAATTATGTCATCAATAAAAGAAGTATCTAGTTTAAACCTTTTACAAAACTTAACAAAGTAATCAGGTATCGTTACAAGTTGCTCTAATTACCTCAATGCTTTGGAAAGAGTACATATAAATTAAAATAGGGAACATACATAAATCAATAACTTCCATCTATGGGTCGATCTCAAATGTGTCCATTGTTGTTTACCCGGAATGAAATGAAGAAAATAAAAATGAAAACTACTTTGTTAAACTAGAACTGCGTTTGACAGATGATGAATTTGGTAAAAGTCTTAAGATTTATATAATGTGAATCATTTATTAGAATTTCATTAAATATCTTACGTATCTTAACTTAATATAAAGAAAGTAATCGACAGTGTACTTTTTTGTAGTTAAATACAAATCAAAATGTTGCTGATGGCGTCTGAAACAGACGGGAGTAAATTATGCGCGATAAAATGAGGAATAAGACTAGTTTGTTTCATTCAAACAACGAAGCGCGTTGTTCTTTCGACGATATTGTTTGGGTCATTTAAGGTATGAATAACTACATAAAACGAACAATTCAAATTAATTTGAAAGCTTCAAGCTAAAGATCAAAACGAAAACGGTTTTTGTTTTCATAATCCTCAATATAATTTAACATTTTTCTCTATTTTCTATTTTATTATTTTCCTCTATTTTTTAATATATTATAAGCAGCAACGAAGCATATAATACCTGTTATAAATGTCCGTCACTGAAAATCAGTTCTTGTAAGGGACTGGGTGGGTACTATAGAGTATAAAAACTACAAATGTATTTATTTATTCAAGCAAAAAGTCACGAGTAGACACTTCCATCAAAATGAACGTTCGAATTAAAGTTTAACTATACATGACATCAACGCTAATTTCAAGAAAAAAGTACCACAAAACCTTTAGATGTTTATACTAATTAATTCAACGGGCTCCTAGGGATATAATATATTAATTCCACGAAGTTTAACAGTGTGGCCCGACTATGTAATGCGTATTTATTCACTTAATACAATGTATTGCTCTAGCAAGACGGAATGACGAGACGAGAGAGGTTGTGTAGCCGACAGCGAACAAAGTATCAAGACGGCAATTATATGCGCCAAGGGACTGACACTTGGCTTGGTTCTAACTGAGCTAGTCTAAGTTCTTAACACATTCACAGCTACACTCGGAGCCAGGAGCGTCGCTCTAACCAAAACAGAACGAAGCAAGAGAGGAAGAACGATGACGAAGGGGAAATAGGTTTTAATTGAGGAAAAGAGAAAAACAGAGTGTATTTTAAAAAGTGAGGAAGGTGTAATTCTTGTTCAATATAGAGCGAAATTGCGATAGAAAGAATAAAGACAACGAGGGGAAACGCAAAGCGGAGAGACAATCCCCAGAGTAAAGAGAGATAGACGGTAGAATTATGGAGACGAGGAGTTGTCTTGACTAGAAGGCTGATAACGAAAGATACAACTCAAAGTAATATGTATAGTAATAATAGTATAGTATAGTAATAATAATAAATGGTATTTATTAGGCGGAGTTAAGCTAAAAGCTTCTTTACAACTTAACCATACACTACATTTACAATGAGTTCAGACAATATTTATGCACAATAATACAACACGTAGCCTACAGTAATGAATTAAAAATTAACATCTATAAGCTGAAATTAAGAATAAATAAAAATAAAAAAAACTAGGCCTGAAACAAGTAAACCATTAAACGAATGGAAAAGAGAGTAGGAAAAGGAAGGATGAACGGTAATTAATTAATGCCGAGAAAATGAGGGACAACTCAAGAAAGGAGACAAAAAGGAAAAGAACGAGCAAAAGTACAAATGTAACGAACTAGACACCCCGATCTTAATATGCACAATTCTAAATGAGAAACTGTTCATTAAACAGTACCAAGTTAATAGATCGTCTAAGCGGCGACGACGGTTTTCAAGTTGTGGTTTCCCGTCTAACTTGTGAGGTAGCAGGAAGGTTTGCAACTGCCAGAGGCAATTAGTTCTAAGACGGCGTCACTAACGCCCTCTCGGGAGGCGGAATTAAACTCGTGTGCGGTGATCATTATATGATGAAGCCTCCCGGAAAGTTACACGTTTGCGTTACTCCGTGACTCAAGCACGGCGCGCGGTGATTGTGTCTCCAGAGGATCGTCTCGCGGTCGGGAAATTACACTTCCATGTCGGCTGTCGACAGACACAGACTCGCTTGCCTTACTTGTCACCACCGCCTCAACCCGAGAACATTTCGGTAATGAAATATAGGAGTAAGGAAATGTTACCCCTAACAAATAACAAATAACCGTTATGTTAAACGATCAATCCGCTACATCGTTATTAAATTGAAGAAAGAAGCATCGCTCTTTGGGTATTCCAACTTTCTTTTAATAGCATAAATTGAAATTAATCTCATTGTGAATCCTAGGTGAGTATATCAAAGGAGCAGTTGCTGTTTTGCTGCTTCATAGATTGGCCAGGTATAGGTGTAATACTAGCTGTGTATTGTGTATTGCTGGAGGTGCCAGGTAGTTATAATAGAAGAGATAAGTAGGTTTAATATAATCTCCGTACGCTATCTTGCTCACGTTTCTCCTACGTTTTCTATCTGGGCTTCTATTCAAGACAAAGAAAGTCTCCCTAATTCTTCCGTCCATACCTCTTTATTCTAGGACTGTCTTTCTCTGTTTTCCGTTTCCCCTCATTATTTGTATCTCAATCGCTCTGTATTTTGCACGAATATAGCTTTCTCACATTCTGATTTAGCTGGTCTACCTGTGTGTCACGTTTTGGTGGAGGTGCCAGTCTAGTTTACGTCTCGCTCTCTTACTTTTGCAATCATACTAATGGAGACGATGTATGAAGATGGAAAACCGCTACAGGCTACAGGACATCAACACCAAGCAAAGATTGGAAGCTGTAACGCAGGAGCTATTTCTACTAGATCAATAACACAACAATCAAATAAACAAACAAACAACAAGAAACTATAGGCACCGTGTTTGGCCACTGAGCGCGCTAGTGAGATCGATTGAAGCGCTCATGTGTCAGACTGGCGCACCTCGGGTATGAAAACATTGCACCGTCGCAATGGAAAACCACGCGGGAGGTACGAAGTGTATCGTCATTAAATACGGATTTAATAAAATAAATCCAGGCTACGAGGCAAAGCAATCTTTTATTGAATGGCAAGGATTCTTTAAATTTGACCATGTTTTTGATTTAACGGAAACTCGAGATGGTGTGGTTAATTTTTTAACGTCGAAAGTGGTCAGGCAGACGTCAGTGAGTTTGACGCCCTATGATGTTAAAATTGAAGTAAGTATTGTATATTTTATTTTATGTGTTGTGGTTTATACCTAGTAGGACTCTTTTAAGTACGCAATTGAAAGTTAGGTATACTGAAAGAAAAATCATTGTTGCATTCTGTGGGCAGACCGGGCCCAGCATAGGCCTAGCGTTGCTAGCATATGGGTAGGCCTAGGCTAGGCTCGTAAACTTGTAAAAGTGAGCGCCTATCGATGTATTTCGGTACCGATTTGTGCAGCCAACAATACAACAACCCTTGTTGCCACTTCTTGCTGCCTCTTCAGCCATAACTAATAATAGTCCAAGAGCCAGCAACATAAAAGCTCCCCTCATAAGGTACATATGTTTTGACTATTGGAATAGGAGCGGAAAAACTACTCTACTAACAAAACGCGCGTCTTACTCCTCAACGTGGGGGCTTTTAGGCCCCACAGGGGGCCAAAAAAGCCGAAAAAAGGCCCAAGGTTCCCCTCATAAGGTACATGGATGGAGTAAACGCCATTTTGTAGAGATAAGTGTCCCAAATAGGAATTCGAAGAGTAAGACGGGATATTAGGGGGCGTTTACCGATCAGACGCCATTTTACCTAAAAAGGGCCATTTTTTATTTTCGCACATGTATGCGCTTAAATACTCAAATCATATCCGGAAATGTCTCGAGACGTTGAAAAACATAAATTTTAAAGAAATTTTGGGTTATTGTCCTCGCCAGACGCCCTCAAAAGCGGCCCAAAAAGGCCAAGGTTCCCCTCATAAGGTACATGAATGGAGTAAACGCCATTTTGTAGAGATAAGTGTCCCAAATACGAATTCGAAGAGTAAGACGGGATATTAGGGGGCGTTTACCGATCAGACGCCATTTTGTCCAAAAAGGGCCACTTTTTATTTTCACACGTGCACGCGCTTTAACACCCAAAACATATCCTTAAATGCCCCTAGAGGTGAATACATTTCTAAGATATTGTGTGATGTCCTCGCCAGCCCCCCCCCCCCCACAGCCTCGATCCGGATGCGATAGTTTTGAAGCTCCGCCCACCCCTAACTTTAATATACCAGTATTTATTATTATTAATGTCAGGATTTAAGGATACGTTTTGGGTGTTAAAGCGCGTGCACGTGTGAAAATAAAAAGCGGCCCTTTTTGGACAAAATGGCGTCTGATCGGTAAACGCCCCCTAATATTCCGTCTTACTCTTCAAATTCCTATTTGGGACACTTATCTCTACAAAATGGCGTTTACTCCATTCATGTACCTTATGAGGGGAACCTTGGCCTTTTTGGGCCCCTTTTGAGGGCGTCTGGCGAGGACAATAACCTAAAATTTCTTTAATATGTATGTTTTTCTACGTCTCGAGACATTTCCGGATATGTTTTGAGTGTTTAAGCGCATGCATGTGCGAAAATAAAAAATGGCCCAATTAGGTAAAATGGCGTCTGATCGGTAAACGCCCCCTAATATCCCGTCTTACTCTTCGAATTCCTATTTGGGACACTTATCTCTACAAAATGGCGTTTACTCCATCCATGTACCTTATGAGGGGAACTTTGGGCCTTTTTTCGGCTTTTTTGGCCCCCTGTGGGGCCTAAAAGCCCCCACGTTGAGGAGTAAGACGCGCGTTTTGTTAGTAGAGTAGTTTTTCCGCTCCTATTTCAAAAGTCAAAACATATGTACCTTATGAGGGGAGCTTTTATGTTGCTGGCTCTCCGTCTATAATGTATCATACAATTTCGCCACAGTTATTGGAAGAAACAATCTCAATTACATGTAAACGCCATTTATTGACAGCTGGTAGGCCGAGGCGTGATCTTGTTTTGTTTCTTTCCACCCCGAGCTGCAAAGTTCTGCCACTGCACGCGCTGTATGTACTAACGCACGGTGCCTATAGGGCACTAGCAACACCAAAAGACAACAATGGAACAAATTAATTGAACTGATGGGCACACAATCAGCTGTCAAAATAATAAAATTGCAACCGTAGAAATAAAAACAAGTGTAGCAATAGTAACTGCTCGCCATTTAAAACTTTTAATGATAGACAACGACTAAGTGAAAGTTTTGTAGGTATGTGTATTTGTTTGTTTTTTGTTTTGTTTTTCAAAATCAGCAGAAATTATTTTTTGACAGCTTGTTGTTTGTCCATCGATTCAATTCATTTGTTTCATTGTTGTCTTTTGGTGTTGCTAGTGCCCTATACAAAGCCAACATCCAAAACAACAACGCTAACAAAATCAAAGCAGAGCTAGGCTGCTGGAGGTCTTGGGTGAATTATTGATACAGATCTGATGTTAGTGCTTGTTTAATACTGGCAACGAAGTCAGTTGACCTCCAGTTTCATTACTCTCCACTTAAGTAGGGTAAGTACAGGGTTTCAAAGATAATTAATTCTAAACGTAAGAGGCCAGTTCTTGCCAGACATCTATATATGACACGATAATTTCTTCTCTCGGCCTAATTGCTTTGCTAAGTTCTTTGCATTAAGAGTCTGCGACACCAGAGCAAGAGCATTTAAGGTTTTTTGTTCGTATCTTTAAAACAACTCTTATAATCGAAATTATGGAAAGATACATCAGATAGATATTACCAGGGCCTATCCGGGGAATCTGAATAATACCAACATAATAACTTCAATCTATGTTTTGATATGTGTTATTGTTTTAAATGTCTCTTTTTGTAAGCTTGTTTTCTATTTTGTGTATATATATATATTGTATATTTCATTTTTATTACTTTTATTATTAGATCTACTTGCTAATCATTGTTTATGATTGTTTAATAATCATGCTCCCTGTTTTATGGTATTATTAATATTCTTTATGTGTTTGTAGCAGTGATATTCTCTGCCAAATCATGTATGAAAGGGAATAAATATAAATAATATAATATATATTTTATAATATAAGGCAACCAAGCTATTTTAGGAACATTTTACTCGGTAACTATCATACACACAGACTTTAGACATATGTGTGTTGAGTAAAATGACCTACATATATGTTTGTACCATACATAGTTTATGTTCAACTATTTTTTTTGTAAATTCATAACTTTATGTTTGTTTTTTTGTCATTTGTATTCATTTCATAATTTATAGGAATTAAACCCTTCATTTTATGGCTGCAATTATAGGTCATATTATAATAAACATCATAATACTTGTTTACTGAAAGTTTAACATTATTATCTTTAGTAGTTCCTGAGATATATGTTCCTACAAATTAGTCTAAAGATTTTGTAGGCTAGTTTAGGCGGCTAGGGCACGTTGTAGTTTGTAATTCACTGTCTGCCGTAGTAAATATCGCTTTGATTCAGGTTAGAAATTAATGATAGATAAATAATCAAATTACCTTGACATCTGTTGGTTCTTTGATGAATATTAATTATCCTCACAAATTGTCATTTTGATCTCTTAGAACATCGAACGCAGATGTGAGGTTAGGTCTAGAATCTGCCGGTGATTATTTGCCGCACACGTTTGTTAAGTATTAACTCAATTTGCATCAATACCAGCAACAGAAATACTAGGCCTAGGTTCAGTACACTGATTGGAACCCAAATGTGTCTTATTAGATTTGAAAACGAGGCATTATAGTGGTTATAATTTACAAAAACACAATTAACATATACACATATCAAAACTTATGACATTTCGCTGTCAATACTGTGAAGCTAGCTCTAAAGTCAAATGCTAAGATACAGTAACCGAATGCCAACATTTGAAAGAAGAAATCCACTAGTGTATAAAACAAAAACCACTGACATATCATTCTTCAAATTCGAGTTGGATGTGTGCCGAGCGTTAAAATGCGCAATAAATGACGCGTTTATATTGATTCAAATACTGATTTTACCCATTTATCTTGGGCAATTGTTAAAAAAGACATACCATTATACTCAGAAAAGTGCCGTCAAAAATAATAAAAATAACAAAAAAATCGGGTTGTTATTATTTTGCCGGCTTGGTGCCGGTCCCGGTGGTCTAGGGCATGGTCTAGGGGTTATGGCGCCCACCCGGCAAGTGGGAGACCTGGGTTCGATTCCCAGTCTTTTTTAATTTCTGGATTTCACATAACATCCACGACAAGAGTGTTCTTGAAAAATATTCATAGATATATCTATATATGTGTGTGTGTTATTGTTAACCATTTTCGCCCATATACGGTATATATGTTTGTAAAATTAAAATTTTCTAACATTTACCCGGGCCACGAAAGCCTCCGTATTTTAATATATATATTAAAATACGGAGGCTTTCGCATACATATATATATATGTGTGTGTTATTGTTAGCCATTTTCTGTGTTTCGTCTCACGATATAAAATGAGTAGGTGGTTTAAACTTACCCCATCTCACCCGACGTTTCGAGGGAATAACATCCCCCATCAACCAGGGTCACCCCGACGCGTTGTTTTCCGTTCGGGCTCGACTGGCTGGTGTCTCTTCTCCGCTTGCGTTGCTCTTTTTTTTTTTTTTTTTTTAATTTATAAAATTGATTTGTTCGGTACTTTTTTTATTGTTGTCTTTTGGCGTTGTCCAATGTCTGCACTGGACCGCACTGAGTGCGCCTATAACAATTGAACAACAATACAATAGAAGTACCAGTGAAGTAACTAACAAGTAAAACTGTACACTACACTCATATAGGCCTAGGGTCTAGGCCTGAACACAAAACAATAACGTGAGTACTCACCTCAGTGACCTGTCCAGAGGAGTTGTACTCCTTGTACAGTGAAATCCAAGCATCATGTTTTTTCTTCAGTGTTGTCCCGTCCGTTTTGGTATTCTCTATTATTGCCGCATACCTTTTTACACAAATGCACAACTCATCTTTTTCTGTTTGCGTAAATGGTTTGGTTCGGGCGACGACTTGTGTGGATGACATGATTGAGATGAGATGTAAAGCTGCGTCCCAAAGCTGCTAGTTTAGACTAATGTTTGTAACTAACTAAAGTGGCCTCCTATCGACTACCTACCTGAGCTTTGGACATCTGTACTAGAGCACATTACGACACTGCCTGCGTGACTGATATTCCTTATGTAAAGAAGGCTGAGAGACCTCCCAGTTGTTGTTACACTTTGACTGCACTTTGGCTACACTTAGAGGTTATGGTTAGCTCAAGTTTGTCTTAAGTGTATGAAACTGATTTTATACATTTGGAAGCAATAACATTAGTTCAATTGAACTCCAAATACGTTCAATTGTTCGCCATATTATTTGTATTACATTTAATTGACATCCTTGGAACAGCTATATTGCGGTTGTCGGCCATTGTTAGTCTACTTGGAGCGATCAAGTCTACACTTTCGGCTCCTACCTCCTAAAGACTAAATGTTCGACTACTTCAAGCTTTGGGCGTATACTTCTGACGTCACGTCCGCTAATTTAGTATACCTGTGAGTACACTTCGCAGCTTTGGGACACGGCCTAAAAGACGTATGATGTATGTAAGGTTATGTTGTTTATTATGATCGCTGTCAACACAGTTCCTACAACGGTACGGCGCAGTTCAAAGCGCAGTTCTTACAGCGGTCAGGCAGGCGGACAGTGTTGCCAGATAAACACGCCAGTCTATGAATACCAATGTCCAACACACCCCTAGGGGCACCCGAAGCTAGGGGACCCCTAGGGGCGCCCCTAGGGGACGACTATGAATTCCAGCCTCAGTGCAGCCCATTAAAAACGCCATTTAATCATATATATTTCTAATTGTAAACATTGCTTTCATGCAATTGAAAACTATGCCGTCTGGACAACCTATAACTCACTAACACTACCAATAACTAAAAACTAACACTAACAATAAACTCACTGTGTTGTGGGCTTTACCGTAATACAAATATACCACCACGATTACTATTGTTCTGTATATATATATATGTATATATTTATTTATTTATTTATTTATTTACAAAGCAGTACACAGAGTTTCCAATCCAAAACAACTAGATGCTATTGCTGCAACAATGATAGACACTAGCTAATTGCAATTTTATTCTTAACTCAATACAAATTTAGCGTTACGATCAATTACACGATATGTTTGAAATAACTGAATTAGGGCGCGATCAAAACACGATTGAGATGTACTGAGTTAATCTAATTTCATTTCGGTTTCAGAGGATGAGAATCGTAAATTGTCTTTATCGTTCCTGGCATAGATTCAAAGAGCCAAGACCTACAACTGAAGCCATCGTCAGAACACTCAACGGTTTTTATAGCACACTAGACATTACAATTGCAAAGTACCTTAATCACCATTCATATTTTAAACGGCGGGTTAGTCTAAACGTAATGTGATTGACGCCAGGCTAGCGTACATAGTATAAGACGTCTGCTGGTAATACTTCACAGACACTTTACCAAGTTGTGCATCGCTGCGAACCGAACGCGTGGTTGCGTGTTCATTACTCACAGCGGCGAACATACAAACTAAAAACAAAACTAGCAATAATTAATATTAAACGTAAGTAACAGTATTTCCGTATTGATCTAAACGCGTGCTCATACATTCAGTTGGAATAAATACTGTGTATATTTTAATTTCCCATTTGTTTGAAATATGTATCAAAGTTTCCAGGCATTTGACATCTACAACCACGACTACATTACTCATTACATGCAATTAAAACATTCCGAGGTTTTATGATTTCGATACATATGCACTCCGATTATCATATGAAGTATAATAATATAATAGTCGAGTAAGATAGTATTAATTATGTTAAATGAATTCGTTCTTCAAATGTGGATGTGTATACTAGTATAAATCTAGATCATTGAGTTATACTTTCTTCCCAGATAATTACGTTCTGAAACAATTCCCGTCCTGTGGCGGAAATGCTTGTATTAGAAGATCAACACTCAACAGACGTTTACTTTAAACCAACAAACAGGCCTATTAGTCGAGCTCTCAATCTCACGGAGGTGTTGAAAAGGTTGAAGAATGTCAGAGTCGTCTCTGGTTGGCCTATATTAAACAACAACTCGATTAATTCCACAAAATTAAAGCCGGTGTGGATAGGACGAGTGAAATGCCAAGAGCTTAAAAAGTGACGGCTCATTAATCCCCTGACTCGGTTAAAGCGCTCGCGGCAGCTCGCTCGCGCTCCGAGCCGCTCAGCAATTAGTTCAGATGTTCATTATTTATCAAGAGCAGAGACGAGCGATCACAGCGGGCAGCAATCTTATGGGCTGAGTAACTTGCGGGAATAACTCGCGGGAATAAATTGCGGGAGTAACATGCAGGAGTAACTTGCGAAAATAGCTAACGGGAATAACTTGCGGGAGTAACTTGCGGAAGTTACTTGCGGGAGTACCTTGCGGGAGTAACTTGTGGGAGTAACTTTCGGGAGTAACTTGCGGGAGTTACTGGCAGGAGTAACATGCGGCCGTAACTTGCGGGAATAACTTGAGGGAGTAACTTGCAGGATTAACATGCGGGAGTTGCTTGCGGGAGTAACATGCGGAAGTAACTTGCGGGAATAACTTGTGGGAATAGCTCGCGGGAGTAACTAGCGAGAATAACTCGCGGGAATAACTTGTGGGAGTACTTTGCGGGAGTAACTTGCGGGAGTAACTTGCGGGAGACACTTGTGGGAGTAACTTGCGGGAGTTACTTGCAGGAGTAACATGCGGCCGTAACTTGCGGGAATAACTTTCGGGAGTAGCTTGCGGGAGTTACTTGCGGGAGTTACTTGCGGGATTTACATGTGGGAGTAACTTGCGGAAGTACGGTACATGCGGAAGTTACTTGCGGGAGTAACTAGCGGAAAAAACTAACATGACTAACTTGCGGGAGTTACTTGCGGGAGTAACATGCGGGAGTAGCTTGCGGGAGTAACTAACGTGACTTACTTGCGGGAGTAACTTGCGGGAGTTACCTAGGGGAGTAACATGCAGGTGTAACTTGCGGGAGTAACGTGACTAACTTGCGGGAGTAACTTGCGGAAGTACATGCGGGAGTAACTTGCGGGAGTAACTTGTGGGAGTTACTTTTGGGAGTAACTAGCGGAAGTAACTAGCGGGAGTAACTTGCGGAAAAAACTAACATGACTAACTTGCGGGAGTTACTTGCGGGAGTAACATGCGGGAGTAACTTGCGGGAGTAACTAACGTGACTTACTTGCGGGAGTAACTTGCGGGAGTTACTTGGGGGAGTAACATGCAGGTGTAACTTGCGGGAGTAACGTGACTAACTTGCGGGAGTAACTTGCGGAAGTACATGCGGGAGTAACTTGCGGGAGTAACTTGTGGGAGTTACTTTTGGGAGTAATTTGCGGGAGTAACTTGGTTAACATTTTCATGGTATAACTGGCGGGAGTAACTTGCGGAAGTACATGCGGGTCTTAACTTGTGGGAGTAACTTGCGGGAGTAACTAACGTGGATAACTTGCGGGAGTAATTGCGGAAGTACATGCGGGAGTAACTTGCGGGAGTAACTTGCGGGAGTAACTTGCGGGAGTAACTTTTGGGAGTTACTTGCGGGGGTAACTTGGTTAACATTTTCATGGAATAAATGGCGTGAGTACATGGGGGAGTAACTTGTGGAAGTACATTCGAAAGTAACTTGCGGGAGTAACTTTCGGGAGTAACTTGCGGGAGTAACTTGGTTAACATTTACATGGAATAACTGGCAGGAGTAACATGCGGGAGTAACTTGCGGGAGTAACTAACGTGACTAACTGGCGGGAGTTACTTGCGGGAGTAACTTGAGGGAGGAACTTGCAGGAGTTCTTGGTTTAACATTTTCATGGAATAACTAGCGGGTTTAGCTTGCGGGAATAACGAGCTAGAGAATCCGGCATCCATGCATGTATAGTAAGCCAGAAATAGTTGAGATTATGTGTTGCTAAGGTCGATCGCTTCGTGTCCGGTTTGGCCTCCAGTGAGCTGGATTATGATGCGCGTCACTTACGACAGAGTGACTCAGTGACAGGGGCAGCGTTACTGAAATACTGTAGAGTGGCTCCCCCCCCCCCCCCCCCCCCCTCCCCCTGACGGCAATGTTGTTTAGTATGTATTACTAACTGTTTTTTATTAATGTTATTATGTGTCTTACAAATGTACTTTGCTTCATCCACATTTACACAATCGTAAAGGCAGCCTTCCAAGCCCGGTATTATAAAACCTCGGGATAAGGTTCTACTTACAGATAAACTTATCCTCGGGATAGGCAGTATTTGAATTGAAAGCTTTTGATTGGTAGTTGCTATAGTGAAAACAAGTTTTGTTATCGAGATCGTACAATCGGGGGTTGGAAGTGTACAAGTATATTAGCAGTTTAGCACACCCATTGAGTTATAGGAGTTTCAAGTATCCAATTCAAGGTTGTCAATTTCCCTTGTGAACCTGTTACAAAAAGATGGTAGGAACGAGAAAGTAGAACATTAAGTTGGTAGCATTGAAGTCGTAGCATGCTCGTGAGCATGAAACTTGTTGCGAAAACGTTTGGTCCAAAGTTTAGACGTGTATACTCTGTTCATGCAACGAAAACAACAGATATCTAAAACGAAAAAATCCTTATTCGGCTTTTGAAATGGATTTTTGAGGGTGTCAATAATTTAAGTAAAACCAAACTAGTGTAGACTAAACCAATAATGCGGCCCTCTAACTAAAGTGACACATGCAGAAACACCACTTACGCGAGGGAGCAACACTTAGGCAAGGGAGCAATATCGGTAAATTAAGTTTAGTCGTTATCGTTAACCAAGAACGCCAAAGTTAAAATAGTGGTCACTGGGCAGGAGAGAGAAGGTATCGGTATAACTGGCTGACCACTCTCTTAATTAGTCTTGTTAGAGGGGGGGGGGGGGGGGGTGACCGTTTATACGGTTAACGAAGTTATGTCTTGGAAAATAGAACGTTCAGCGACGCAACTCCGTTAATATTTTCTAGACAAATACACTACATGCCTGTAATGGACAAATACTCCCCTCCCCATGACCTAATAACTATATTAGCACACCCAAATAACCTTCTTGGTCCATGCCCCCTCCCCCCACCCCCCCCCCCCCCCCCCTTTTCATTGTAATTTCAAACACTTTTAAAATGAATAAATTGGTATTTAGTCACTCAGTTCAAAGAACTGATTTACATGTGGGGGACATCTATACCATTTATTATGTGCTTTGCTATATGACGGCTCCAAAATCACAGTTTACACACGTACACCGATAACATATAGACTACATCTCAAAGTAAAAAAACTTTATCCGAACCGGGAATCGAATCTTGGACCTTTTGCATTGGAAGCAGAAATGAACCCTGCGCTGACTCCGGCTGGTAAGGGCGGAAAAGACAGGCAAACAAATAAATGCAGGATACAAAATATAACTGAGATCGGAATATATTAAGATCTGCAAAACAGTATGATGAATTAATATAAACAACTGGCGACCAGGCTGACCCCAATTCTGTAATTTCCCGTGCCGGGATCCGTGCCGATTCCAAAGCGTGTATATTAGTCGTTCCCATAGCGGGTTTGGAGAGAAAATAAAAAAAATTGCGATTCTATAGGGCACTAGCAACACCAAAAGACAATAATGAAACAAATGAATTGAATCGATGGACAAACAACAAGTTGTCAAAAAATAATTTCGTCTGATTTTGGAAAACAAAACAAAAAACAAACAAATACACATACACATACAGAACTTTCACTTAGTCGTTGTCTATCATTAAAAGTTTTAAATGGCGAGCAGTTACTATTGCTACACTTGTTTTTATTTCTATAATTGCAATTTTATTATTTTGACAGCTGATGGTTTGTCCATCAGTTCAATTCATTTGTTCCATTGTTGTCTTTCGGTGTTGCTAGTGCCCTATAGAGGACTCAAAACAAACATAGATAGCGCTGCTAAGCAACCTCCTTTCAGCGCCATTGATGAATAATAACAATAAAACAACAATGAAAATTGACAGCTAAACCACTCCTAATTCATTTTCCTAGTTCATTTTCTTGCCACCAGAATGCATCTAGTCTATGGGACTGCCGTGCCGTGCCGTGCCGAGCCGAGCACATCACACAGAGACGGAGCTGCCGAAGTCGTAACCAATCAGAAACTCAGCTCTTCCGAGTGCTTCGCAGTTCGCACAAGTCATGTTGTGATCGTCTTTTGTTTTTGTTTATAACCTCAAAATGCCATCGACCGAAAACGTTGTTCAGAGTTGTTTTAAAACATACTGGACGTGTCCGAATAGTACCAAAACGACGTTCATTCTTATTCTCATCCGTGACGTATCTAGTACTGTCCGAATACTGTCGCGCGGCGTGAACTACGTCATAAGAATAAGAATAAGAACGAGAATCAAAAGTGCACACTAGATTTCATTCCGGAAGATGGCGGACGATGGGTCAGAACATATCTCAGTTAATTATTAAGTATTTAAAGCCTGTGGCCTTCAAAAGTTACTACAATGTTATTATTATTAAACACAATGCATATTTGATCGTACATTTTGGTTATAGATGTTGATTTAAAAAAAAAATGTGGATCTGATGACGCGTTACGACCCTAACCCTACTTAAATCAAGTAATGTCCGGCTCTCGTCCGAATACGTGCAACTGGAGCGAGAATAAGAACAAGACCAAGAACAAGACTAAGAATAAGAATAAGAATAAGAATGAAATCAAGAATGGTATTCGGACACGTCCTAGATTTCATTCCGGAAGATGGCGGACGATGGGTCAGAACATATCTCAGTTAATTATTAAGTATTTTCAGCCTGTGACCTTCAAAAGTTACTACAATGTAATTATTATTAAACACAATGCATATTTGATCGTACATTTTGGTTATAGATGTTGATTTAAAAAAAAAATGTGGATCTGATGACGCGTTACGACCCTAACCCTACTTAAATCAAGTAATGTCCGGCTCTCGTCCGAATACGTGCAACTGGAGCGAGAATAAGAACAAGACCAAGAACAAGACTAAGAATAAGAATAAGAATAAGAATGAAATCAAGAATGGTATTCGGACACGTCCTAGATTTCATTCCGGAAGATGGCGGACGATGGGTCAGAACATATCTCAGTTAATTATTAAGTATTTTCAGCCTGTGACCTTCAAAAGTTACTACAATGTAATTATTATTAAACACAATGCATATTTGATCGTACATTTTGGTTATAGATGTTGATTAAAAAAAAAAAATGTGGATCTGATGACGCGTTACGACCCTAACCCTACTTAAATCAAGTAATGTCCGGCTCTCGTCCGAATACGTGAAAGTGGAGTTAGAATAAGAACAAGATCAAGAACAAGACTAAGAATAAGAATAAGAATAAGAATGAAATCAAGAATGGTATTCGGACACGTCTAGGCCTAGTATCCTGCTGCCACTATGTGTACATATGAGTAGGGCTAACGCTGTGAAGGTTAGCCTAGCAGGCAATACTTGCCGGATTGGATTCAGAAAAGGTTACAAAATCGCTTTCGTCCGCTTTCGATCCATATCGGCCCGGATCCAAAATGGGATAGTTACAGAATAGGGGTCCAGGCAGTGACGTACCTTGCGTAGGTGGATGGAACTCTTCGCAGTCAGCCTACTGCTGGACGGTGACGCACTTAGCTTTGCACAGGCACTTGGTACACCGAGACACAGACACAGTACAACAGTACCACACGCAGTACAGATAGAATACGTTGTTACGCCGTGACGTGGCTACGAGGTCACTCTCACCCCGTCCTAGACGTAACTGCCGTCTCAGCCCTCCGTGGCTATATTGTCCAGCACCAGCAACCAAGTTGCCACGTAATAGGCCCATTCACGATTAAACTTAACCGTAAACTTACAACTTAAAGTAAGGTTTGGCTTATGGAAGATCACATGATTGTTCACGACCAAAACTTAAACTTAGTTTTGGGCTGCGGTTAAGTTTGGAACGATCAAACTTTAAAATAAAATAAACTTAACAGTAAGAAAGAACCAATCAGCGCCAGCCGCAAGGCCTAGGCTAGCTAAATCGAAAATAGAGCCGAAACATGCTCAGAATTTATTTGACGAAACGTTATTAAATGAGTTTATGAAGACCTAGCGTCTACGTTTAAGTTAAAGTTTACTACTAAGTTTTTATCGTGAATGAGCCTATATGGCTGGGGCGGGAAGTGTCTATTGACGCATTTTACGTAATAATTAAATTAAAAGCAAAATGGTAGCAACGCAGTACAACCAATAACATACAGTTGAATGATGAATTGCAGATCAATAAACTAACATAAACTACAATTAAGTAAATATAAATTACAATTCACTTATAAGAATACAAAATACAAAGAATAGAGATGTGTAGGTATGGCAACGCAGTACCACCCTCACCTGCCACACATGAAAAGGAAAATAATAAAGAAATTAGGTGGAAGAGGGAGAGGTCAGGGTGCTGGCCAGTCTGAGCCACTACAACCCAGTTTTATTTTGTTAATAAAGCATAAAACAATGCAAGTGTCTCAGCCTCTGAGCCTATAATATATTTTCAACATGGGTTGTACAACCACATAAAACGCACATGTGTAGGTTTAATTTACAATTCTTTCGCAAATAACTAGTGCGACTGTTTTCATTAATTACCTAGCGTGGCGGGGCCGGCAAATCAATCGGATAGCGTTTGATTTTTGACTGCGTTTGTGCTCTCTAATCATTGGTAATTTCGTTGGGGGTGTTGAGAGTTGAAACGCTATTTATTACTGTATTGATCTGTGTTTAACCCCCTCTTGAACGTGGCGGCTCACTGATCAAATTGATGATGCAATCACCCCCTCACTCCTCACTCCCCCACCCCCGCTCTCACAGACAACCGCACACACACACTGGATACGTGCGCTTATTTCAACTGTTGCCAGCTAACCGGGTTGATTGCAATATTCAACCACGATGATATTGTGGGAGCGCTTCAAGGTACGGAAACTTTTATTCATACCGGCAATTTGGTTTTCTATTAGCTAAAACTTGACAACTTATTGAAATTGTCACGATTGTCATTTCTTAAATCAATTTAAAAAGTAATAAATAAATGAAATAAATGTAACAATACAAAATGTATTACAAATTAATTACAGGAATGACAATCGAACAATTACAATGTTTGAAAGGTTTTTCATCGCCTTGCTGTTACAAAACCAAATCCTCCGTATGAATCTCTTTTTCAATATCTAGAAGAGTTAAGATATAAATAAAAACCCGTTAACTAGCGAGTTAGGTACCGGCCCTTCAAACTAACGGCTCCACAACACTCGCTTAGTTCTGCAATACACTCGCAGGTGTAGACAAAGTTATAAATCTGTCTCGAGATACCTGAAAGCGTTCTTTGATCAGTGTGAAACTTCAAGTAGGTAATTTCATTACACTATTTAATTGCTGACAGCTCCTGTGGACTGATCTGATACCATCGAGTGCAGTTTCGTGTAACACTCTCATGTTCTGCTAAGGCGTGGGGCTTTGCAGCGGTCATGTCATGACGATAGAGCCAATGACTTCATTCTATTGACACGACATGGCTTTAATGGGCATCGCTACCTTTTCAAACGATTTAAATTACTCGTGCATGCGAGGTATAATAGATTTATTTATTTTCCCTTGGGCATTTTGCCAATCTCGAAAATTTCCTCTTTACTCATGTAGATTTAGATTGAATTCGTTTTTCGTTATCTTCCAGGAAAGCACTAGGGCAAGAACTGGGTTGTATTGTAAGCTGATAACGAATTGCGCTCTTATAAGGCGATTCTCTAGGAAAACTGCAATTATAATGTCTTGCAATATTAAATAAACGGACACAGACCACTATTATTATATTATTACACAGTAATTATATCAACAAATATAATGCACAGCAAATAACACGCTGATTGCAGTTGGTACTCAAAGTCCGTTTTTCCAACTGATTGGACAAGTACGTATAAAAATACAGAATATAAACAAAGAACATAATTATATTTACTGTCATTGAAATAGCATTGTCTTATTATATTTCCCTGTATATATCATAATCATAACAAATGTACAGGATCGTGTGGATGAGTACATCGATACAAAATATCATTTACATTTGCAGTGAGTTAAACAAATTATGAAATTGCGAGCTAATAACCGTGCGCCCCCCCCCCCCCCCCCCCCCCCACACACACACACACATACAAGTGCCTGTGTTCATAATTCCCTGTTTTATTAATGCCAGTCCGCACGAAGTACATTTAATGAAATTCTATTGAAATGCCGTTCAAACGGGATTGAATCAAGAACGATGTTATTTGAACGTCAAACAGTGGAATCAAAACACAATAATGTCGATCAAATTGAAGGGAATTTGTAATTGACTGGTGAGTGGAGTAAAAAAAAACCTTTAATGTTAATATAACTGAACATTAACCAGTGTTTGAATCACTGTTCAACCGACACAGCTGAAAAACTACACCATTGTCCGGTAACAAGAGTAAGTAAGTAGGTGTGGGCGTGCGTATCCTATTCACAGACGCAGACACCACATCTGCATATTAAGTAATGATCAACAAATAAAACGAGAGTGAGAGACCCAGCGGTAACAAGTTAGAGTTCAGTTTTGTTGAGGGGAAGTTGAATTACTGTTGGATGATTAGTTAATTAAACATTAATCAAAATGCGAACATTGCGCTTTTACGCACGAAGATCCATTTCAAGAGTAACAACCCCTCCCGTCCCCTCTTCACCCCCTGTTTATTTGTTTGTAACTCTGGCAACACCGCTTGACGTGATAATGCCCACGGCTGATCATGTTAATTAATTATAGCCAGGGTATTTTGATCTGCTTTCATTTTCCCGGATAAATTTAATTCGTTGCGTACGTTAAATTGCCAGAGCGGTAACTAATGCAAACTTATTAAATTGTTAGGATACAATACTACTTAATATGGCAATCAATATGAGAATGAATAATATAAAATTAATTGAGGTGTAGCAACATAAAAGTTTGTATATTAATTAGATTTAAGTTGGATTTAGTTTACCCGCATAATAATATACATGTATGTAAAATACGCATTTTTTGTATAGTAAACCACTATGGGATTATGATGTTACTTACGTAAAACCGAACATGTATATATTCTTATGTTCTCGCGGATTTATGTGAAGTTATTCTAGGCAATTGGACTTACCCAACTCTGCCCGACGTTTCGAAGGTCCTTTTTTCTATCCTCAGAGGTATCTGCGTATCTGTGTGTATCTGCGATGACATGTGTTGTGTGTGGTGGCGGGTGAGCTTGGTCCTATAGATCAGATAACATATATGACGTATTAGCAGTAACCGCTGCAACTAAATGTGTATTATTGGCTATAGAAAGCAAAGACTTCGGACTATATGTATACATAAAGAGTCGGCCGTAACTAAGGCCCCATGTGAGGTATTAGCATCAGTAGTGACGCGCAGGCAGGGATCGATCTCATTAGACCAATTAACGGGCCGGTCTGAGGACCACTGGGTGATCCCCCCCCCCCCCCCCCCCCCCCCCCCCCCCCAGGGGATATATAGGGGAGTTATAGAGCCACAAACGCTTACCGCCAATAATTGCAATGCGCTATTCCCCATACAGCTGCAAACAAGCTGTGCTCTATCTGCATGCACGGGTCACTGTTTTAACATTTCATAATGTACTTGTATTTTTACAGGCCTAACTAATTACCAGACACACATTTTTTGCCCTTAAGGTTTTAGATGCTAAACTAGGAAAACGCTCCGCGTTGACAGATGAGCGATTTTTTTCAATGTATCAAATCAAATAAATCATTTGCATATCATATCACTCTTAAAAAAAAAAAAAAAAAACTTTATAATAAACATATGATTTTCTTACAAGATGGCGGATCAATTAACAACCTTATAACCTAAGTATATTATTTCTTGATATGTTGCTAATAAATGCACGAAATATTATTTAAATCCGTTAAGAAGTTTTCTTTAAAGAAATTAAAACCTTCAAGTTGATGGATTTCCGCATAATTTCATTCGACCGTGGTCTACTCAATAGGCTCTAATTCATAAACTATTAAACCTATCAACGTATGGAAAGTTTCATAATGTAGATACAGACTATATCTAAAATTTAATATTAATTAATCATACAATTACCCGCTTTTAAATCATAATAAAAGCTTTTTTATTTGTCGACCAAGTTCTTTGTTAAAATTTGCATGTTTGCCGTGAAGGTCATTAAATATAACACGTCATTGTAGCCATTCTATGATAGCTATCAAAATTCCAAATACACAGTGAGAAAGGTCTGACTGCGTAAGCCATTTCGGCAGCATACTATGTGCATCTAACTTCAATGGTCCGCAAATGCGAATCATATCGGTGGAACACTGTAAACACGAAGAAAATTACTGCCGTAAATAAACAATGTTTGTTTACAACATGGCGGTTAAAGCTACAATTCTGAAACTGTTGTCGAGTGTTGGTATTATTGATGTTGACTTAAATTTAAAAAATTATTAATATCGGTGCGTAAGTTTTAATATAATTAAATAAATAACAAAACATGTGTTTCAGTTGTTAATTTTTTGTAGGTTGGCATCTTACGTCATTGTAGCCATTCTATGATAGCTATTGAGATTCCAAATAATAATGAGAAAGGTATGATTGCGTACGGTATTTTTGTGTTTATTATTTGCATCTAACTGCAATAGTCCGCAAATGCGAATCAAATCGGTGGAACACTGTAAAAATGAAGAAATAATTGTAGTAAATAAACAATATTTTTTTAAAACATGGCGGATGAACTTACAATTTTGAAACTTTTGTCAAATGTTGGTATTGTTGATGTTAATCTACAAATGAAACATTATTTAAATCCGTTAGTAAGTTTTCATTTAATTAAATAAATAAACAAATTTAATTTATCAGTAATTAATTTTTTGTAGGTTGGCATCTTGACGAATTTTGCTGGTTATGTTAACAGCATCGAGTTTAGTAGTCACAAACGTTGCCCGAAAATTTCAGCCAAATACGTCAAGCCGTTTGACCTGTGCGCGACGAACAAAATTTAGCGCACATACAGACACACACACACACACACACACACACAGACAAAGCGCCGATCGAGTTGTATGGAAAGATTCACTCCGCTTCGCTACGCTCATCTAACTAGGAAAACGCTCCGCGTTGACAGATGAGCGTTTTTTCAATGTATCAAATCAAATAAACCATTTGCATATCATATTACTCTTAAAAAAAAAAAAATACCTTTATAATAAACATATGATTTTTTTACAAGATGGCGGATCAAGCTACAACCTTATTACTCAAGTATATTATTTCTTGATATGTTGCTAATAAATGCACAAAATATTATTTAAATCCGTTAGGAAGTTTTCTTTAAAGAAATTAAAACCTTCAAGTTGATGGATTTCCGCATACTTTCATTCGACCGTGGTCTACTCAAAAGGCTCTAATTCATAAACTATTAAACCTATCAGTGTATGAAAAGTTCCATTATGTAGATACAGACTATATCTTAATTGTAATTTTGTTTAATTATACAATAACTCTCATTTAAACTGTAATAATAGCTTTTTAAATTGTCGACCAAGGTTGTTGTTATTTTCTGCATGTTTGCCGTGAAAGTCATAAAACATAACACGTCATTGTAGCCATTCTATGATAGCTATCAAAATTCCAAATACATAGTGAGAAAGGTCTTACTGCGTAAGCCATTTCGACAGCATACTATGTGCATCTAACTTCAATGGTCCGCAAATGCGAATCATATCGGTGGAACACTGTAAAAATGAAGACAGATATAGCTGAAAATAAACAATATTTTTTTACAACATGGCGGTTAAAGCTGCAATTTTGAAACTTTTGTCGAGTATTGGTACTATTGATGTGGACCTACATATAAAACAATATTTATATCGGTGTGTAAGTTTTAATTTAATTAAATAAATAACAAAACATGTGTTTTAGTTGTTAATTTTTTGTAGGTTGGCATCTTACGTCATTGTAGCCATTTTATGACAGCTATTGAAATTCCAAATAATATTGCATAGGTATTGTTACGGACGCTATGTTTCGTGTATACTATGTGCATCTCACTGCAATAGTCCGCAAATGCAAATCATATCGGTGGAACACTGTAAAAATGAAGAAGTTATTGTAGTAAATAAACAATATATTTTAATAACATGGCGGATAAACTTACAATTTTGAAACTTTTGTCAAGTGTTGGTACCGTTGATTTTAATCTACAAATGAAACAATATTTAAATCCGTTTGTAAGTTTTCATTTAATTAAATAAATAAACAATTTTTGTTTTTCAGTAATTAATTTTTTGTAGGTTGGCATCTTGACGAATTTTGCTGGTTATGTTAACAGCATCGAGTTTAGTTGTAACAAATGTCGACAGAAAATTTCAGCCAAATACGTCAAGCCGTTTGACCTGTGCGCGACGAACAAAATTTAGCGCACATACATACATACATACATACAGACATACATACACACAGACAAAGCGCCGATCGAGTTGTATGGAGAGATTCACTCCGCTTCGCTACGCTCATCTAATCAGTGAACATCTATTTTTGAAAACGCTCCAAAATGCTAATTTTACAACAAAATGTGTTCCCATTCCTATTTAGATAAGGGTAAAACTAAGAATTGGATTCTAACTTAATATCTATATAATATAGATATATATAAATCAATTCAATTGTAACTACTTCAAGGGTATGTCCTCCACTGTGGTGGGTAATGGGTATACCCTAAGCTAATGCACGTCCGCCTGTAGAGGAATAGATGATTGGATGTTTTTGTGCATCGCCGCAGTTCTTTGTTATTGTCAGCTGCAAGTTAACCCGGACTGACGAGGGGGCGGACTCTCGATTCATCAACTCGATCACTGGAACAATCGATCAATTAACTCGGCTCGACTTTGCTCAATGGCATTCTCTCGTTCTAAGATCTTTGGCTGGCGCATATAACACTCAACGGAAGCGGTGTTTTAGTTGAGCGGTGGCACAAAGCAGTGACTAAGGTCGAACACAGGACTTTATTTTTAAATGTATACAGCATTTTGCTCTCAATTTATTTGTAGTGTTCTTGCCTTGTTCCAACAGTAGGCCTACAGTCATTTTTAAGGTGTTTTGTTCATCTTGCTATGTTATTGATTTGCCATTATTAATTAAATTGTATTATATGGTTATTTATTGTCCTTCGTAAAACAGTTGTATAGCTGAATAGAATAAACATTTGTTACGCAAATTAATCCACACCGGATAACAGGATTCGCTGGTTCTTTAGCGCAATGCATTGGTTTGGAGTATAGATTACAGAAAGGTATAGTAGTTAGTAATGTCTAATTACTGTAATACCACAACCAACGCTTGGATTCGTATCCGGAAGACACGTACGTACGAGAAACATCTACAAAAATAATAGATACATAATATTATATATTATCGTACTAAAACTCGCCGTAACTATAACTATACAAAATAAGACGGTGATCTTGTTTATATATGTGTGCAACAACAATAACAACTTTTCTGGGGAGCCTTACAACTTCTAGTATACCACTACAAATAGTATTCCACACTTCTGTATATCCACTATGCTGATGTAGGCCTACTTGTTTTAACAACAAATTTATGTAAATAATATATATATATGTTTGCGCGAGGAAGCAGAGAGAAAATATTGTATAATTATAATTGAAAGTGGACTATATATTTAAGAGCGACTTACCGAGAATGCAGTGGGGTGGAGAGAAGTGCAGGGCCGAAGTGCAGCGGAGGCGAGCAGTTTGGCTGGCTCGCTAGGTATAGAAAAGAAAATGCCCCAAGAGAGGCTCGAACCACAGACAGCTCGACGCTCGACGTCAGCTAGTAGCTCGTATGACAATAGACTCGTAGGAGAGATGAAAACAGACTGGGCTTACTCAACACACAACACACAACAACAACACACACACACACACACACAACATGCTACGTCACAAGAGTAGAGGGGAAGGAGATAAGAGCTCAAGGGCGGAGAAGGGATGGGACGTAAACAACTGGAGAGTGACTGAAACCTTAATTAAATTTACTACAAACTAGGGAGGTAGGCGTGAACAATATACGTATATATATGGGTATTACGTCGGGTAGCACTCTTTTTTATTATTATTATATTTATTATTTTTTTGTTTTTATTCTTTATTTATTATTTATTATAATTGACTTGTATCATTATTATTATTATTATTAATATTATTACAATTATTATTATTATTGTTTTTTTTATATATATAATATTTATTATTGTTGTATTTTGGGTGCATACCTCGCAACATAGTAATGGCAGATATAAAAGATGATGGTTGCTCGATAGCCGAACAGCCCACGTCAGCCATTAGTAAATCTGTTTCTTGAGCCATTAGACTAAGTGGTAATAAAAATGTCCGCCATTCTGCTCAGTAGCAATAAAAACAAGCTTTGACTTTGACAAGCTACCGTAGTAAATAGCCCAGAATGAGTGTGAGTGTGGTCTAGTCAAGAAGTGCATGCAACTACATAGGAAGGTGTTGATATGAGCTGTGCAAGCAGGCCTGCCAACGTGGCTTCCTGCCAAGGGAGTGATGAGCGCTATTCCTGGATGTAAGATGTAAGTGACCCGGGCATGGGCGGCAACTCCATTGTTTTGTCACGTATGACAGGACACCGCCTTCTCGTATCATTCAAGTGGCGCCAACGACCATCTAGTTCTCATTTGGGCGAGGGTTTTGTTTCATGACCTATCACCATAGGCGCCGACTACGGGGGGGCTTGGGGTCTAGCGCCCCCCTTGAAAAATGTCAGGGGGGGCGGAGCCCCCCCTGAGATTGAATCCAACGCTTATATTAGGAAAAACACGATATTTTCTCAAATTGATGCGTGAACTAACTTTCTTTCGAAACTCGCCAAAAAGATTAGCAAAGACGATTCACAAGCCATTGAGGCCATTTTGCAAAACACGGTGATGGTGTTTCGTATCAAATCGAATCTTATTATCAAACGATTATATCGTTTTTGCAAGACGTTCACTTGACAGGCCAGGGCAATGGGGATGAAAAAGCCAATGGATTTCTGTTAAAATTTCTCCAGTTTTGAAACGTATTATTTCACGTCGTTCATGATCAGTGAAAGTCGAAATTTTCCAAAGCACTTACCTCTATTTTCAAATGGCACGACCTCAACACAATTACAACGGCAATCGAGGTATTAGTATTACGTCGTGACGGATTTTTAGCGACTTGGGAAAAATCACTGTCGAGCTTACAAGCTTGATTTAGTACAGCCAAACGTTTCCAGAGCAAGGAAAATACCCCGTCGACTTGACGATGGCAGTGACGTTCATGGTTACCAAACGACATATCTATAAGTATTCAAGTTTGGGATCAAACTTCATCCAGTTTTCGAAATGGGTTTCAGGAAAAAGTAATCAATTACATGGCCAAAATGAAACAATTTGCAACTTAAAAGATCGATGGAGAAAATGAAAGGTTTTTTTCAAGGAGGATTTTGATATTTCTATGAACTATAGCACCCCCATAGACCTCTCCAAACTTCGTGATGATGATATTTTGGGTTTTACGTCCCATATGTTTGCAACGAGGCTAATCGAGACGATGACTGGGGTATTATGAGGATGAAAAAACGCCACATTACATCCATGCCCAAGCCAGGATTCGAACCTGGAACGCAGAGACCGCGGTTTACTTCCAACGCCTTATCAACCTCGGCTAACTGCACCAGCTCCAAACTTCGTTACTATACTAACTGTGTCTCCAATGTGTATGCGAGTCATTTTTTTTTTGAGCCCCCCCTGAAATGTTGACAAGTCGGCGCCTATGCCTATCACTAATATATTCTTATACATTGTTGTGTTGATGTTATTAGAAGAAAATAGAGAAATGCTTTTTTATTGGCGACGTATCCCGTTTAGATTTCCAGTCCAGTTGTATTTCAAACAAAATTAACTCAATATGAATAAATAATTGGACTTAACTCTCTCCGTTCTTTCATAAAAATATATTTTTGTTAATATTTCGATCTTCCCTGAGATCTTTTTAATAATAAAAATAATAATTTTTTATTGATAACCATATTCTGTACAGTACAATCATATGAATAAACATTCGACGTCACACAAAGCTATAAGTTAATACAGTGGTGTAACTAGGAATTATTTCGGGGGGGGGGGGTTAATTAGGGAAAAGTGAGATGAAGGGACCGAAAGGGGTCTGGGGCGAAGCCCCAGCCGCCGGAGGCCATTTCGCCGAAGGCGAAATTTCTTGTCACTTCTATAATTATTTCGTGCCTTTTAGACTCAAAGAATACTACTCGAACCACTACTCATTTGTTTGTATTATATTGAGGTTACAGTGTTACAGTAGGTATTAATAGAATTATAAATAAAAATTGCATAGAAATTGTGTTTTATTGAATTATTGAAAGAAATTATACATCTTATCTAAGTGAAGTAGTATGTATGATACATATAATGAAAATGTGGTTTGTTGCGATTGTTATACACTGAAATGGTTTAGGGATCTTACAATATAGTATAAAGTATATGTAGTATTAAGTAAAATCATTCTCGATGTAGTTTCGGGGGGGGGGGGGGGGGTTTAAACCCCCTAAACCCCCCCCTTAGTTACGCCACTGAGTTAACAGCTTGTCTGTGGGTTGGCAGCTCATGAACTCATCTTTCTCTGGTCTTTGGCATCGTCATCCCGCCTCATAGCTGCCTCATCTTTCTCTGGTCTTTGGCATCGTCATCCCGCCTCATAGCTGCCTCATCTTTCTCTGGTATTTGGCATCGTCATCCCGCCTCATAGCTGCCTCATCTTTCTCTGGTCTTTGGCATCGTCATCCCGCCTCATAGCTGCCTCATCTTTCTCTGGTCTTTGACATCGTCATCCCGCCTCATAGTTGCCTCATCTTTCTCTGGTCTTTGGCATCGTCATCCCGCCTCATAGTTGCACTCATCTTTCTCTGGTCTTTGGCATTGTCATCCCGCCTCATAGTTGCACTCATCTTTCTCTGGTCTTTGGCACCGTCATCCCGCCTCATAGTTGCACTCATCTTTCTCTGGTCTTTGGCACCGTCATCCCGCCTCATAGTTGCCTCATCTTTCTCTGGTCTTTGGCACCGTCATCCCGCCTCATAGTTGCCTCATCTTTCTCTGGTCTTTGGCACCGTCATCCCGCCTCATAGTTGCCTCATCTTTCTCTGGTCTTTGGCATCGTCATCCCGCCTCATAGTTGCCTCATCTTTCTCTGGTCTTTGGCACCGTCATCCCGCCTCATAGTTGCCTCATCTTTCTCTGGTCTTTGGCATCGTCATCCCGCCTCATAGTTGCACTCATCTTTCTCTGGTCTTTGGCACCGTCATCCCGCCTCATAGTTGCCTCATCTTTCTCTGGTCTTTGGCATCGTCATCCCGCCTCATAGTTGCACTCATCTTTCTCTGGTCTTTGGCACCGTCATCCCGCCTCATAGTGCACTCATCTTTCTCTGGTCTTTGGCATCGTCATCCCGCCTCATAGTTGCACTCATCTTTCTCTGGTCTTTGACATCGTCATCCCGCCTCATAGTTGCACTCATCTTTCTCTGGTCTTTGGCATCGTCATCCCGCCTCATAGTTGCCTCATCTTTCTCTGGTCTTTGGCATCGTCATCCCGCCTCATAGTTGCACTCATCTTTCTCTGGTCTTTGGCATCGTCATCCCGCCTCATAGTTGCCTCATCTTTCTCTGGTCTTTGGCATCGTCATCCCGCCTCATAGTTGCACTCATCTTTCTCTGGTCTTTGACATCGTCATCCCGCCTCATAGTTGCACTCATCTTTCTCTGGTCTTTGGCATCGTCATCCCGCCTCATAGTTGCCTCATCTTTCTCTGGTCTTTGGCATCGTCATCCCGCCTCATAGTTGCCTCATCTTTCTCTGGTCTTTGGCATCGTCATCCCGCCTCATAGTTGCCCTCATCTTTCTCTGGTCTTTGGCATCGTCATCCCGCCTCATAGTTGCCTCATCTTTCTCTGGTCTGGCATCGTCATCCCGCCTGATAGTTGCCTCATCTTTCTCTGGTCTTTGGCATCGTCATCCCGCCTCATAGTTGCCTCATCTTTCTCTGGTCTTTGGCATCGTCATCCCGCCTCATAGTTGCCTCATCTTTCTCTGGTCTTTGGCATCGTCATCCCGCCTCATAGTTGCCTCATCTTTCTCTGGTCTTTGGCATCGTCATCCCGCCTCATAGTTGCCTCATCTTTCTCTGGTCTTTGGCATCGTCATCCCGCCTCATAGCTGCACTCATCTTTCTCTGGTCTTTGGCATCGTCATCCCGCCTCATAGTTGCCTCATCTTTCTCTGGTCTTTGGCATCGTCATCCCGCCTCATAGTTGCCTCATCTTTCTCTGGTCTTTGGCATCGTCATCCCGCCTCATAGCTGCACTCATCTTTCTCTGGTCTTTGGCATCGTCATCCCGCCTCATAGTAGCACTCATCTTTCTCTGGTCTTTGGCATCGTCATCCCGCCTCATAGTTGCACTCATCTTTCTCTGGTCTTTGGCATCGTCATCCCGCCTCATCTTTCTCTGGTCTTTGGCATCGTCATCCCGCCTCATCTTTCTCTGGTCTTTGGCATCGTCATCCCGCCTCATAGTTGCCTCATCTTTCTCTGGTCTTTGGCATCGTCATCCCGCCTCATAGTTGCACTCATCTTTCTCTGGTCTTTGGCACCGTCATCCCGCCTCATGGTTGCACTCATCTTTCTCTGGTCTTTGGCATCGTCATCCCGCCTCATAGCTGCACTCATCTTTCTCTGGTCTTTGGCATCGTCATCCCGCCTCATAGTTGCCTCATCTTTCTCTGGTCTTTGGCATCGTCATCCCGCCTCATAGTTGCACTCATTTTTCTCTGGTCTTTGGCACTGTCAATATACACTCAACGGATATACAGTGACCTGCTTGCTCCATTAGGGCAACCAGAATTTCATCCTGGAGAGGAGAAGGGGTGGGGGTAGCCGTAGAACCAATCGCCGAAGGAGGAAAAATGTACAAAACTGTCTTCACACGAGTCCAGAAAATGACTTGATTTTTGTTGTCATTTAAACTAGGTCATCAATTAAACTAAGGATAGCCTAGAATCTTCTGGCGGTTTTAATATTGCACAATTTACTCTTTTATATTATTGCTTCCTTATTTGACAATCATCAGACACTAATCTTGATTTTCTGGGGGGCGCCTACAATGTCGGACCGCTCCCCCCCCCCCCCCCCCCCCCGGCCTTCCGTGCCGATACAAGAAGGTATATATATATGTCGATAAGTGTATCACAACTTGACTCTTCAAAGCAGCGATATGAATTGTTTACTGTATATTCCGTGTGGTCCAGTGGAGCTATTCATTTATTGTATCGTTTATTGTTGTTTTTCGATTTGTTGTTGTTGTCGTTATCTAAAGACAAAACCAGCGAGTTCAGTAGCATTGATAAAGTAGGAAGCCACGTATGACGGAATATAGAGATAAAGTGAGCAGACTGTGACAAATGGCCATAAAGTCAGCGACGAGTGGCAGCGCTACCCTAGACAGCTGCGATATGTTATCGAACTGAAAATGTTTCCCAACGAAATAAAACCCCACATTTCTTTGTCGTTCATCCCGCTAAGTAAACTACACAGATCCATTGCAATCAATTGAACGCGCACATAATATTGTAGCAAGGTTCGCTCTGAACGATAATGTCTATATTGTTGAGTGTCGTCAGAAAGCGTCGCGACGCCTCGTTAACCGACGTCGGATCACGCCAGGGTACTTGATAAATAACTCGCTTTCGTCGGCGCCCCCTCCCCCCCTCCCCCTCACCCCCCTTGCGCTCCGCGATCACGGCTAATGGGCCTGTAGACTTTATATCCAACATTAACTTCTCCATTTATTTAAATGCTGAAATCGTTTGATGTTGGTATGGCTGTAAATCACTTTAATAAGTTTTCCGTGCCTATAGATGCGATATTATGGTGACTGGGCCAGGCGCCGCGCAACCTAACCGCCCATTGCTAACTACTATTATTGTTGCTGTTATCTTGTTAACACTTATAAGTGTGTTACAAGGTATATGAATCCCCGCCCCTTGCTAACTACTTTTGTTGTTGCTGTTATCTTATTAACACTTATAAGTGTGTTACAAGGTATATGACGCCCCTTGCTAACTGCTATTATTGTTGCTGTTATCTTATTAACACTTATAAGTGTGTTACAAGGTATATGAATCTCACTTTGTAGGCGTTACACGATAAAGCAAACAATAAAAATAAAAAATAGATACTGAAAATGACTGGTAATTATTGTATGGCTTATAATTAATTAATAATTCGATCAAAATGACAAATAAAATAGAAAAATGGGTTCTCATTTCAATAGATAGGCCAACATGTACAGCGACGTGTATAAATGGTATGAGGAAAGAGATATGGCAAGGAATGTGAAGCGAAGACTAAAAAGTGACACATTGACAGGTTTTCAATTTATATTAATTATTTATGACCAAAAGCTTTCGCAATATCCGTAACATCTTTTGAAAAGAGCAGGGAAAGACTTGAGGTATATTGGCAAACGTATAAACAACATTTTGTTTCAAAATATTATTACGATTTGCTGAGTGCTGACTGACAGAAACATAATGATGCTGAGAATAGTGTGGCCTGGATCGGAGGGTCACACGTTGCTAAACGTTATAACGTTATAAAACGTTATAACACACGTTTTACTGGAAAATCATTTTGGAAAAAATATGTAAATGCTGTGTTCGGGCATTTAACCCTTTCTCAAAACGTAACAGCTGTGAATATTTTTCTAGTTGGTGTGTGCTTTTTTTTAAATTTAATCGTATCTAAGTCAAAACAATGCAACGACGCCAAACACTACAAATGACTCTCTGCTTCGAATCAAGAATGTGTATATGGTGGGATAAGTCGAAGCACTTGAACCTACAAAAATAACTTACACACTTTGTTCATGGGTGTTCATCATCTGCTTCTATGCTTACATTTAACACTTTCTTTTACTTCTACCCAGAGTTCCAGAGGTGCAGCGAAGTTATGTCAATGGAGGTGTAGGGACTCACTGAAGGGAACAAGTTTTGAAATCAATATATCTTTATTTAACTTCAAGTTTTAAGTTAACATGTATACAAATATTCAAGTGGATGTGCTGATTGCGAGATGAGACAGTTCTCTCCTCCAATCAGCAAGACAACTTGAGACCGTCATTCTATTTTACTCAAAACACGGATCACAATTATTAGAGATTCACATTGCCTAGTTCTGCCTGGTACGTCATTGCCTAACAAGACTCGAGCCCTTACAGAGCGCATTATAGACAGACTATAGACTTGACTACGGTTTAAAAGCACTTGGTAAATGTTTTAGTAGATTTGAAAGTAACACAAGGAAAAGTATGCTTTACTTATTTTGATTAACGAAAGTTATCCATAGAAACTTGTTGTATTGCATTTAGTTTGCAACGGTCACTGCATGTTTGTGTGCGGCACAAGGGACTAACAATAACAACCTCTACAGTCACGTGACGATGCACCTAGAGTTCCCTGGAAGGGTTCGCGTCGCGCGCCCCGTTGCGCTGTTTCTCCTGTAGCTAGCTAGATGGCGACACCGGCCTGTGCTCGGGCTCGCCAGCGCTCGTATCGCCTTGTGGCGCGGCGAGCGGCGGTGGCGCTGTGGCGCGGGGAGTCCCCGTATCCGCGCCACACCTCGTCTGCGGCGACGCGGGAGAATGTTCGCTGGCCGCTACGTTCAGTGTCAGGTTGGTGGCCACGGTCAACAGCTGCTGACGTAGCGAGTCTGACTCCGAGAAGCAACTCTCGGACACGGATCCATCCGCCGTGAAGAGGGACGCGTTGGAGTGCTCGTCCGCGGTGCTCGGGGAGGCGAGTGGCCGTGGTTCGACGCCGTCCTCCGTCGCGGGCTGGACTAGGGTGACCTTGGCGGCGAGGGGCGGGATCGGCGTTGTCTTGCCCGACGTTGACGGCGCCTTGGGGCCGCTGGGTTTGCCGCCCTCCACCTTGGTCGTCGTCTGGTTCTTATGCTCCGCGGCCTCCGCGTTGCTGATGTTGTCTTGCTTCTTCCACTTCGTCCGACGGTTTTGGAACCAGATTTTTACCTGAAATCACAAAAAAAGTTGTATTTAGTACAAACTCTTAATAAAATGCTATGATCATGAATGATAAAAGACAATGCAACAATGAGATAAAATGCCCTTTTATAAGAAAACAGTCGTATTAGTACCAAAATCTTAATACAATGAAAAGCAGTTAGCTGTGATCACGAATGATAAGAGATGAAATGCCCTTGTATAAACGTTGCCCGGTACGCGCGTACCGTAATCAAACGAGAGCATCGCATATCAATTAAGCCAATACATGTTCAGTCTGGAAGCCGAGACTGGCTCGCAAACAATGTCGCGACCGTTTCGCGGCACTGTACTATACATCCGAGCATCGGGAGGAAGATGAATGCGTTTCACGATCGCATTTAAATTCCACTTGCGTCTGTAATAAGCGAGTGTTTCCGTATAGGGCAGCTCAATTGTGGGAAGGGAGGCGCGCAGGCGCGAGACTAATGCTACACCAACAAGATCAATATTGCCCCATCCAGCCACGCAGTTGTTGGTTGTATCTTTATGATGTTAAATGATGTCGCCGCGTCCATGAAGCGATTCAGAGCGCTCCACTATGTCCTACGTCCTATGTACTATGTCCTGCCATGGAGTCTTTATGATGTTAAATGATGTCACCGCGTCCATGAAGCGATTCAGAGCGCTCCACTATGTACTACGTACTATGTACTATGTACTATGTCTTGCCATGGAGTCAGTCACAAGCTGAGGTTCTATTGTGTGGCCGTTTTAGTGCCCACTCACTCATCATCCTCTCACAAACCCTTACGTCATCATGCACTAATACAACGATTCTCCCGACACTTTATTTCCTTCAACAACTTCCTCCACTTTTGAGTCAGTATTTAAGACAAAGATAATAATGTATACACACTTATACTAACGGTCGTTCTTTGCGGCAACTCCGAAGTCAGTGTAGCCTAAGGAGTCAGACGCTGAGCCTGCACTAATACAGCGATTGTCCGACACTGTATTTCCTTCAACAACTACTTCCACTTATTAGGCAGTATTATAATATAATAATAATTTCTCGTGGGAATATCTGTTAAAGTGTGCACACCAGCTTGATGTGCCCCTCTTTAGGTGACTCACTAGGTATGATATAGGGTGTATGGATAGTTGGGAAGGAATGTCAGAGGGCTGTTAGTAGGACTCAATCCCAGCGTTCGCCTGCCTTTACGAGTAAAGCAACCCTAGGAAAAAACTTAATTCAGGACCGGAATCGAACCGACGACCTTCCTAGTTGAGCTTCGCATGTTACCGCCTAGAGGCAGTATGTAGTGCAGAGATAATAGTGTGTACAAACTTATACTAGTGGTAGTTCTAAGCGTCAACTCACTAGTTAATTAATGAAAGGAGCCAGACGCCGGGCGGGCTATTCTTGTGCCAGCACTAATGCAGCGGTTTCACTACCTTCCTTCCTAAAGCTACTTCTTGCAGAATGTGAAAAGCAATCAAAGAGTTAATTATATTCACAATTATGCGAGGCATCAAGACAAGTACATTTTGTTTTTTGAGTATCTGGGGGTTTACGTGTCATATGATTTAATAAAAGCTTGAACACGATGAGTGACTGATATAATATGAAGATAAATATGATTTACATGTCGAACCCACCAATCAAACCAGGTATGAGGGAAGTGCTCTAGCTAACACGATACAACGTTTAGTTCCTTCAAACAACCAGTCGGTGTATAAAAGATAATCATCCCCCTCAACAGGTAAGTAATGTCAGTTCAGGCGATACACGCTGTGGGTGGAAACCGAATTATACCAGCGTACTAGCACGAGAGGGGGACAGATTATTTTATGACAATTCACTCTTCGTTCTGGATTGTGTCACACACACGGATACTGCATTTCAGCGCACACCGTAATGCCGTGCACGTGCAGACAACCCTCTTATTGAACCAGATGCATGTGGGGATAGGAACGAGGACATTGCGATCTCCAACTGGTAGAGAGGAAATAGAAGATTCACCAAAGAGCTTCGTGTACTGCCTGGCAGAGGGTGCAGGAGTCAAGCCAAAGAGCTTATTGCAGGGCAGGCTATACCGACTGCAGAGGGTGCAGGAGGTGTAGTAGGTGTATTAGGTGCAGGTGGTGCACAGGATGCAGGAACTAAGCCAAATAGCTTTGTGTAGTAGCTGGTATAGTTCTCTTACAACAACTTCGGTAATGCTTTCGTCATCAATCAATGACGTGTTTACGGTCTCGGCCAACCCGAGCAGGTATTTGAATTAGTCACGGCCGCTGGTTGGCTGCCGCTCACCCACCCGTGGCGGAAGCATTACCGAAGATGTTGTACGATGACTATAGTGGGTGCAGGAGGTACAGGGGCCGAACAACGAAGAGCTTATTGTAGGGCAGGCTACCGACTGGCAGAGGGTGCAGGGAGTGTAGCAGGTGTAGTGGGTGCAGGAGGTACAGGGGCCAAGCAACGAAGCATCGTTCATCATTGTCGTGAGTAGCTCTTGTACCTGACAAACTAATACCCCGCAATCACACGCGCATGGCTAATGAGCCCCCGCCCTCTCCGTCGCATCTACAACTACAAGGCTATGTCGACAGGGCTGGACATTGAAATCAAGGCCATAGGTTGAACAGTCCGTATAGATCGACGCATCTGCATTCGACAGTATTATAACCTACACAGTCAGGATCCAACTGCCCCAGAATGTGATGTGATAAGCTGCATCAGCATCTACAGTAATAACCAAACACCACCTGACTTCCTGGTTGTAAAGTTAAGTTAAATTAAATTTAAATTAAAATTAACCTATGATATATATATTTATATTTTTTTTTATTATTATTATTTTATTATATATATATATCTTTTTACGTAATTTACTGTACTAAAATAAATATATTCTTATCATGACATCAGTTTGTGTATTATCCGGCTGTAAGTGCATTGTAATTGAGATTTTGTGTCCTCCATTCAATATATCTTTTCTCATTATATGTCATAGTTTTTAGTTTATTGCAATTACATTAGTTCAACTGCCTATATATATATATATATATTCATTTTTTGTTATGTTAGATATTAACAACATATGTAGTAGTTAACATGTATATTTAGTCCTAAGCGTAATAATATTTTTTGTTTGTTTTAATTTAATCTAATCTTAGAGCAGAAATGCTGAACTATTGTACTCAAATTAATTAACATAGTAAATAAGGTAGGTTGTAAAAAGCGTAAGCTTAAACCTCAAAAATAAAGATCATACTCATACTCATAAGTGTTGGGTATTGAATTGGGAATCACACAAAATGACAATAATCTCTTTCATGCTGCAAAATGATCGTTTCCTCTATCGGTGCAGGATAACCCAAACCACATACGGTATCATTATCAAAGATTTCGACTTTGGGAGTAGACTTCTATTTTCTGTGAGCACTACTAGTTAATCGCGTCAGCGGATAAAATTTACAAAGTTTTACAAAGACGGCTCTGGCATTCTTTGATCTGACATTTAGTTATATTCGAACCAAATAATTATAATCACTTCATACACTGGCTGAGCGATGTTAGGGGGGGCGACATTAGATGTTATCGCGTCATGTTCCTATGTGTCAACTATATAACCCCTTAGGCTGAAGCTGATGAAACTGACGCTACAATAAATTACATTCTTTGAAGTTTATTCTTTGATCGGGGATATAAAATCCCATGCAAAGTAGCTGCACTAAGCAATATTCAATGGCTTGTAAACAATTGTGTCCATAAATAATTTTACACGTGGATTTGCAGCTTGTTCTTTTGTACAAAATGTCATCGTGTTAATATTAATTAATGCCAAACGAATGAATTTTACATACACCATTGAATTTCCATTTCAAGAATGATGTCAATTTATTTTCCACATATTTAGTTGTGTATACACCAGAGCAGTAATTACAATATTCACAACGGAATTCAATTAAAATCAAATTGGTCAATTCTGCGATGCAATAAATCAAGTATTTAATAATCCCTTTCAAATCTATTAATATGTATGTTTGGGTCATACATTGCAGTTTCTTTGTTATAATTTAGATGAAATGAAAGCAGGTAAAGTATTTGGAATTTTTGTAAATGATATTGGTTATGATGCCTCATGGAGCAAATTTAATTATCCTAAATATTCATACAATTCAAAACGTACAGAGTGGAACTATGAAATGATTTTTATTAATTTGTAATCACATTTTTTGTGACACATTGTGATGTCAAAGTACGTCATAGCTACTTCTGAAAAAACAAGAACAAAGAAGAATAAATTTAATTTAGCCTAATAGATTTAATAGATTTAATTTTGGTTTATATAGTATAAACTCTCCTTTGTTGAAATTACTTAGTACCGAAAAATGTACGTATCACAGCGGTTGGCGGACACATTTTACACCCACTGCTACAACTTTGTGTTTGGCACCGACAGATAAAAATCGTACAGCAAAAACTATCACATGCACATTTTGTTTGCACATTTTTAATAAAGACGAGTTTATACTAAGCGTATATAGGTACACAAACATTCAACCTGTAATTTGGCTGTACAATGCAATATTAAAGTAAGCGCCACAAAACAAATACCCTATCAAAATGTTTTCGAACGTGTTTTTAGTTCCACTCTCTATAAATTTATTTGCATTTAAAGCAAACAAATTATGTTTACTAAGCACACGCGTAACTAGTAGGCCTGCATACCCACACGAAGCAATGACAATCGCTTTGCATGTCCATGTGTGAGTGGACAGACGTCGTTACACGTAAATGGTCAATCGGTGTTCCTGCAACCTTGTTGCTGGTATCGGGATCAGCTAATGGGATTGACCACGCAATTATCGGAAAGGTTCAAGTAACTCGACCGTACATTGTAATGTAGGCCTACACATACAGAAAGCAACCATTGTTTAATCACAGGTTGTTGACGGTGGCGCGGAGCTGAATTGAAACCAATTGGAAATACACTGGCAGACACAACCAGTGAAACATTCGACCTGTTCGCTGGGGGGAGTATTATACATTATATGTGACGTCACAACGCGGGCATAATGGATGACACAGTGCGTACGAGTATTAGCTTACCACATTATTCACCAAACACGTTTACGAACATTATTATTTGTACCACTGCAAAGAGCAAAAATAACCATACGCCACCTGACACATTTCGACAATGAATCGCCCATTGAAGGTAACAAATGTTGGTACAGTTCTTTAAGCGGGTGTTACACGGAGAAGTCAGAAAAGTAAAAAGCAGAAAGTGAAGAGTAGAGATAGCGTGTAGCTTACGGGAAAAGAACAAAAGTGAGAAGTTCTCTCCAAAGTAGGACAATGTTAAACAAGTGAAAAGTGAAAAGTGAAAAGTGAAAGTGAAAAGTCCCGTAAGCTACACGCTATCTCTACTCTTCACTTTCTGCTTTTTACTTTTCTTACTTCTCCGTGCAACACCCGCTTTAGAAATTTATTTACTAATGGGTTTCTATAAAGATTGATATTTTACATAAATAAAACATAATTATGGTGGAATGTAAAGTGCTTATTGCCCTCCTACATGCCCAGTATGTGCCACAGCGCGTATGTTGTGTGAATACATCCATTGCACAGTCAGGAAGCAGTAGCAAATCTATCGTTAATTATCACGTTAAAAGAGATGGAAAAGTAAAACAGAAACTAGGGGAAAAGAAGGAAAAGAGACGAGCTTTGAAAAGCTAAAAGCTTGTTCGTATGTATAAACGATATTTTAAAATCAAACAGTGGCGGGGCTAGACATTATAACGTTATCAAGGTTAACACATTATTTCAAAAGGGATTCCCAGTTTATCGTGTACGGATAAAACCACACAAGTTTCAATCCAAATAAAAAATGATCATTCCACCGTGTTTGTTTCGCATCCATATAGCAAAGAAATACACAGCAATGAAACTACCTATCAACCACCTGTTTGTTCGACCTGTGTCGTCACAGCCCACTCATGGTGCGTTCCCATGCCCTTACGTCGGACGTTGGCCAACCGTAGCCCGGAGAATTCTCGACGAACGTAGAGGGGGAGTGGCAGCGATTGTTGTAAATGGCTACAATTGGCCAACGTCCGACGTCAGCGTCAGACGTAAAACCATTATTCGTCATTTCAAATTTCATTCCACATTTTGCATTCTTCATTTCGCTAACTCACAGTTCCAACATTTGAAAGCTACCTATGACCTGGGTGCGTGCGCGTGTTCGTGTATACAGGCAAACATGCGTATGTGTGAATGTATCGTAGGGGAGGGGGGGTGGGAGGGGGGGGGGGTAATTACATCCCCCGGCAATGGCGATTGAGTTTGATCTCCGCAATCCGTTCAACACACGATTGGGTTCCGTTTTTCAGCGACGATGCTTTGATTGAAAGCCCAATGAACGAACACACACACACACACACGTATTCAATGTGCATGAGCGCGAGCAATATCCTGCAATCGTGTTAATATGTTCATACTGGCAATATCCTGTCTTCAATGTTCACGGGCGAGCATACATTCAACACTGTTGAATTGCTTGGGGTTTGCGTTGAGCGCTTATTCCCACTTCACTTCACAACATAAATACGGCAACATTTACAGTTTACACAGGCTGTCATCTGTGAACGTTCATCCACCCGTATAAACCTGGCACCGTCAGGTGTGTAGGCTATACTACATGGCTAACACACGGTTCCATTACCACCACCACAAATACTGGAAGAACGTCACAAATATACACTAATTTGGTTAATATAATAAATTAACGGTAACGGGGGCGTAACTAGCTAAGTTAACGTTTGTTTTTGAATGCTTCTATTGAAAATGTGACTCATACCATTGGCGATTTGGTTTTGTAAAACGATGGATTTAAAAACTTTCAAACACTTTCTCCGATTAATAAATTATACATTTTTGGATTGATTAAGAAATGACAATAATAACAATTACAATATTTTAAGTTTTTAAATTGATCGTTTATACCTTGTTCACACTTTGTCCACTAACAGAAGTTAAGCTAACAGGACTGTTGTTAGCGCCGTAACTACGTTCCCCAAACGAAGTTAGTGCTTAACATAGGTTAGGCTAACTGCGTTCCGTCCGTTCACATTACGTTCTTAACTTCTGTTAGTACCCTAACTTCTGTTAGTGGGCAAAGTGTGAACAAGGTATTAGCTGATGCAAAACCAAATCGGCTGTTTATTCACTTCTTCAATATTTCAAGCGTTCTCAAGACATCATTAAAATACCGTTAACAGGTTGCGTGGTTTCATAGTGTTATAAGCTATACCCATTGACTCTAATGCGTGTATATTGGATCGTAACTGATATCTTCATACATAGATTTACAGGTTAATTAAGAAGGTTTAATCTTTGTGTTGGTGTAAACATGTTTGTTTAAAATGTTGACTATCTGAAATCACGCCTTGCGAGCGGTTCACTGTCTGGGTGATTGCGCCTCATTGCTCAGAGCCCACAAGGTGATATCCAATCAACTGTTATTGGGCGTCTGAGTAGTGGGATCAATACCTCAGTCGGGTGAGCAATACAAATAGCACTACACACTACACAGTGTACACGCCACAGTACACACTACACAGTAGGGCCTACACAGTACACACGCCACAGTAAGGGCGCATTTATGCTTCTCGTTACACATGGTACCCAAGTTAGGAACGAATATTTGCAACTTTTATAGTATATAATTCATATTTGTTGTCTAAAACTTGATAAAATAACAGCTTAGGCCTAAAATTTTTAAAATAAATAAATAAATAAATAAATGAATGAATGAAAGAATGAATGGATAAATAAATAAATAAATAAATAAATAAATAAATAAATAAATGAATGAATGAATGAATGAATGAATGAATGAATGAATGAATGAATGAATGAATGAATAAATAAATAAATAAATAAATAAATAAATAAATAAATAAATAAATAAATAAATAAATAAATAAATAAATAAATAAATAAATAAATAAATAAATAAATAAATAAATAAATAAATAAATAAATAAATAAATAAATAAATAAATAAATAAATAAATAAATAAATAAATAAATAAATAAATAAATAAATAAATAAATAAACAAGTAAATAAATAAAGAAAGAAAGAAAGAAAGAAAGAAAGAAAGAAAGAAAGAAAGAAAGAAAGAAGAAAGAAAGAAAGAAAGAAAGAAAAAAATAAGTACTGCTACACAGTATCACACGCATAAACACCACTGAACGACTATTAGACTGATTCATCCCTGTATTAGGGGGATGAACGTAGCATGTCGCGCTTGGTGGAGGTGCCGGGTTAAGTGTCGGAGCAACAACAGTGCGCGTAACGCGTCATATTACTAACTGGTCACGTAATATTAATAACATCATAGTGACGATTAGGCTACGTAAGAACATATTGTGAACATTATAACAACGAAAGGGACATAGACACTTGAATTAGCACCAATAAGTACAAACGGTCCAACATACGGTTCGCTGTGATGTTTCGTAGCAAACTTATACCTCACGATGCTTAAGTATATTTGGTCTTGGAAGTTTGAGCAAAAGGAATATTTTTCTCGTTTCGAGATGGAGAAATTGTTGTGTTCGTATATACGTTGTACGATCGATCTAAGCCAACGCACTCAATTATTGTTAACGTGCTTGTTAGGTTTCTGAGATCATATTGAGGATGAGGAGGCAGTGAGTTAGAAAAACCTGGAGAAGTTCGTTGCAAACCGGATAACATAGATGTTCGTTCACATTCAGAGGATATACGTGGGTTGTTTGGTGCGTAACATGTCCCACACACACACACACACACACACCACTCTAGGCCTACACAAGCCCCAACGTACCGACCGCAGATCCTTATCTACGGTCCTCTCGTGGGCGCTAATTCAAAGAAAGTCAATAGATTCCTGGCAATCTGTCACACATTCGTAATGGTTAATGTTATTAATTATATCCTTCGAAAGGGAGTGAGCAGAAAAGTACACAGCTTCAAAGTCCAAACACAAAAAGTTACTGTTAACCCATACTAAAGTTAACTAAAAACTGCTTTTAATAATAAATAAAACAATACAATAGAACAGGAAAATGATAATACAAAATAACTACAACCCAACAATAAATACAAGTAAATAAATAAATAAATAAATAAATAAATAAATAAATAAATAAATAAATAAATAAATAAATAAATAAATAAATAAATAAATAAATAAATAAATAAATAAATAAATAAATAAATAAATAAATAAATAAATAAATAAATAAATAAATAAATAAATAAATAAATAAATAAATAAATAAATAAATAAATAAATAAATAAATAAATAAATAAATAAATAAATAAATAAATAAATAAATAAATAAATAAATAAATAAATAAATAAATAAATAAATAAATAAATGAATGAATGAATAAATAAATACAAATAACAAGTAAACTAAACAAAGTAGTGACTAGAATACAGCATGGCATACTGCCTCCTATTTATTAAATTATGTTATTCATCAATTTAATTAAATTAACTTTATATTACTTGATATTCTAAGAACTGATTAATATTTGTTCTATTTAGTTATAGAAGTAATTTACAAAAAAGGACAATCAATTTTCAATTATATAAGTATGATACATAATAGTTATTATTAACAGTCAAATTTGTTTAATGTACACCTATACAAAGATATTGTAAACATTTCAAATATAACGTGGCCCGCGTTTGCATTGCAATGGGTTTCCGTTATACGGTCTATGTTGTGGTACACACAAGTATAAAAGTAAATGAAATAATGAAACAATAAGAAAAACATATGATAATAATATTAATTACGAAAAAATGAATAGTGAATAGGGTGGGTGCGCTACAATGTAGGCACTGACTTTTTCTAAGTAGTAATATAATTTCTACGACGATAAAAGCAGCTGAGCCACAGTTATAAAGCGGGGGGGGGGGGGGGGACCCTGTCTCGCGAACAGTTGGACTATGTCGCGTTTAAAATAATGCGTTTCATTTCTGAGTAGAGGGCGACCAGAGAACAGATCTCAATATTTCCGGTCGACACGGAGACCCATCATCGCGCCAAACAAAACACTTCACTTCATATCTCCACTAATAAACCAACCAGCGCTTATTATTGTCTGATGATATTGATTTGAAGAGTTGCCAATTTTACCCGAGTCATAACAGTAAAAGATCAATGCTGCTGCGTGTTTACGATCATTATAATAGCACAATTACTGTCCTTTGACATTTCGTTGTTATGTATAGTGTGAACCTTCATGAATATTGTATAGTGACTTGAAAAGTGCTGCGGAATGCTCAATGATGCGTTAAGCAAGCGATTATAAGGCGTGGCGGTGAGTGGCGCTATCTAGTAGCAATAAGGAGAACCGTAACTCCATGCAAACCATGTATATAGTGCAACTACAAAGTAAAAGTATTTATTAATTATAATTCTTACTATACATTTATAGTTTAAGAACAAGAACGAGATTATTAAATATTAATATAGGTACTTGTGTTGGCATTAATTGGCACTGACGGTGGAACCACATCCACATGAGGTGTTCTTACTGATATATCAGCCGAATCCATCAATTAAACAACTTAAGCCAGTGATATGATGATAGTAATAGGAGAACTTATATTAGTGTAATTATCAGTATTAGCGTAATGAGTAAACTTTACACATGATTGCAGCTAGTTAGGAAGCCCCTCAATTTGGAAACATTATCGCTATTTCGATTAATCAAAAGACGAAGGCAACTTTCAACATAGATAAAAATAAGAGTTACCTAGATATGTCTCAATCACACAAATACATTTCTTACGCAACTGACATGCAGAATTTAATTAGTATTGCATTAATTACGAATTACGATCATTTGTCCTTCCATTTGGTATATTTTGGACGGTCCGATCACCGTAGACTGGTGGCTATACAGTTTGATAATTATCAAGATTACGTACTAACAGCTGTGTAATGTATTGATTAGCGTGGGCTAATTGTTCCGAGGGTTCCTTGTAATGATGTGGTTAAGCTACATGAGCTGATGACTTTATATCTCGGGTTACCACATGCTGATGTATGAGAATGTTTCTTTGCGTGGGGAGAGCTATCATTTTAAATTGGTTTCACTTAAAGATGATGTTTTTGGAAAGAGCTGTAGTAATAGCGAGGAATGGCACACGATCAATGACAAGACATCTGAAGATCTACTTTGGAAACAATTTCGTACGCCACAGAAGGGAAGTGGAAGTGCCGTTGAAAGAGAATCAGAAGACCAGCTTAAATCAGTCCCGAGTTGCGGATCGCCTCGAGATAAAAGCTCGAGCAAGCAGCTTGTTGCAGAAAACTTGGGCGCGCTCCATTCGATTTGCTAGTTAGTGTAAGTGGGCCCGAAGAAATGTCTGCGCTGGAAGAAATGGAGGAAGAAAAGCGGAAGAAAAGAGATGGAAAGGGGGAATGCTCGAATCAAAACGCAACGCCGTGAGCCCGTTCTGTTCATCGATCATGAGCGAGGGAGGGAACAAATCAGGTTTTTGCGAAGACCTACGAAAGAAAAAGAGTCCGTATAAGAGGGATGTAGAAGCCATCATGTCGAAATACAGCCAGAAAATTAAATTGCGTGAAGGAGTTTGATTCCCTCTTGATGCCCTGTCGAACGACGTGGCTCAATGTCGTGTACCTGTGACTGTGAGAACGACAATAAGTGGCCACACGATGCCTTCTGTCTACGTAGATCAACTCAATCTTATCGAGATAACACACCACGCGTGGCGGAATTACTAGATAATTATGTAACTTCTAGTTAAAGCTTTTAGGACGGAAACAAACATTTTCGTGTAAGAAAAAATAAAAATATGTATGACAGAAAATTCAAAGTTGTGATTGTGAAAAATACATTTATGCATACGTTACGCATAAGTGATAAACACTAGAAACACGGCTTCAAAAGAAAAACGATCAAAAGGAATCAAGTTTCAAACTTTTAAACGAAATATTTATAATTGAATTGTTACACGAATTTTGT
>OX246738.1:114932288-115109788 GCA_945910005.1 Isoperla grammatica | reverse complement strand
AACAAATTTTTCGTCTTGATAACCGCTGCTTTTCTGTCTATGGTCTAGGGAACAAAATGGATATTTACTTCCTTCTTCTTATAGGAGAGCCCGTTTTGGCATCACAATAATGATAATTATAATTAATAGCGCGAGCAGAGTGGACGTAAAGAGTATTGCACACAAACTTGGAAGCAAGTAAGTAAGCAAGTAAGTGTAGCAAGGATTGTTTTGTATCGAGTGACTCGTATACGCGGGGTGAGGGATTCCCCAGAGAGACGATCCAAGAACCACAACCCAACTCCACTCGGCTCCTCCGGCATTCTACCGTCTACGTCTCCACTTGCCTCAATTACAGTTGACCAAGTTTGCAACGAGCTTTTTGTTACGTAACAAGCCGTATGTAACTAGTTTTATGTTTCGTGGATTTGTAACATGCAGGACAAATGTACGACGGTAAAGTTTCCGCTCTGTGGATATAGACAGTCACGGATTGCACAGATATAGTTATTCAGAACAGGGAATAATTACAAGATCTTTGCACACTAGTATAACTTTATGGTTACAGAGTTTATGAGCAAACTTTCTGGAAATGGACGGTTTTGAAAATGTATACTTTGCACTGTATTCTCATGTGACAGTCGCTGTATGACCTGGATCATACAAGCCTACAGCGATACACAACTTATGCTAATACGGTTGTCATCTATAGAGCTCTATCGAGTTTACATTTGCATGAGTTTATTAAACTCAACACCTTTACTTTATGCCAATAAACAAGTTATTGGTTGGCGTTCTTTAAAACGATAGCTCTATACACAGTCATGGGTATGCGTAGGCCTATAACCAATCAAAGTTGTCTAGAATGTAAGAACACACATATAAATGAATATATATATTAAGGTAAACAATATTCAATACAAACTAACTTAAAAAACAAAAAAAAACGTGCCAATAATGAAGAAAAATAAAACGTACACAGCGGTTATAACTGCCCACCAGTTATTATTTTAATGATTGACAGCAACGTTGCGAAAATTGAAACGTTTTAAAGTATGTTTTCCAACGTGAAAACATTATATTTTTTGAAAATTTGTTGTTTCTTCATCAATTCAATTCATTTGTTTCATTGTTGTATTTTGGTGTTGGATGTAGTCAAGAATAGAGAGATCGCAGTGATACATTTATAAAACAACCTTTACTTGCCACTAAATTCACTGACGAAGAAAACCGACTATTTAAAGAGCAGATATAAACAATGTAAATTAGTGAATTTATATATATTATATTGTAATCGTTAGTTGATGACATATTATATATTATACTGGTTGCAGCTCAGCCGGCCGCTTTGTGTACACTCAATGGAGCGTGTCCGGCAGGCATGCAATGTGGGGGGGGGGGGGGGGGGGTAAAATCCGATAGCTATTGGAAACTCGTATCAAACCTCATTACATCTAGATTAATTAGCGGTGCGAAGCCACATAATTTCTCCAAACAAATTAACCAATCAACATTCACGCTGTGACGCAGTAAAACGCGTCGGTGTGTGCCTACATTCTGCGCTTCCCCTCATGGGGGGGGGGGGGGATTAAAACACAACACGCTGCACGACATTTTTTAAGACACATTATCATTTATCATTGGTCCAATAGTGAACTCTGGGAAATATATTATATTCGTTACAGAAAAAGTAACGTAGACCTCGCGTAGATCTCAAGTTTTGAATCAGTATTTAATTATTTGTTTGTTGTGTTTGTGTTTAATGTGATGTTAATTGTATTTGTTTATGGACCCTTGCGCCTCCTATAAACTATTAGTAATGATAATAATCAGTCAGAGCGATCATTACTTGCCCTGCGTTTTGAATTGCTGCAGTCAGACATCAATTGTTATGTTTTACAAACAATTCTTTTAAATGTTGCAACTTAAAATATTGATTTTAGATGTCTTATATTACAAAGTGTAACAACCAAGTTTTAATAAGCCGATACAATTACAATCAACGGTGATGCGGCTACATTGACCGTTGAACCATTACGGCCGAGAGTCGTACAAATGTAACGTTATATGTAGGCCTACGCATAGAGGGCATGTTAGGGATTAATACCTAAAGCGAATGGTTGTTGCATTCATACATCCAAGGTATGAATTACTTGCACATTATATTGTCTGCGTTGCTTTTTATAACAAGGCTTGTATTTGTACAATATAACATACGAGGCTTGTCTTGTTTCATTTCCTTCATCTGATTGTGTAGCGTAGACTTATCAAACAATGACACACACTGTATCAAGACAATTGTGTATGTATTGTGTATTGTGTAGCAGCAGTTTGTTTCTGCTAACGAAGACTTTTGTTCTATAATGTGTTCTGATGAGTCTGACTGGGGGACCGAATTAAACTTATCTCTCTCAGGTCACCAATTATTCGATTCTATTACAATCAAATCACTCAAATGGGACCTTTCTTCTCAGTAGCAGTTCTCAAAAATTGAAACTTTTGTATGAAAATCATTTTGACAGTACTCGTTTCAATGTGACGAATGGTTCCTTTATTCAAAATTTAAACTTTCAAAAAGCGTTAAATCTCGGAAATTTGGCCTTTCTTGTTTTAGACAACATTATAAAAAGATGTAAACAATTGAAAAAATATTTTTTCCGTCTCAAATTTTGTGTTTCAATTTTTATACACAGTCGAAATTTCCCCGAATTTTCTAAACAAATCGTAATTTATATTGTATTTTAGAGAATGTATTAATTTTAGAAACAAAGTCAGAGGATTGATGGTGATTAAAAAGAGTGCTTTATCGTTTGAAAACATTAGAACCGTACGTTGAGTTGGATGTCCGGGGTTCGATCCCCAGCTGTGGTGTATTATCCCACACAGTACAAGCGCCACTACAAGAGAAGCAGTTAGCCCTTGTAACGTGACCCGGCACTGGTAGGCCACACCCAAACTTTGGCTAAACTTCTCTTTCACTCGAGCCCTATGAGCTTAGCTAAGAGCTTTTAAAAGTCAACAAACAACTCTCGAAATCTTGACAATACACGCGCGTTTAAACGAACCCGAGCGTCACTTGTTTGGTGGATATTTTCGAAAGCAGAGTAATTACAATTAATCACAAGAATCCGAGCCAATGAGTTCGCGTTGGTAAAGTTTACGTCTTTTTGTTCTTACTCGTTGTTCTTTCCTCCTTCTCTCTCTCTCTCTCTTTCTCTTTCTAGATCTCGTTCGAGTTATTAAATTTATTGAGCGACGCTTCCAACACGACCCCCCCCCCCCCCCCCCTCCCCCACACCCCCCTTCTCGCACAAACAGACGATGTCGCGACGAACACTTTGTTTATCACAAATCGCGGAACAAAGTGCACGGGTAATGAAAATCTCTGTTATTTCAATTAACAACCACACAACACCAGATCCCGCTCAGAATAATATTGCGAGCGCGCTCCAACACGAAACGTCGGAGACAAAACGTCGACAATAAGGGTTGCGACCTCGATGTGGGATTATGGGTAATGTTGAGTGTAGATGTTCAAAGTTTAAGTAACGAGATCCTTAGATGATCTGAGTTCAGACCGGCTTAAGCCAGGTCGGTTTCTATCACGAAAGGACCAAATATTATGAATAATATTACTTTAAAAATTGATTGATAGTATAACAGTCAAATTTGGCAGGTAAAAGCGGTGGATGAAAGTACAATGGATAACGTAGCCAAGTGAGGGGACGCGAGACGATATGGATGGGAGTCATGGGTTCAATACCCATCATCGGTCATACGGTGTATTGTCATACGGTGATGTTGCAATTGTCCTATAAGATAAATCCCTCTAACTTTCATTGAACAAGGATTCAACACAGGTCACATAACTCAACATTACTGGACACATATCATGTTACTCAACAATGTCCAGTGTGAGACAACTTATCCAGTTGGTAGTTCCTATTCCACGAACACCTAAACTAATCTGGTTCCAATCAAATCATTTAACACAAACTCGACGCACCAGCTTGAATCACCAATATTTCCATAAAATAGTCGAACCGAAACCCAATAGCACAAATCAATTTGAGAAAAGTGATTTTAAAAACTGAACACAATATGACTTTCTATAAAATAGACACAACACAAGAAACAATATCACAAATCAGGTTTCCACTATTCAATACAACCGTTGTACAGTTCCCATTTAGTTAGCGTTTTGGTACAAACCAACCGAAACCTCGTTCCTAGTTTGTGAACATAATTAGGTAGGTAATTAGCGTTTTTTAATTTCCTCTCTGATGACTTGCAAACAACCCGAGCTTTGGTAAAAAATAATATAAAAACGCTTGCTGCACATCAACAACCTACTCGGTTTGCACAGGAAGTTTGTTGAGGAGGTAATCAACCGTGTTTCTAATAATTAAGCGCCGATTAAAACCAATGAAGCTGTTCCAACTAAGCGATTATAGCTGGACTAGTTCACAGTTGGGTAAGACTCGGCCGTCCCACTCTAGAGTGGCTTCGTTTATAGAGTTTCCTTACTTGTTTTTGACAGTCAATACTTACGTGTAACAGGTGAACAGCTTAATACGGCTACAGTACGACGAGTTATGATTCATCTCAACGTTAGTTCATGTGTGATAAATAAAAATAAAATAAAATTGTATTTATAGTCTACCCACTCAGTTGTACGGACCGCTTTCAATGGGGGACATTTCATTTAAACAATTTATTAGTGCTTCGTTACTACAGGCCAAAGTTAGGTATGACATGTACACCGATCATGTCGACAGATCAAAGACAATCTTCAAAGTAGAAAAAAGAAACCAAGCCCGAACCGGGAATCGAACCCCAAACCTTTGATGTCCGTAGAAAATTAACCCACTTCCAGAAAAAAAGGGAAGACAGAACTCGAGAAAAAACATGGCTGACATTGTTAGTTATAGAAAAAAGGATTGATTGAAAAGCTATTATAAGAATCTGACACCGGTACAGGTCAATACTTAATTAAATACTTCGGTTGGCTGGAAGGTAGAGCAAACACCGGATAGCGAAACAACGTACAGACATCGCAATATTTTACTATATCGGTTAAGACTGTTTGCCATACATTACAAATAAGAGGTTAGGACGAATAAAATGAGTGTCTAATTATATTACGTGACCGTCAATAAAACTATTTGTGTATCTTGTATTTACGACATAAAACGACGGGTCTATAACACATCTATAAGTGCTCGCGATTTAAACCAATTAGCAATATGTAAGCACAGATTATCGTCAAGATATTTTACTCTCAGCTATAAATAATTATATATAACATTATACTGCCAGGTTTACTACTGGAGTTATCACACTGTGTAACAGTACCCAATAAAACAACTATGTAAATAGACCGGCAATGCAAGAGTATAATTTCTCTAGAAGTATGAATAATAATTAATAATTTATAATTGCTTTACTTCTATCGTGTACTTTTATTACTTGCACTTGACTTCTGCGCTCCTATTAGAAGATTATGATGCAGGATTAATTAAACGTTCTTTCCGAGTATAATTTTCAATAACAGTAGATTTGTGACGTAGACATTTATTTCAGTGGAGGCGCCGAGTACGTTTCCATAGCAACAGATTGTTGTGCCATGCATTAAGGTTTCTGGTGGAGGCGCCGAGTACGTTTCCATAGCAACAGATTGTTGTGCCATGCATTAAGGTTTCTGGTGGAGGCGCCGAGTACGTTTCCATAGCAACAGATTGTTGTGCCGTGCATTAACGTGTCTGGTGGAGGCGCCGAGTACGTTTCCATAGCAACAGATTGTTGTGCCATGCATTAAGGTTTCTGGTGGAGGCGCCGAGTACGTTTCCATAGCAACAGATTGTTGTGCCATGCATTAAGGTTTCTGGTGGAGGCGCCGAGTACGTTTCCATAGCAACAGATTGTTGTGCCAGGCATTAACGTGTCTGGTGGAGGCGCCGAGTACGTTTCCATTGCAACAGATTGTTGTGCCATGCATTAACGTGTCTGGTGGAGGCGCCGAGTACGTTTCCACAGCAACAGATTGTTGTGCCGCGCATTAACGTGTCTGGTGGAGGCGCCGAGTACGTTTCCATAGCAACAGATTGTTGTGCCGTGCATTAACGTGTCTGTGGAGGCGCCGAGTACATTTCCATAGCAACAGATTGTTGTGCCGGGCATTAACGTGTCTGGTGGAGGCGCCGAGTACGTTTCCATAGCAACAGATTGTTGTGCCGTGCATAAACGTGTCTGGTGGAGGCGCCGAGTACGTTTCCATAGCAACAGATTGTTGTGCCGGGCATTAACGTGTCTGTGGAGGCGCCGAGTACGTTTCCATAGCAACAGATTGTTGTGCCGGGCATTAACGTGTCTGGTGGAGGCGCCGAGTACGTTTCCATAGCAACAGATTGTTGTGCCACGCATTAACGTGTCTGGTGGGGGCGCCGAGTACGTTTCCATAGCAACAGATTGTTGTGCCGGGCATTACGTGTCTGGTGGAGGCGTCGAGTACGTTTCCATAGCAACAGATTGTTGTGCCGGGCATTAACGTGTCTGGTGGAGGCGCCGAGTACGTTTCCATAGCAACAGATTGTTGTGCCGGGCATTAACGTGTCTGGTGGAGGCGCCGAGTACGTTTCCATAGCAACAGATTGTTGTGCCGGGCATTAACGTGTCTGGTGGAGGCGCCGAGTACGTTTCCATAGCAACAGATTGTTGTGCCGGGCATTAACGTGTCTGGTGGAGGCGCCGAGTACGTTTCCATAGCAACAGATTGTTGTGCCGGGCATTAACGTGTCTGGTGGAGGCGCCGAGTACGTTTCCATAGCAACAGATTGTTGTGCCGGGCATTAACGTGTCTGGTGGAGGCGCCGAGTACGTTTCCATAGCAACAGATTGTTGTGCCATGCATTAACGTGTCTGGTGGAGGCGCCGAGTACGTTTCCATTGCAACAGATTGTTGTGCCATGCATTAACGTTTCTGGTGGAGGCGCCGAGTACGTTTCCATAGCAACAGATTGTTGTGCCGGGCATTAACGTGTCTGGTGGAGGCGCCGAGTACGTTTCCATAGCAACAGATTGTTGTGCCATGCATTAACGTTTCTGGTGGGGGCGCCGAGTACGTTTTGATAGCAACAGATTGTTGTGCCATGCATTAACGTGTCTGGTGGGGGCGCCGAGTACGTTTCCATAGCAACAGATTGTTGCGCCATGCATTAACGTTTCTGGTGGAGGCGCCGAGTACGTTTCCATAGCAACACATTGTTGTGCCATGCATTAACGTTTCTGGTGGAGGCGCCGAGTACGTTTCCATAGCAACAGATTGTTGTGCCATGCATTAACGTTTCTGGTGGAGGCGCCGAGTACGTTTCCATAGCAACAGATTGTTGTGCCATGCATTAACGTTTCTGGTGGAGGCGCCGAGTACGTTTCCATTGCAACAGATTGTTGTGTCTTGCATTAACGTTTCTGGTGGAGGCGCCGAGTACGTTTCCATAGCAACAGATTGTTGTGCCATGCATTAACGTTTCTGGTGGAGGCGCCGAGTACGTTTCCATTGCAACAGATTGTTGTGCCATGCATTAACGTTTCTGGTGGAGGCGCCGAGTACGTTTCCATAGCAACAGATTGTTGTGCCATGCATTAACGTGTCTGGTGGAGGCGCCGAGTACGTTTCCATAGCAACAGATTGTTGTGCCATGCATGACGTGCCTGGTGGAGGCGCCGAGTACGTTTCCATAGCAACAGATTGTTGTGCCATGCATTAACGTGTCTGGTGGGGGCGCCGAGTACGTTTCCATAGTAACAGATTGTTGTGCCATGCATTAACGTGTCTGGTGGAGGCGCCGAGTACGTTTCCATAGCAACAGATTGTTGTGCCATGCATTAACGTTTCTGGTGGAGGCGCCGAGTACGTTTCCATAGTAACAGACTGTTGTGCCATGCATTAACGTTTCTGGTGGATTATACGATTATTTCCGTACATATTTTGTAGCCATCAAAGAAACAAAAGAACTCACCACATGTACGGTGTGTATCTTGACCGCTTTATTGTAGACAAGAAACTCTCAATGTACAATGCCAAGCTTGCAGATTATACGAGAACACAAAATGCTTGTAATTATATTCCCTGTTTTTAAAAGATATACACGTGAATTTTCAACTATGGGGACAATTTTATAACAAACATTTCGGCACTTCATTCAACCACCAAACAATATTTTCATTTTATTTACGAAAGCATTGTTTTAAAATTGAAAGAGCTGCCTTAGTGTAAAAGTAAAATGGCCATCGCACAGCATATACTTCTAACCACCGTACAACAAATCTAGAGCTGAACTAGAGTAGGGTAGCATGATACAAGTTGTAATGTGACTCGTTACTGCAACAATTGATCTCCATATATCATAATAATAACTACCGGTGGCCAAACATAATTTGAGAATATCTGATTGACAATCTGACCATCATAGACGATCTGGATGTGAAATCTGTCACATGTATATTGTATTGCCCTCAAGTACAAAATGTAGTTAAAAATTATGTTCTTTTTAAATGCATTCACTTCACATGAGCTGACGTCACGCGCAATAAACAGCTGAATATAACATATTCTCAGGGGGGTCGTTACATAAAGAATAAAATAACAATGATCCTCCAACTAAACCAATGTTGATATTTTATATGGCCTAGCTTTTGACGTGGCCTCATTGACAACGATATAGGTGGGGCCTACACTTATGACATTCCCTTAGCAGCTCATGCTGTCAAAATATTATCGCCTCTAGCGTTTAGGTTTATTTCGGGACTGTCAGCTCTCTCTCTCTCTCTCTCATACACAAAAGATGATCGTGGAGCGAAGACAGAGCAAGTAAAGGCGACGTCAACTTGGCCCATGCAGCGAGACGCCCCCCCCCCCCCCCCGCTGCTCCGCCCCCGCCCACCCTTTCTTCGTTGTTGTAAATCGGAAACCGATAAAAAGTCTGCCCGTGAGCCGAGTGGATGACGCGCTTTATTCGCCTGGCTTGCTTGTCATTCAAAGCCTAGGCCTACACGAAGGACGATCACCAGCAGAAACAACGGACCAAGTTAATTAAAACTAAAATATAAGTTGAATGTTAGAGAAAAGTAAAGCTGTCTTTACTCATCCTAGAGTCCATGTTAAACAGAAGGAATGAAGAATAAGGAATACTTCATTTGAGTCTCTGCCATATTGAAGTCACAGAATAACAAAAAGTACAGAAAATAAAACAAATAATAAAACAATTACGAAATAGTACAATCTTGGTATTAAACTTATTTATTTATGATGCGACTTCATACTTTGTCCGTACACAAATGATTCCTAAAGGTGGAATTGAAACCCTTGGAAGCAATTTCAAAGAAGACTTCTTACAAGCCAGCACAACAATGAAAGACGTGAATTGAATTGGTGTACAAGCCACAGTATCAAAGAGCGTCGCCGATATATGAGTTAAGAAGTTGTAACCACATGGAGGCTGCACCAGTACAAATGCTCGACGTCACTTGCAAGAGATACAAACAAGAGAATTTGAAATATGATTGCAATTTAGTTGTATGTGTATAAAGTTGAGTAACTTTAAGAATGACGGCCCCCTCTATATCCCCTCCACAGCTACCCGACCCCCATCAACTCCGTGACAACCCGACAAAATGAAAAATGTAACTGAAAATCAGTTTGTTTCAGTTGTTCAGTTTGCTGTTTCATGGAGTTGAGGGGGGACGGGTAGCAGTGGATGTGATGAGGAGGGGGCCGTCATTCTTACAGTTTCTCAACTATAGTAGGTGAAACGAACGCGATATAATAAAGTTATTATTAACAACAAACGACGAGGGAAGTGTGAACCAAAACGAGTAACGAACACATTTAGTTAGCACGTTGTGCGACCACGCGGGATAATTTACTGAAACTGTTTCCTCAAATCGCTCTATGTAAAGTGAAAGAGTCGATAGATTCCCCGTAAGCGAATATCAAACAACTCCATCTTGAAATAGTTTCACAGACAAAAAAATACAAGTCTTACAATAAAACGATTTGACCGTCGTATTTGGATCATTTCGAGAACTCTGACTGAAATTAACAATCAAAACAATGAATTAAAACCGATAACACGACGATTAAGGCCCGGTTTTCCAATCGATTATTAACGGGGCCGTTAGGTGACGGTCCGTTATCTGCTTAGGGTTTGATGGGTTACAGATTACGGACCGTCAGCTAACGGCCTCGTTAACGCCAGGCCTTTGAGTCGTGTAACCTGTGATTACTTCAACACTACTGGGCACTGGCAGGCGCGTACTTATAGGCACGCACGCACGCACATTTGTTGCACACACCCACATTGAGTCCGTAACAGTACAAGTTGTTCAAAGATAAATCAAAAGAAACATTTTACAAAACAAATGTTATTTATAGTTCAAATTAGAATAATAGAACTGCGAAAGATTACAAGTATGTTGACTAAATACATAATCATATCACGACAGAAAAAACGCTCGTTAATTAATTAACAAACCGTTTGCTGTCTGCAAGTCACGAAACACATAACACACGACTTAGTAAATTGAGCCTACAGGAAATCATACCTTAAACAGAATGTTGTAGCAATAAATACGACTCCTATTACCTCTTGTTTGCGTAATGTCGTGTACAGTAGCCACGATACAACCTGTTTTACACCTGCGCCATCTCCTTGCGGGAACAATAATTGCGTTTGCTCAAAGGCCGACGATTGGTTTTGTATCGCCAGCCACCGATCGTTTGAGACAATTCGGAGTCCGGTCATGTAAGTGATGGCTTCCGACATAGCATCGCACTACTCGCATCCTGTTCCCACCAGAGAGAAACTTGGAAGACCTATAATAATAATGATGGGAATTCGATCACTTGATATTCCGCGGCGGTGTGGAGCTCTCATTAAGCTATTGCGCAATGCTCGGAGCGACGACAACGAAGACGCGACGACTTTTTGATTGGTTTTTATCGCGCGCTACGTCACGTCCGCTCATTAGCTCTAGGGCCACGTTCTTCTCACGACGACGACAAATCTGTGCAAAGTTCCTGCTAAGTGTCTGACGGCTGCATGGTTAGTCTGCAGCCATTCCCACGCGCGTACGAGCCTCAATACGCCGGGCTAGGGCTGGACAGCGTGACACACGCGCGTACGAGCCTCAATACGCCGGGCTAGGGCTGGACAGTGTGACACACGCGCGTACGAGCATCAATATACGCCGGGCTAGGGCTGGACAGTGACACACGCGCGTACGAGCATCAATATACGCCGGGCTAGGGCTGGACAGTGTGACACACGCGCGTACGAGCCTCAATACGCCGGGCTAGGGCTGGACAGCGTGACACACGCGCGTACGAGCCTCAATACGCCGGGCTAGGGCTGGACAGTGACACACGCGCGTACTAGCCTCAATACGCCGGGCTAGGGCTGGACAGTGTGACACACGCGCGTACGAGCCTCAATATGCGCCGGGCTAGGGCTGGACAGTGTGACACACGCGCGTACGAGCCTCAATCTGCGCCAGGCTAGGGCTGGACAGTGTGACACACGCGCGTACGAGCCTCAATATACGCCGGGCTAGGGCTGGACAGTGTGACACACGCGCGTACGAGCCTCAATCTGCGCCGGGCTAGGGCTGGACAGTGTTATACTCCGTACATGCCTCAGTCTGCGCTAGACTAGGGCTGGACAGTGTTATACTCCGTACGAGCCTCAATACGCCGAGCTAGGGCTGGACAGTGTTATACTCCGTACATGCCTCAGTCTGCGCTAGACTAGGGCTGGACAGTGTTATACTCCGTACGAGCCTCAATACGCCGAGCTAGGGCTGGACAGTGTGACACACGCGCGTCGAGCCTCAATACGCCGGGCTAGGGCTGCACAGTGTGACACACGCGCGTACGAGCCTCAATACGCCGGGCTAGGGCTGGACAGTGTGACACACGCGCGTCGAGCCTCAATACGCCGGGCTAGGGCTGGACAGTGTGACACACGCGCGTACGAGCCTCAATACGCCGAGCTAGGGCTGGACAGTGTGACATACGCGCGTCGAGCCTCAATACGCCGAGCTAGGGCTGGACAGTGTGACACACGCTGGGCTAGGGCTGGACAGTGTGACACACGCGCGTCGAGCCTCAATACGCCGAGCTAGGGCTGGACAGTGTGACACACGCGCGTCGAGCCTCAATACGCCGAGCTAGGGCTGGACAGTGTGACACACGCGCGTCGAGCCTCAATACGCCGAGCTAGGGCTGGACAGTGTGACACACGCGCGTCGAGCCTCAATACGCCGGGCTAGGGCTGGACAGTGTGACACACGCGCGTCGAGCCTCAATACGCCGAGCTAGGGCTGGACAGTGTGACACACGCGCGTCGAGCCTCAATACGCGGGGCTAGGGCTGGACAGCGTGACACACGCGCGTACGAGCCTCAATACGCCGAGCTAGGGCTGGACGGTGTGACACACGCGCGTCGAGCCTCAATACGCGGGGCTAGGGCTGCACAGTGTGACACACGCGCGTACGAGCCTCAATACGCCGGGCTAGGGCTGGACAGTGTGACACACGCGCGTCGAGCCTCAATACGCCGGGCTAGGGCTGGACAGTGTGACACACGCGCGTCGAGCCTCAATACGCCGAGCTAGGGCTGGACAGTGTGACACACGCGCGTACGAGCCTCAATACGCCGGGCTAGGGCTGGACAGTGTGACACACGCGCGTCGAGCCTCAATACGCCGAGCTAGGGCTGGACAGTGTGACACACGCGCGTCGAGCCTCAATACGCCGAGCTAGGGCTGGACAGTGTGACACACGCGCGTACGAGCCTCAATACGCCGAGCTAGGGCTGGACAGTGTGACACACGCGCGTCGAGCCTCAATACGCCGAGCTAGGGCTGGACAGTGTGACACACGCGCGTACGAGCCTCAATACGCCGGGCTAGGGCTGGACAGTGTGACACACGCGCGTCGAGCCTCAATACGCCGGGCTAGGGCTGGACAGCGTGACACACGCCGGGCTAGGGCTGGACAGTGTGACACACGCGCGTCGAGCCTCAATACGCCGGGCTAGGGCTGGACAGTGTGACACACGCGCGTACGAGCCTCAATACGCCGGGCTAGGGCTGGACAGTGTGACACACGCGCGTACGAGCCTCAATGCGCCGGGCTAGGGCTGGACAGTGTGACACACGCACGTACGAGCCTCAATACGCCGGGCTAGGGCTGGACAGTGTGACACACGCGCGTACGAGCCTCAATACGCCGGGCTAGGGCTGGACAGTGGACACACGCGCGTACGAGCCTCAATATACGCCGGGCTAGGGATGGACAGCGATATGGGTCAGCCTGCTATTGAACATAGCCCCTCCTCATCGCTAATGCACAGCTTAGAGTCCCGTAGGTCGGTCGGGTAACGGCGGAAACTTTCAAACTTGTTAGCAAGAGTTTCTAATAGAACATCATTACTAAGTTAACGCAAACACATTTTTACGAGAGCACAATGACGTTATAACACAATGACGTTATAACACAATGCCGATATAACACAATGACGTTATAACACAATGACGATATAACACAATGACGTTATAACACAATGACGTTATAACACAATGCCGATATAACACAATGCCGATATAACACAATGACGTTATAACACAATGACGATATAACACAATGACGTTATAACACAATGACGTTATAACACAATGCCGATATAACACAATGCCGATATAACACAATGACGTTATAACACAATGACGTTATAACACAATGACGATATAACACAATGACGTTATAAGACAATGACGTTATAACACAATGACGATATAACACTATGACGTTATAACACAATGACGATATAACACAATAACGTTATAAATAAGAAAATGACGTTATAACACAGTGACGTTATAACACAATGACGTTATAACACAATGACGTTATAACACAATGACGTTATAACACAATGCCGATGTAACACAATGACGATATAACACAATGACGTTATAACACAATGACGTTATAACACAATGACGATATAACACAATAACGTTATAACACAATGACGATATAACACAATGACGTTATAACACAATAACGTTATAAATAAGAAAATGACGTTATAACACAGTGGCGTTATAACACAATGACGTTATAACACAATGCCGATATAACACAATGACGTTATAACACAATGACGTTATAACACAATGACGTTATAACACAATGACGATATAACACAATGAGGTTATAACACAATGACGTTATAACACAATGACGATATAACACAATAACGTTATAAATAAGAAAATGACGTTATAACACAGTGACGTTATAACACAATGACGTTATAACACAATGCCGATATAACACAATGACGTTATAACACAATGACGTTATAACACAATGACGTTATAACACAATGACGTTATAACACAATGACGATATAACACAATGACGTTATAACACAATGACGATATAACACAATAACGTTATAAATAAGACAATGACGTTATAACACAGTGACGTTGAACACAATGACGTTATAGCACAAAAACGTTATAACACAATGACGTTATAACACAATAACGTTATATAACGCAATTACGTTATAACACAATGATGTTATAGCACAGTGACGTTGAACACAACGTCGTTATAACACAATGACGTTATAACACAATGACGTTATAACACAATGACGTTATAACACAATGACGTTATATAACGCAATGACGTTATAACACAATGACGTTATAACACAATGACGTTATAGCACAGTGATGTTGAACACAATGACGTTATAACACAATGACGTTATATAACGTAATGACGTTATAACACAATGACGTTATAACACAATGACGTTATAACACAATGACGTTATATAACGCAATGACGTTATAACACAATGACGTTATAACACAATGACGTTATAGCACAATAACGTTATATAACGCAATTACGTTATAACACAATGATGTTATAGCACAGTGACGTTGAACACAACGTCGTTATAACACAATGACGTTATAACACAATGACGTTATAACACAATGACGTTATATAACGCAATGACGTTATAACACAATGACGTTATAACACAATGACGTTATAACACAATGACGTTATAGCACAAAAACGTTATAACACAATGACGTTATAACACAATAACGTTATATAACGCAATTACGTTATAACACAATGATGTTATAGCACAGTGACGTTGAACACAACGTCGTTATAACACAATGACGTTATAACACAATGACGTTATAACACAATGACGTTATATAACGCAATGACGTTATAACACAATGACGTTATAACACAATGACGTTATAGCACAAAAACGTTATAACACAATGACGTTATAACACAATGACGTTATATAACGCAATGACGTTATAACACAATGACGTTATAACACAATGACGTTATAACACAATGACGTTATAGCACAAAAACGTTATAACACAATGACGTTATAACACAATAACGTTATATAATGCAATTACGTTATAACACAATGATGTTATAGCACAGTGACGTTGAACACAACGTCGTTATAACACAATGACGTTATAACACAATGACGTTATAACACAATGACGTTATATAACGCAATGACGTTATAACACAATGACGTTATAACACAATGACGTTATAACACAATGACGTTATATAACGCAATGACGTTATAACACAATGACGTTATAACACAATGACGTTATAGCACAGTGATGTTGAACACAATGACGTTATAACACAATGACGTTATATAACGCAATGACGTTTTAACACAATTACGTTATAACACAATGACGTTATAACACAATGATGTTATAGCACAGTGACGTTGAACACAACGACGTTATAACACAATGACGTTATAACACAATGACGTTATAACACAATGACGTTATAGCACAGTGATGTTGAACACAATGACGTTATAACACAATGACGTATATAACGCAATGACGTTTTAACACAATTACGTTATAACACAATGACGTTTAACACAATGACTTACACAATGATTTACAAAAAAATGTTTTCAGAATACGGTTTTGAGTAGAGGAAGAGATAATAAGTAAATTTAAATACTGATTTTGTTCATTGATCAGGATGCCTCGACATTGTGTCATAATATCGTAATCGTAACTTGCATTAAAGTTGGATGCCTTAAATTGTAAGATGATGTATACAAATAATTAATTATATTCCTTAAATTTCCCAGTATTTTTTTTTACTGATTGTCCATCGGAAATTACCCGCAAAGAGAGAAAATAACCAGAAAAATGTTATACTGCGAGTTTACCTATATAGATAAGATAAGATAATGGTGGCTTAGTCGAGGATCAGCCCCCGTGTGTCGATGTATGAACTATAATGGTTACCTATATTACCGACGATACAGATCCAATTTCCGGTTCAAGTGATCATAGCAAGCTAAATATGTACATAATTGGTTGCTATATATCTCGCACTCACTTGCGCCTCGTGTCTATACCTGTTAATTGGTTTATTAGCCTCGAGATGGATACTTATAGCAACCTATACAACATGAACAGATGATAATGACGCGTTGCAACGCTCCACCATACATTAGCCTCAATGTAAAGCAGCAATCACATTCCTCAGGTCGTTGTCTGTGAGGATACAGATAATTCAGAGGGCTGATCAGGTTTGGAGACCACTTAACAGTGATGTAACGCGTGAATGCTCAGCTCAGTCTTGTCAAACAGTCAGACGAGTAACAGCCATAGGCGGTCAAGCGCCGTAGAACAAGTGTCAAGCGCCGAGCCATGAAGGACGGCCCAAGTTCCATTACAAAATAGTGTATAGACTTATATGTTGGCAAGTTTTATACAGTTTGAATTATTACGATTGTAAATGAAAATTTCAAAACCCAAACTAAAATAAACATTACAGGTATAAACCGTATAATGTACAATTGCGTTGTAACCTGAACGACTATAGAGAAAGGGGAGGAACACCTATTTCAATTTGGAATATTGTAAAATACAACACCTTTTACCATCGCACCAGTTGCAATACCTCTCCCCCCCCCTGCCCCCGGGTGGAAAGTATTTACATTGCTTGTCCGAATTGTTTTATTGCCAAGCTTGGGTATGTATACTGCATAACGTGAATTCGCTAATTACGAAACCGGTTATGAATAAAATGATAACTTCTGAAAATCGCGAATTTTTTTCTACGGAAATACGAGAAAATAATGGAGGGTTTTTAAATCACTTGTAACCTATAATCGACGGAAGCGTTCACCGAAATCTGCAAACTGTTCAATACAGTTTTTCCACGAACGGTCGACTTTTTGTTTTAAATGTAAGCACGGTTTTAAATATCTCCTCGAACACTTTGAAACGGTTAAACGAATTCCGTTCGACCGTTTGATGTAGGTCACGAATATCTCAACGACTAAAAGAAAATAAAGCGCAATTTATTCTGGAAACCTCGACCAGTAGATTGAAGACAGTCACTAATGCACCAATTCTCAAGTGATTGCATTCGGCTAGGGCACCCCTGCTTTAACGCTTGCTAACGAGCACTTCCCGGCGTGCAATTGACACAAGAGACTGGCAGACCCCCTGAATATTGCACGCAATGAGGGGCCGTCGGGGGAGGGGGCGGGGGAGGGGGAGGATGCACTCTCACTCGAAGCACTTTAAAACTTTTAAATCTGGTTCGTTCATGATGATGATAGCAATGACCCACGTACGTACGATGGTCGGGGTCAATTGTCGCGATGTTGGGCTAAGTTTTAGAGGTCATGCATGATGCATGCACTGTACACAGTACCCACACGCTGCGCATGGCTGTAGCATGAAGCTTGCGAACAAGGCACATGCACACATTACCACTAAGGCCTACACTCACCGAAGAGGTTTTTTTTCAACTTTTTTTCCTCATGTTATATATGTATTGTCTTGCCGAATTCCCAACCTTTATGCTTTTGTCCAATCTTATGTTAAAATGTAAAAAGTTAGTTACTTAGGAAATTTTATGAAGAATACATGTACCCTGTTGTTTATAATTTAATAAATTGTGTTTCTATATAAAAAAAAAAGGCCTACACTCTAGGTTACCACTGTTGTCTAAACACTAGTATACCTCGCCTCACCCTGCGAAACCCTCGATTACTGACATTTAAAATTGTCAAAAAGTATGTAAAAATATATCCTCCCCTAGAGAATGTTTCTAATAAATATTAGAGCCTGTTCCATTATAATTAACGTTTTTAAAATAACCTAATAGTGAAGGATGTGTTGCAAACAACACAGAGAACACGTCAAAGAAAGAGCATTATTAGCTAAGAAATGGCAAATTTGGGTTTACTTTTAAACAATTTTAAAGCAAGTTTAACCCTCACAATCGGGAAATGTGCAGAAGTGAAAACAACGCTGAATCCATGACAAATGTGAATACAAGAAAAACACCTACGAATATGATGCTTGATTCGGGTTTAGTTCCCCTCACATTCTGCCCCTAATTGTATCTGCCCCCCTTCGTTAATAAAGTCCACACATTTTGAGACGAGTGGAGGACTGAATTAAATATTTACTCGACCACAATTTGATTTCCAGTGGGAGAAACTATATAATGTATTAAGTACCTCGTTGCCAACACGGCTCGAAAGCACTTAGGCCCATCTCGAACCGGTGGAAAGAGGAACGAATATTGATTCCTTGTACCGGTGGAGCGGTGGTCACGGTGGAAGATGCAATACTATGTATACAATCTGGTCTCAATTGTAAAGAGCAACTATCGATTTACCCACGGATCATGGATGTATGTGGTCACTATTTTATCACTCCTATGCAGGGCTTAATTTGTAATTGAAAAGGAACCGGAACGCATATTTTGTTTGTCAAATATAATTTGGCACCAACCCCGCCCACATTTATACATTGTGAACACCGATAACATGTAATTATTCATTAGTTATCAGCTTAGTGGTAGTGGTCAGTCAGAAGGTTATTGCCTATGTATTTGGGTCTGGCTACCTAGGGGTAATTCATAAACTTGAATAATTTGCATTCATACCAACAAATAAAAAAATATATTTATGAAATTTTCAGAGATACGTTTTAATTCACGACGAAATAATACCGGAACGCGCGTTCTGGTTTCAGAAAAGGGTGCGTTCCGGCTCAAATTAACCCCTGCTCCTATGCATAATGTTTATCTTATATGAGATCCCGAAATACTGTCTCGTGAAATGTCTGTCATTGGTGTCCGAAACACAGGGTGATATTCACTAATGTCCGAAACACAGGGTGACATTCATAATTAACTAAGCTAACATCGTCAGTAGAACGTTGTCATTATTGTTGTTGAAACATGAAACCCGACATAATGTTTATTAAATCCTACACCGGAGATGCTGAAACTGAAATGTGCGCTGTTTTTCCGTTTCTAGAGCGTAGATAAGTGCATATTATCAGGGTGGGATGTCCCGTGTTACACTTGGGTTGCTCACAAGTGCGAGCGAGCTGTAATTTGGCTGTTCACCGCCGCTAATAGTATAGGATGGGAGCCATGTGAAGTGCAGCCTAAGACAAACATTGCGTGATAAATCTAATTCTAGTTTTTGTGTTAATTCAACGAAAATGACAAACAAAGACGTACCTGACTAATGCCCGACATACATGGCTTCAAAGTTCCAACTAAATATGTAAATCTACGGGTCGGGGTTTACATGTCTTTGTCTTTTCGATCGATCATGTCAACAGTCACACAAACAAATAGCAGTTTAATATATAGGTTTATTCCAGCCACCCTGGTACTTATAGAGTTGGCGATCTGGGCTCGATCTTTTAGTAATATATACACGCATAAACTGTTAACCTGAAATATATGATTTAAAAATTGTGTATAATAGATTTTGGCTTATACTTTCACGGATATAATAATTACCATACTTTAATTCGGGTTTTAATCCACGTTATTATTTTTTATTAAAATACCAACTTTTAACAAACGTTAGTATATATTAATAAAAAATAATTACGTAGATTTTTAAACTCGGAAACAACTATTGATAATATGTTTATATATAATTAATAATTATAATATTACCATAATCACGGTCTCAGACGAAGGAGCGGTTTTGCCCGACGTGATTGTGTTGAAAACTTGCCCTGTGTTGTGTAATGCGTAACCCAAGTAGCGAGATTCACTTCTCGGCTTCCTCCGTATGAAAGGGCTCGAGTGTTTTAGTGGCCATCGTCATTTCATCGGGTTTATTGTACGAGTAATCCGTAGCCAAGTGTGTGCTGATGGCTGATGCTGATGATCGCAGGAGAAGTCGATTTTATGGCATCGTTAAGCTGCTCGGCAGCGCTCGCTTGGATGGAGCAATCACGGCGGGGAGGGGAACTATTAAAATAAGTTGCGACGAACGAGACGAAAACGTTTAATCTAACCTAGACGTGCATTATGTAGTTGAGTCGAGTTCAGGTCGACAGGATTATAAAAGAGCAGCGAGGAATGAGATTTATCTGCGCATAGAAGCGTTTTGAAGACCGTAGAAGCGGAGTATGCGGGTTCGATCCTCAGCGCCGGCAATATAGTCCTACTGGTACTAAAGAGATTCGTCACGCACTATTCACTAATTAAAACCACCATAATTTACCGCAGTGGATTTTATTAGATTGCTGTATTAATTACAGTTATTTATTACACAGTTTAAACATTATTATTATCGTAATCAATTTTCATTTGTATTGTAAGCAATCCACTACAGAGAAAGGCAATTCAGGTTGTTATTTGGCAATTACTTCTTTAAGGATTGCTAGCAATATAAATAATAATTACATATTTTGTAATTTTAAAACAATCACCGAAACAAGAGTATTTTTCCGCGTAAAAAGTGGTAAAAAAACAATCTGTAACGAAACATACGTTTGAAATTGATTTAACAAGTGTTTGGTATAAGTGCCCATGTACTATGATGAACCCATCTACCGTAGTAAACAAAGCACCAAAGAAAGCTAAACGTGTAGAAGAAGTAGAGTGGGGTTACTCGGCTGTTACCACACAACACACGCAGTACCAACAACCAACGTGTCACGCGGACCTCGGACGAAATTGCTTTCTCTGCGTTGACAATTGAATGTGTGTCTTGCAGTGGCGGCGCTTATTGCGTGTCTGCGTCGCGACCCCCCTCGAACGAGGACTCACCGCCATTGCTATGGGAGAATATCTGAGGCAAGATCAGCAGTGCGATTCTGAATGGCCGTGATAAGTTTAACGCATGCTTTTTGTCGTTACAGTAGGCGAATGCAAGGCGGTGATTGGCTCACTGCCTTCTTTTAACGACTAAAACTCGGGTTAAACTTATCGACGCCGATTCCGAATCGCGGCCCAGGTCGGATGCATAATATTGTAAGGACCAACCTTATTGGTGCAGGACATGTCTCATCCCCTCGAATTGAAGGACTAAATACTGAGAGGACGGCGATAATATAAGTACATCTGCCAATTACGATGGACGATATCTCAAATTAAACATTCTTGTAAATACATATTAAACGCCAATAATCACATCAAACGGACCTATTTCAATGATGCGCGGTCTTATTACTTCAACCAAATATTTAAGTATACACTAACTTGTGTTCACCATGGCAACCATCAATGAAAAGCTATGAAATCAAGTCAGCTGACTTGTTTATCATGCGTCGCGTGTGCTGCTATCTGGTGGGACTCGGAACACATGTGGGTACCTAGTATATTGTTCCCATGCGGGGCCCTTGGGCAGACAGGGCACGCCCACCCCGCTTACCACTCACCCACGAAACACACACACGCGTGCACAGAGCCCCCCCCCCCCCCCCCCCTACTGGATCCAAGGCCGGGGGTAGAGAGATGACGAATAAGAATAAAAACGTCCCCTTTGCATAAAATTATAACACGCTGTTATCATTTTTTGAAAAGACTGATTTCATTTCATATAATTACTAGAAATGTATCTTTAGAAAACTTATCCCGGCTGGGCGCGGGGTATATAATGGTCCACGGTAGCTCTGCCTGTCGTAAGAGGCGACTGAAAGGCCGACGTCGAATGACAGCTGGCGAATACAGATCGTAAAAAATAAAATAATAAATAATAATTTAGAAAACAAGCCGATGCTTTTACAATGTCTCTTAGTTAAACAGTGATGATGATTATTTTTATAGATGAAGATGGAAGAACAAATGCAACAAGATGGTATACACTTATGACCTACGCCCCAACCGTATAATAATGTAAAATATAATAATGTAGAAATATAATACAAATGCGATGGCATAGATAGACTCAATCGCAGAAACTAGACGAGATACAACTAAATTCATGTTTAAAAGAATCTTATGAATCAATTTCCATATTCGTGACTCCATAATTGCCTAGTAGTAGTATACGTTTGTGATATACATAAAACTGGGCTTAGTCTAGCTGAACCTGTATAATATATTACGTTGTTTCCAAAGACTGGGTTATATTGCGCATCGTTACTTGTTAGAATAGCGAAAAAGAATGTCACACATCGACATTAATTGTAGGGTTCTTGTGTGTACAGGGCTACAGCGTACTAACGCGTTAAATCCAGTTATCTAAACGAATCGGGATGGGTACCTAACTAGTAACATGTGTATTTACGCATATATTATCGGCACGCACAACGATTACAGCGTAAGTATAGCGTGTCCCTTGTCGCACGCGGTGTGCGTGTGCGTGCAGTGTAGGATGAAACGAGCTGCAAGGCTCCACAGCTGAACGATGTCTTTGTTCGTCGGTGTTGTCTTCCGATTACTCGACACGACAAGAAACTACACTAGACATTTACAGTCACCACAAGATTATTGTTTTATTTGATTCCTACAAAAATAATAAACAATTTTTAAAATCATACTACATATATTGACCCCTCATGAAAACGCCGCTTGGCTTTATTGACACAAGGTAGGGGTTGGGTAGGGGGGGGGGGGGGAACAAAGTAGCTAATTACGAATCACAGCTGTTTTCCAGTACGCGTGCAAATTTAGTGGTATGTGGTTGCAAGGGTGTCTAGTGGCAGATTCTATTACACAGTATTCTTGCCGACTATTGTCAATGAAATCATTGAAATGAACATAATGTCTTTAAAGATACTTATACAATGCATTGCCATGCAAGATAAAGGCGACGAGCCGACGACTAAATACAGTGCTGTTGGATAAACACAAGACGACGATAGAAGGATGAACATAAGTACATAAGACGATGCAAGTAGGATGAACATATGGATGAACATAAACAAAACACAATCACACAAGAGTAATACAATGCTAGTAGGATGAACGCACGTAAGACAGTAAGTGACATCAGGCAATAAGGGTAGCTCGCCTGCTCGCCAACAGATCGAGGTATTGTTTCTCTCTCTCTCTCTCACAAGGCCGAAATATAGCTATAATAACGTAAAAACCAAATCCACCAAATAGCTATCTATATATTATTGTCTAAAATTTCGTAAAACTTTCTTGTTGCCGTATGAATGGGGTGTGCATGAATGATAAGCCTGTTTCCTGTTTTCCTGTTTTTTGTTTTGTTTGTTTCTTTTGTTAAATTGCTATGTATGAATGATCGTAGACACTGATTAAATAATTACTGCGTTATTATTATATTTTAATATGTTAACGCTAACTTCAAATTAAACTCTAATGCAGTTTTCGAATGAATGGTTAACCTTAATTGCAATTAATTTTTTGTTTTTCATTATGAGTTTGTATTTTAGTATATGTATTGAATAGTTTAATATTATTGTACTACTGTCTATTGTTTATTGTCTGTATCAAAATGTATTATTTGTTAAAAGGTTGGATGGAAGATAAGGCCTAGCTGGCCTTAATCCCGCCTTCAATAAAGACCATTATCTATCTATCTATCTATCTATCTATCTCTCTCTCTCTCTCGCTCTAAAGGAAACTAAACGATTCACATAACACAAACGTATTCGGTCGCTTATTGTAGGTGGATGGGACCATAATGTCTATGGATGGGACCGACTGCCAGCTGATTTCATTTTATCGACATCTCGAAACGGAAGTCAGCGTCTTCAGTATGTGGTGAGAATCCATTTGAAGCCTAAACACCCGACTTGTGTTGAGATTGTTTCCGTGTAATGCATCATCTGACGCGCCCGTGCAACAAATTGCCTCTGAGTCCGAGTGAAACTGGTTTCAGTCCCACACGCCAGGAGTGTACGCGACGCAAAGTACTCACGAGTGATGGCTAATGGAATAGACACGGTTCTATGTACAGCCCACGTTGCATGTTTAATTCAGTGGTGCGAGGGGTGGCGTGACGATAAATGTTCAGATGTTTTTTCAAATCGGTGGATCAGACCGAGGAAATCTGATTCCGGAAATATTTTGATAAGGAAGGATCGACTTGAAGTCAAAGAAGGAAGACTGGTTGAGAGATGAACTGAAAGCGGCATCGTTTTTAATTCGCTGATTCCTTAGCCGGTAATTATCAGCCAAATGAGAATAGCTCGCGAATTCATTACGTCAGTTATCTTTATTAACATGTTTTCAAGGTATATCACTACTGCAAATTCAATGTACAACGATCAAGCTATATAGATTAAAGAACATTAAATTTTATGAGTGTGTAAGTTGTACCATCTGGTATTCATGTACAGAACAGGGCACACCGGTATTAATTAATTAAATCGACATTTATTTTCGAATAGTAACCTCCTCTTTTCCCAGTCGGTTAACGGATTTACCTTCTAATAAAATAGCGTAACAAAACGCGATATTGAGAGAATCACGGGGTGGGGGGGGGGGGGGGCGCACGTAACCCCACTGGCCATCGGACGATGAGCGTAACAACAAAACGCAGAGATAAAGGTAGAGGTAAACGACGGGAACAACTCACTGCCCCCCTATGTCCCTTGCGACCTGGCCCACCCACGCACTTCCCTTCGTGTTTACCAATTATTCATAGCTCATCATTGAGAGATGATACAACATGAAAAAGAAATACATAATTCCCTGCGAGAGCTTGTTTTAAAATTTAAACGTTGCGATGACTCATCAAACAGAGCTCAGATTGCATAAAGCATATAAATAAAACTAGCAATGTGCATAAATTATAACCCCATGATGATGTGATTAAATATTACGTTGTCAACACAATATCAAAGCAATGTAAACGCAATCTTCTCACACACAATTTGTTATTTTACCCACCTGGCTGTATCTCGCTATATAATCATAATTGAACACTCGAACCGAGCGAAACTCGATCGCGCGTGATGTAAGCTCTGAAAACATCCGTAGCGCTTCCTGTGTGCATGGACGCAATTACAAGACTCGGTTCACAGCGCAGTCAGCAGTGAGGATGTTGTCTCAGATGGCATCGACGTTCACGGCCTTGCTGTGACTGACACCCGGCCTTGCTAGGAGTCACAAACCTTGATAACGGTCACACATTTACTACAAGCCGTAACACGCCCTGTCTTTTTAGCGTTTCATTTAGGTCATTTTTTAGCGTTTGGTGTCCGGCGTCATCGTTTGTGAACAAGTTTGTTACGTGATATTAATTAACATTTGGGCACTAATAAGTAATAATTACGTCGTTGTGTGCCCTAAAACCCGAGCTAACTAACTAAATTAATTAACATGATTGTTAACATAAAACACATGAAAAATAAATAATATAAAATAATAAGTCCCTAAAATATACAAGTATAGGCTCCGATCATGTCACACTGCATATAGAAAAAGTAATTAGCGTTATTTCGTTTTAACTTTACTAAATGCCAAAAAACAACATTTTCATGATTTAAAAAAAACGGGTTTCCTCGTCGGAATGTTGCATAGTTCAAGGATGTACAAATAGAGGTACCAATATTTGGACAGTTAAAATATATCTATATACATCACATACCAACTAGAAAAATAATTACCGTCATTAGCTTTTAAGATTTTTTCAATGTAAAAGATTTTCGTAATTTTAGGGTTTTACAAGTATCAACATCTATTTTATACTTAAACTGCAACCATGCCATGCAACGAGTGTTTTACAAACGACATACTAAAAACTAACGTATTATTTTTAGCATAGCGACATTTATATTGATAGTAAGTTAGTAACCTAAAATAAAAAATAAAACACAACATCAGGCATGAATTTATTATTTTTGATCGTAGGCTATGTCTTTACAAAATGTCACGAACGTGTGTGAAGCCGTTTGCGAGTTAAAGCGATCAAATTGTTGTTTTTCAAGGTAGCAGATGAATGAATTTTTAATACTTAAATAGCTCAGCTTATAACCTCTCATTTTGATGTTCACAAAAAACGCATGGACCCACATCGGGCTACCCTTGATCTAAGCAAAAAATACGAATCGCCGCTTAATTCAAGCTGAGATACTTATCATGTCGTGTCATGATCTTCGAGTTGGGTTGGGAGCATAAAAACTAAAAAAGGCAAAGGCGAATGAAGTTAAAACGCAGTTACAGATCGCTTCATTATCGGTAGATTCTCCCTCGAGGTGAAGAATTAGAGCACAGTTCGAGTTGAACAAACTTATTTCTCTATCTGAAAGTCTAAACCAATGATTTTAGCAATTTCCCCAAAGCCTTTCATGGTGTTATAAAAATCAGCATTTATATTCCGCTTAATTGAATAACTCTGAAATGGCATTTTCCTCTTGTTTCGTTCTCGTAGCCGCGGAGCGTATTTAAAATTCCATTACCCGAGCCCATTACCCCCCCCCCCCCCCCCCCCCCCCCCCCGCCCCTCTCCGCAACGCAAGGCAGGACCGGCCTGACTGGTCCGCAGATCAACTCAATTAACACCATCATACCACTCGCTAATGCAGCTAACGAGTCGGTTCAAAGACAAACTCAATCGCTATTTACTCGCCAATTATCAAGACATACACTTTAAATGTTTTCTGAGAAGTTGACTAGCGAGCTGCCTGCCGCGCTACCGTTTGCAAACAACACGCCAAACAAGGGGGCTATAAAATAGCATTTAACGTCGCGATTCCTCGGACTGCTGCGGAGATTTCTTCTGAGCATGGCTCCCCCCCCCCCCCCCCCCCCACGGCACACACGCACCCCCGTCATCCATTGTGCAACACTCGTCCCGAGGGCGTTGTCAGATCATTATTATTGCCTGCTCTCCTCTCATTCGGACAGACAGACAGACAGACAGACAGACAGACAGACAGACAGAAAGACAGACAGACAGACGAAGCCGACAACTCACCATCTTTTGTTTCGAACACTGCTGCAATATTCGGAATTCGAATCACGCTATCCCGTCACCCCTTCCCCCCCCCCCCCCCTTCGGGCGTTAATACACCGCGTTGCTTCGCTCTCGCCGATTGCTTTGAAGCTCATCATCCCCCATCAACCCCATAGCTTGCTCTACTCTCATCTCACCCTCGCACATCTTTTCTTCCCGTTTTTTTTTGTCGCTCACTATTTTGCATCACCTCCCCTTCGCTGTCATCTTCGCGCGCTTTCCTTTCGTGCGCATATTTTATCGCCGTTTCATAAAGTGACGTCACATTAGGACTACATAAGGAAACACATTCTCCCCAGTCACCGCGACCACGTTATCGTTTTACACCCCTAGTTTTATTAATATCGGCCTTGCTCTTACAAAGCCACTCGGTTCGTCGGAAGGGTGAGCGCTGTGCGTTGTGCGTCTGTCTCGATCTGATTACCACAATATATAACGAATACAATGAAATGCTCTTATTACTTCGCGCATCAATGAGACGATTAAAATTGCTCACAATAAGAGAATCACGTATTTCCACTTATGTCGAGGGCGATCACTGCTTTGTAGGAATGAAGCAGAGACATTCGGTTCGGTCAACATTTGAACAGATGGGCGACACTAAACGTCTCGTCGAGATGCATAATAGATAGAAGTGATCTCCGATAGCTATGCTATATAATATATATCTTCCCAAGCAAAACAGTGATCAGTGTGACAAGGGAAATATAGAAGAGTAACGTAAAGATACCTGAAAAGGTGTAAAGATGCGTACAACTAAAAGTGACTGGGTTCACAAATGTCAAAAGGATCGCTTTGTCTTATACAATATTTGTACAAATCAGTTATCCACAAGAAGAATAACACGAGAGTGAAAACAAACAATATACGAAATAATATGCTATCCTATTCAATTTTTCAACTGTCTTATGCATATGAGGATAATAAATAAAACTATATAATTAATAATGAACACAATACTAGCGAAAGAAAGAACACACATATCATACCATATCGCCTCCTTTTCAACGGGAGTAAGCAACGTGCCAATGCCCCCTGTCCCCTCTATTTACAACACTCAGCACATACGCATATAAAAAAATCGGTAGTACTCATACACGCATAATAGCCTACATTCTTTTCTTATAGAGTATGAATAAATAGATTGTTGAAAGGATGTTCGGTGTAAGAGTATGCGGCACATCTGCTCACTTGATGTGTGTGAGATACTCGGATGATAGTGTGGGGCCGTTGCAAGGCAACAACCTCACTTGCTTAGGGAGGGGCTCGAACTCGCACCTTTCCGCACCGCATATGTCAGGTTATGTTTTGTCAAAAATTAAACCAAAAAGCTCAACCTCCAGAGAATTTAGGGCTCTTTCTTTCAATGCTTCCTTGTTCCAATAAATATTAAAGTTTTTCAAATGTCTGTGGTAATGCAACACAGCTTTGGAAATATTTATAGAAACGAAGAAACATCCTAAATTCTTTAGAGAGTGAAATATTTTGGTTTACTTTCTGACAATTTGAAAGCATTTTCAAGCAATTAAAATGAGGGATTAACAATGTATTCATGCGCAAAGTGTGTATTTGCTGTCACGGTTCAGTGGTTCAGCGGAACTACTTTCAGAGGGGTGGAGGTGCATAGAGTAGCTACATGACAAAAAGGTGTGTAGCGGTGCTAATTAATGCACTCACATCCTTTTATTATAATTTACAATTTGTGTTGAGTGCCCAGAAGTGCAGGTATTTGAATTTAGAACGAATATGGAGCATGTTGAGAGAGGCGATTGATTATACGTGACACGCAAGTACCTTAAATTGTTTTGATTTGTACAGTCGGAAATAAGTCAGTCGAAAAATAGCTAATTCCTAGATGTGAAATCTAATTGCTGTATTTCTATCCCTCGAATTTCAACGGGCATAATTTCTTTCCACGTTGTCTACGTTCCGGAAATTTTAGCGGGGCGCGTTCCACTGAATCGTCTCTGCAAGTATCGTGAACTCGAATATATTTCCTGGAATTGTAAATAAGTAACTGTGATGACGCCTGGAATGGGAACGAAAATAAAAATTATGTATTTCAGTAAAATTATGTGTAATATACGATATTGAATAAAATATAAGATCAACAAATTACACTAGAAATACTTGTAATCTAATGAATAAACGGAGATGCCAATTAGAAGAAAAAAATGTCTTAAGCTCGATATTTTGTAGTGTGCCTTTTAAATATATAATAAACGAATGAACAATTATTACATTGTAAGTATTACAGTAAGTAGTATTGTAGTATTACATTGTAAGTACGGAGCCATTCCTAAAGTAATATACTAGTGGAAATTAATTTTTAGTTTTCACAAGCACTGTTGCTAGCCCATAAAATAAGAATTATTTCGTTATCTGTCGTACGCAAGTTATGTCATCACATTATCGGGTATACCTACACTTTCAATCGTTCGTTAGTAATCGGTTAAACGCGATAATATTAATACCATTTATATGTTTGTACAATCCCTAACTATTAAGCAATTACTTGTACACAACTCGTAGAATACCGGCACACCAGCCGCCCAGTCACAACGATAACTGAAACAAGTATATACGGTGGCCTTCGTTCCGCTCCTCAAAGGGCCGATCAAACAGGTCACGTCTTACCGCGCACCTAATCGCATTAGTACCCAGCCACGTAACTGCTGCGCCACATTACTTGACTAATCTCTTCGTAGAATGGTTTTTAATAAGGGTGGTTTCCTAAAAGGGGAGCTACCATAATACAGGTCGGTGTTTCTACCAGGTGCGCGACAGTGATGGAACCGGTTCAACTAGAGCGTATAGAGCTCGTGTCGCCTCGCCATATTAGCGAGCTAAGATAATCACCTGCTGAACGATGCTGCGCATACACAACACTCAGGGGTCCAGCCAGCCTTGCAATGACAGAAGTATCGATACTTTGTAATGCACATCCGGAATGTTCGATTACGAGTACGACTTCATGTCGACGTTTACGAACTCATTTCGAAGAGTGATGGAATTGTGGTTGGAAAACTAACAGTCGAGTCAAAATGGAGTTCTTTGTTTGTTGGTTTGTTTACCATGTCACAGTTTACACCGCCAGCGACATTTGGCAACAATAATTGTTTTATATACAAACAATAACAGTAGTAGAGAAGGTTTTATTTCTTTGTATGTTTGTGGAAAGGGATACTAGCTGAATCCTTAAAATACAAATAAAATAATTATATTAAAAACCAATAAACATAGAAAATGATCCGTCGATCTTCCATATTATTATTCTTTTGTAGCTTGAATATGAAATGTAAGTAAACTTGATCAAAACCTGGCTGTCAAGTAGGCATACTACTTCGTCCGAGTATAGTCACAGAACGAACCTACTCGGTCACGACTGTCGCAGATAAACTGGACCCAGTAAGTTCGGCTAGTGACTGTACAGTGTATACAGTGTGTACTCAATGCACATGAACGCGGCAGCCAACTTGTAATCATGATTGTAACCCGAAAGTGTCAATACACTTCACGAGGATTAGATCAGTTGTAGATTTGAAATGTATTTTACCAACCATAAAACAGCATTTATACAATATAACAAAATTTCATTCTCCCGTCCGATACAAATATAAACCTGATATTCTAGGTTTGAATAAAACCTGTCATGATAGTCGTGTTGTCGATTATGAGGATCAAATCAAACCGTTTTCGTTTATCTATTTTATTGGATTAGGCGGTGCAAGGCGCGTAATGTAGAGTAACAACCATATTGTCTGGTGTTTCGTACATTTTACTGGGTGCACGATTCCAAATGTGACCCTCGCGTTGATACAACAAGGAGAGCATGGGGATATTCCAGTATGGATTGGGACAACTGGGAGCGCAGTGTTCATAATGTATAAGAACACTATGGATCGGGCAATATTTAAAAAAGAAAACACAAACAAGTCTTAAGTGTATAGTTTTATCCGTGGTTTTAGTATCCTTACTTGCTTTTCAAGCTTCTGTTCTTCTCTATTATATTTATGTTACATACATTTGGTTGCTTAGGCTTTCAGGGCAACATTTAAAATAATGTTTTGATATTTTCGCTAGTTATGATTTTTCCTAAAACCACGTATATTTATGTTTTTTGTTGTTTCACACTTTGTAAATCAGTTTTAGAACTGAATAGGATGGATAAAAGTAAGTCCACAACGAACACAAACTTGGCAACATTACTTTATCTATCCTCTGCTTAATACCGACATGTTTTCTTGAGTATTACTCTGGCATAACATGATATTTGCGCTATTTACTACATTGCATTACATTACATCCCGCGCACGTATCCTTGACGCTTCAAATCAATCATGTTTCTGTGACAGTAAATCAATTAAAGCGATACTTCTCAGAAAACACGTTGCCAATATCATATTAGAGATGTAAGCAAAGAAAACACCGGAGATAAAATGTTAAACAAACCGAAATGACAACGTCGCCAGTTTCAATTTTTAACATATTTGTAAGATGTGCAATAATGTTATTTTTCAGAATTTGAAATTAGCTACGTATTCCTACTATACGGAGAAATCTTTTTCTCCATCACTAACATGTGTGTATGAATTAATAATTTCAAACGATCACATAATGCCGATTAGTTGCAGCACAGACAATTGTAGCATAAAGATAATTTCTCCAATAATCCTAGAAAGCCCAACTTAGCGTCTAAACTGCCAAAACTGACGTCACAAGCCACTGTGTACAATGTATGTATATTGACAATATTTACAATATTGCATTAAACCTGTAATAACTAATAATGTAAACTTAAGACTGAATAAATAAATAAATAAATAAATAAATAAATAAATAAATAAATAAATAAATAAATAAATAAATAAATAAATAAATAAATAAATAAATAAATAAACAAACAAACAAACAAACAAACAAACAAACAAACAAACAAACAAACAAACAAACAAACAAACAAACAAACAAACAAACAAACAAACAAACAAACAAACAAACAAACAAACAAACAAACAAACAAACAAACAAACAAACAAACAAACAAACAAACAAACAAACAAACAAACAAACAAACAAACAAACAAACAAACAAACAAACAAACAAACAAACAAACAAACAAACAAACAAACAAACAAACAAACAAACAAACAAACAAACAAACAAACAAACAAACAAACAAACAAACAAACAAAGAAATAAATAAATAAATAAATAAATAAATAAATAAATAAATAAATAAATAAATAAATAAATAAATAAATAAATAAATAAATAAATAAATAAATAAATAAATAAATAAATAAATAAATAAATAAATAAATAAATAAATAAATAAATAAATAAATAAATAAATAAATAAATAAATAAATAAATAAATAAATAAATAAATAAATAAATAAATAAATAAATAAATAAATAAATAAATAAAAAAATAAAAAAAAAAAAAAAAATAAATAAAATAAAATAAAATAAAATAAAATAAAATAAAATAAAATAAAGTAAATAAATAAATAAATAAATAAATAAATAAATAAATAAATAAATAAATAAATAAATAAATAAATAAATAAATAAATAAATAAATAAATAAATAAATAAATAAATAAATAAATAAATAAATAAATAAATAAATAAATAAATAAATAAATAAATAAATAAATAAATAAATAAATAAATAAATAAATAAATAAATAAATAAATAAATAATTAAATAAATAATAACGTTCGACTTTGAAAACACGGCATGGTACTTGAGTAGGCCTACCCACCTCACATATCGCCTACACATATATACCTAAGTATTTGAGTATCGTGTTTACCGCAGCATATAGCGGCCGTGGATAAATCCCGAGTCGCAAGCGAGCCGAGCCCCCATGTCGTAAAGAATAGTTAGTACATTGTCCGCAGCGGTTTGTTGGCGCTCTGCTCGTGTTTTTAGCCGACGCCGCCGACGCTGTTGTGAAATACTGGCAACCTGTTTGACACGGCTGCTTCATTGGCCGCGTATGCGCAAAGCACACGTCCCAGTGATCTGCGCATCACAGCTATACTTGAACTTAGCATTCCCATGCTTACCCAATCATCACCTACCCCACGACACACCTGATTTTCGTCGGTTAAAATTTCTTTTTAATGTTTTCGAATTGTCCCAAACAAAAATAAAACATGTCACCCTCTATAGAAAGTTTAGTACTCTTCCTTATGAATGTTTCTTTGTTCCAATTAATAACTCCATGTTTCAAATGTTGTTATTATTATAGACAGAGCATGGGAATACAGACGAAGCTCATTGCAATACGAAGAATACGAAACAGCTCATTTCAATAACAACGGATACGAAGATGCTGCCAGTTCCCTCGCAACTAGTCAAGCAATCATTAATCTTGAATTCATACATTTTTCTTTACACTTCCACAATTACTAAAGATCTGGAATGGTATCATTTTTCAAATGGTTTCAAACGCTTAACTGTCGAGCAAACGAAATGCGCAACTGAAGCAATGTCAATATTTGGACACTAATCCGCTTGCTAAGCCGGTCAGTTGCAAGTTGCAACATAGCCATCCCGCTATTTCGAGTTTCGACACTGTCAAGTCGCATTTACATGGGTACGTTTACGTCAGAACCGCACAAAATTGTCAAATTTTAAGTATTCCTCAAGAATGCTCCTCGAAATCGAAAATCTGAAAAATCAGCGTGCTGTGGTTTGGTAAGCCCTACAAACTGAATGATAAATGTATTTAACATTATAATCAGTATGCCTGTAATTTGTATTGAATTATATTACTAATTAAATAAGTATCACAGTCATACTGATTATAATGTTAAATACATTTATCATTCAGTCTGTAGGGCATATAAAACCACAGCACGCTGATTTTTCAGATTTTCAATTTCGAGGTGCATTCTTGAGATATGATTAAAATATGACAATTTTGTGCGGTAATTGACGTAAACCTACCCTTGTTCAACTCGCTTTTTTACGGTTTTGTTAAATATGCACGGAAATATACTTATATAAGTTATTACAATAAATTGCATGCGGCGGAATACAATTGTCATTAATGTATCAATATACCAGTAATGTTGAAAACGATGAAATAAATACTAATGAACAATGGACACAGTCACTTACAAGCTTGAAATTCATCTTGGGGTCGTTCATCTAATAACTTGGGGGTGCTTGACAGTATGCAAATATCGTTCAACCATGACACTGTCTGAGGTCTATTATCAACAAAGCTACTTGAACGCTTCCATTGTTGCCTGTCCTGTCCCGTCCCCGCTCTCCCGCCTGGATATTATGCAAGTTTGAACCAAAACTGCTTTTTAAGGGCTTTGCAACTCTCCCGCATAACTTGAGCTTTCATCTTTCTTTTTCTACAGTTAGTATCTCCATCCCAATTTATATAAAAAGCCTACGTTTCCTTTTTCTTAGAATTGTCTGTTCCCATTCTGAAGAAGGCCCTATCTGTCTCTTTGTCTCTTCATGCTGGAAACCAATTCCGCGCCTCTGGCCCAACGATCTCCCCCTCCCCCTCCCCCTCCAACGAGCGGGGCTCGGGAAGAATGACTTCCACTTAGAGAAAACTCAGACTCCAAGGGGAAAAACAAGTAAGTTGGTGGTTCGAAGAAACTGAGGGTCCAATTTCCCGTGACAAGCCAGGACATCAGATAGCCGGAGAATAAAAGTTGGCCAGCACGCGAATCTAACCCCTAACGACCTGGCCTAGCTCCTATGTAGGCAGGCAGCATCTCATCTCATCTAGGGGATTATATAAGGTAGGGTCGACCATGTGGACAGGCGGGGGAGATTATTATAACTCTCGGGGGGGCTCCTTAAATTACTCCGTCAGCGCTCAAACAACATCATCAACGACTGAATCTATGAATAAAAACAAAAGCAGCGAATCTTCCGTGAGAGCGAAGAGAATTTTATATTCTTGAGATAATCAGATTTGTTTTTCTTCTTACAAAGTCCTTAATTACTTTATAATTACTTGTAATGGCGTCCAATTCAAAACGCTGATACTGTTTAAAAGTTTATTTACCCTTCCAGCGCTTGCAAATACGTAACAAAAAGCAAATATAGACTAGGGGGAAATACATTTACACATTGAGCAGGACGTTTGAATCCATACCTATAGCAATTACACCGGACAAAACGATGCCAGGGATAATCGTTAAACACGACAGAGGTTGTTCAGAGTTCATAGCCGTGAATGGAAAGAGATTTATGGTTTACTCGTGATCAATACACCAGTAACGTTCTTTCCGCCGCCAATATTACATAATACTGTTTTGACAAGCTTTTACAAATCACTGCTTTTTATTTGACCTAATAATCAATTGCAGCAATTTTAGATTCTTCGTTCTATCGAATGTAATGTTCACAACCACGTATCAGCAGGTACAGCCATGGACTATACATGTCGGTACGTTGTCAGTACTTATAAATACAATCAAGAGCATCGACTTTGAAGAAGACATGTTTACAAATTGGGTTCTATATCACAGGTGTACCATTTAACAAATATGAACAGTAATGTAGAAACAATACATTGCCCGTTGTCGCCCAGGATAATTGCGGCCAGTCCCTAATTACTTCATCGGGCATGTGATTTAATTTTTATTTCTGTTAGGCTTTTTGAATAAATACGAACCTGAACCAAAGATAAGAATGTACAAACAAATCTCAACTCTTACTAAAAATGTAGATAAACCCAGAATCGACTGCTTTGGGTTGAGTGCAACTGAGCTTCAAAGGTAACAGTGTAAGGCTGTAAGCTTTCAAGTACTCGGAATTGGGACATTTTGCTGTAACGGGTCTTCCTTCACATTTTGAAAGATTCGAATTTCGCAGAAATCCACTCAACTAAAAGCTTAACTATAAGCTGATAGCTTTTGTGCCACCCACTCGGAATACCTACAAACTATAAATGTATATGTTAGTATATATATTATATTAACATTGACTCGGGCCGCGAAGGCCAACAAGTTATAAATGTATATGTTTGTTTGTACGAGCTTGAGCAAACAATAGGTGTGTATAGCCAATTGGTAGACTTCCATTATATACAATGTCTGGCTTTGAAAATTGTTGGGTTAAATGAATGTTCATTAAATTAAGGAGCATTACCTATTCGTACCTAAACAAACCGCAGGCTGTGTACGTTGTATCTTAATGACTAATGAGTCCAACTCCGTTGCTCTGCTCGACTGCCTATCAAGGAGGGGGGGAGGGGGCAAGCATCCCTCTGCGATCACAATGCTAATTATTTATCATGACAGAAGCCAATTTTCAGTGAAAGGTGAATCAACACACAATACCCCATTATAGACCATCACTGATCGTTCTACTTAAAAAAAGTAAAATTGTATTGTTTTCATTTTCAACTTTGTTTTCTTCTTCTTATTAATTCTGCAACATTTTTTGTGTGGTTTTCTAATTTGTGTTATGTCCTTTATTCAAATGTGCAATGCTGGTTCAGTAGAGCAACTATTCGCTGCGATTATTATGCAGGATGCAATATTCAGCTATTCCGTGTCTGACAACAGTTGTGAAGTTACTCCGCCCTGGGCAAGATACAAACAGATCCTACTACTCTGCGTTCCGGTGCAGTTAGAGTAGCTCCCGTGAGCACCGACTAACCATTTACCTACTACAAGGATAAATCAAAGGCTAGACTGAAATGCCGCGTTGTTCATCTGTCACATCGACTATTTCAAATAGTATCTTCACATCTATTCGTGTGCGACATCTCAATCTGCTAGCTTACATGTTACAAAAACAAAACAACAAACAACAAATTGAAAATGTTAAATCGAGGGATCAAACCGTTCTAGACTCTTTTTCGAATGAGGAATTCAGTTTACAATCTTTGTAAATATTTTACAAAACATTTAAAATTGTATTAGTTATAAAAACCAAAATTTACGACGATAATGCTGTGCAAAGGATGCAGACACCGTAGGATTACTAAACAACTATACACAGTTAGTAACTATAGTGCACTCCGGTTTATTTTCAATCACAAATTACGCCCTAGAGGCACCATTACCAAATGTCTGTTTCATTTAGTGTTGAGATATCATGTTCTGCTGAGAACTTGACGTACTCATGATTCCAAGCAGGCATTGATCTAGGCCTACCCTGATTCTATTCCACACAGGCATTGATCTAGGCCTACCCTGATTCCACGCAGGAATAGATCTAGGCCTACTCTATTCTAAGTTCAAACAAGTCACGGAATAACACACGTTGAGTTGAACCGCACTAACTTGTTATCTACCCGATAACTAGATTGACGAGAGACGGAGTTCTGTGTTCGAATCCTAGTTGGGTCGAACTTGTAATACCGTCAGTGAGGTTAATGTTGAGAGGGGGGGGGGGGGGGAGGGGCAAGGTACATTGGGCAGTGGGTGGGCGAGGGTGTGAGCTGTGAAGGACTTCTATCTATCATTGGTGGTAATTCTTGCTGTTCTTGTTCTTGGTCTAATTCTAGATCAAGTTCTACCACCAGTTTTGCACCAGTTTTGAGAGCAACAACAAAGTTTCAAGATGTAATTTATAAAGACGAGGCGCCAATGCAGGATTGCTCAAGACCTAGAACAAGTGTGCACTTGTTTCTAGTTCTAATTCTTATTCTTGGTGGTAAAGCCAAGTCGCTTTGTGACGACACCGACGACTGATGACGTAACTAAACAGTTTTGGTAGTATTCGGACACGTCCCTAGTTGTGTTGTGTTGCCGTGAGGTTTCTATTGGGGGCCAAGGTATCTTGGGCAAGTAGGGGGTAAGCTGTGAAGAACAGACAGCTCTCAGGGGAAACAAGTGCAGGGCAGACTTGGTGAGAGGGAAGAGAGTTATCGTCTCAGAGGTCTATATAACGGTTGTAGCAGAGTGTTGGTAGTTTCCCTGGTATCAATAGGCTTGTTTCACGCGTAACATCCGTAAAACAGAGCAGGGCAATATATAAAGAGGAGCGTTATAAATTAAATAACTCTTTGAAGATCACTTCATGATGTGAGTAGTCAATAAATAGGAATTATCCATGATGTTTTGTGTTATATATTATACTGAAACATACATAAACCGTTCTTTCTATTATGGCTTCCTACCGTGCGTCATTTATTTATTTATTTATTTGAAATATATCGTTAACAGGGCAAAGCCCCACCAGTAACGTATAATAAAAATAAAAATCAAGTTCATGTACAACACACATGTACAAGAAATATGCACAATATCACAAATACACAAATACAATTACATACAAATTTTACCAAAAACAAACAAAAAACATGACAGTGAAAGTGAAACTGCCAAAGTCAACCTTAAAATTAAAACATAAACACAAACCCAAATTTACACACATTCCCGCATTACATTCTTGAACGAACTCAATGATATATTAAACGTATCAAGCTCTGAAGGAGCCATATCATTGTAAGGTTGCTGAACACGATTCAGGCAGCAAAACAAACATGCCCCTCTGCCTAGTCACTCTGGAAGGCACATGGAAGTTGATTCTGTCCAACAAGTTATTATCACTAAAACAATTACGTATGATCTTGATCTTGTAAAGAAATACTACATCAGTGACGTCGCGCCTAGCCTCTAAAGTAAGAAACCCCCAGGCCTATGAGGCACCGAGATTGGCCACTGATGGCGCTATTGAAAACGAATGAAGCGCTCCAAGTGGCAAAGTCGCGCAACAACCTGCTGAAGCAGCGTCGTTCTTCCTACGTCAATAAAGGGAAATTGTGAAAATTGTTTAATTAAATATGGGTTTTAAAATTTTCGCGCAGATTATGAATCCCATCAGTAAATCTTAAAGGCAAGCCACCATTTTAATCAGGACACGTTTTAGACGTAAAAACAACAAATAACACACAACAAACACAAACAAAACAAGACAATAAAAGCCAAAACAAAAACACAAAACAAAACAACAATACAAAATAAATACACATCAACAATAAAAACGAAACAAACGCCAAACAAAAAACAAGATATATCACAATAATATCCAGCACTATTTTCAACCGCGGAATGAAATCTTCAGCAGTTTGTTGCTAAATTTGGCCACATACAGCGCTGTATGTACTAACACACGGTGCCTATACTCTTCTCTGTGATAGGGAACCCGCGTTTTAAAACATAGCATTTTAATTAGCCTCTTTTGCACATTTTCCAAACTAGCAGTATTGGTTTTATGGCTGTTATTAGGGTTCCACACAGGGCTGGCATAGTCTAAGGTGCTACGCACAAGTGAAAAGTACAGCATACAAACAGTACATTATCGCGGACTGTACCGTATGTAAGTTAACCTATCAGTGAGACTTTAAAAGTTAAAACTAAACTAATATATATTTAATTTGCGCCATTTGCGAAACACAGCATTGTAGATACGGAGTTAACTTTCGAAATACTGTATTGCACTCTTGGGCACTAATAACCACGTCGTTGTGTGCCCTTAAACACGAACTAACTTACTAACTAACTGTATAGCACTCGCCCCTATTATAGGGCAAGTATATATATTAGATTGTTATAATACGGTGTTGCTGAGTTGGGGGGGGGGGGTATCCTTATAATTACTACTTTGTCTCGTGTCAGACATTGGGCTCGGAGAGGAGTGGGTGGGGGGGCAGCAAGTACTTTTTAGAGCGAAGGAAAGTTTCGAGCAAGGTGAAGGGGGGAGGGGGGGGGGGGGGGCTACAAACTATGTTGCCGTGAAGTATGATATAGTACACTTTATTTTACTTTTCGAAGAACAAAATTCAGCAGACAAGAATGATATATTATTTATTTTTGTAATGTCATATTTCCCAACCAAAAGTCTGGCAATATTTGCGGCTATTCAGCCAAGCACCCTAATGTATCAATAACTCCCATGTAAACCGACTCCTCCAAGTTACGCAAGTCGACTTCTCTTCTCTACTCCACGGGGCGTGGGCCCCTCGCCCTATGATTGATGACGCACCATACGATACCACAAACAACTCATCATAGTATGACTTGACTGAGGCTGGCTGAGTTGTCAGCAACCAGTGTGGTTTATTAATCTCAGCGAGAGAGAGAGAGAGAGAGAGAGAGAGAGAGAGAGAGAGAGAGAGAGAGAGAGAGAGAGAGAGAGAGAGAGAGAGAGAGAGAGAGAGAGGGCAACATATTACGCACTTCCCTGTAAAACTATTTTGTGTTCGCAACATTAAGTATTCGCAATGTATGTTGTGCAATGTGTTCAGTATTCTTAGTTATAGTTGGCAAACAGAATGTTTTACTCACTCAAGCTGCGTTTAAAGGAGCCAACATATATTTTCAGTTACAAATTGTTTCAGTGGCGGCTCGTGGTCTGTGGTACAGGGGGGGGGGGGGCAGCGAGAATGATGTCTATATTTGAAGCAACGCGACAGCCGACAGGGCACCCTTTTGATTTGGTGTTAATCCCACTACCTAACACTACCTAACATCACCTAACACCACCTAACACCGCCTAACACCGAGTGCACAGTACACAAAATTACGATACTAATCATGTGATCTATAAAATAGCCAATTTCGTAATTAAAACGATCATTATTGAAAGATGTTCTAAGGCTTCAGCAGATGAGGTGCCATATTTGTAGTCGTTCATTGTCTGTGACAACATTGAAATAATAATATGTTTTGACAAACAGTAGATAGAGATTCGCTTTATATATATTATAAAAAATAGAATTGAAAACATCCCCTACTGTACTGATTTTAGAGAACAACGGTGAAATAATCCAATGTGCTATTACCATTCATCATTATTTAGTTGTTGTTTTACGACGTAGGCTACTAGAAAGAGCTGAGTCTTATGACGTAGGCGGCATTAGATCATTACACAACGGAGGGTTCGTCATAAGACGATGTAAAAGAGAGGAAGAGAGGGGGGGGGGGAGAAAATAACACGAAGTCGATGACAAGCGGTGCAAGGGGGTGAGCATTATAAAATCATATAATGGCTCCATCCACTGGTAAACTGAACTCTCAGGGGTATGACGTCATATTTACGGCGGGACTGAGCTGAGGATTATTCGAAAGATGTGCGTAATACAAATTACAAAATGTTTATTTTTTAACACAAGTTTTTTGGTGTACAACGTACCTATAAGTTACAAGTTTATAACACTTTGTGAAAAACAATGTGTTTTAACGGATATTTCCACGGACAAAATATACTGTTAAAACACGCTTTTGGCGTCGTACAACGGATTAATATCGTAATGGATAACGTATAGAGATACAGCAATTAATAGTACATTCATTATAAGAAATAGTAAAAACTTGCCCCGGCTATTTGGGTTCGATCCCTAGTCGAGACAAACTTTTATTACAGTTGTATATCTCAACATAATATATACATTTCATAAATGCATTATGTATATTCAAGACCTACATCATAGAATTAACGTTCGTACGTATGTAAGTGTGATTTTTAAAAGAACCCTATTCCAAACAAAAACTCCCGGCACGGCACGCGAGGTAGGTTTATTTCTTTCTGAGTACATAATCCAACACAAAGAAGTCTATCTTCGTCCCGTATGCAGAGTTTTGCCGGCAAGTGACAGGCTACATTATCTACAGCATCTGTCTACGTCACCCTACGTTACCCGCACTATGCCAGCACGTTACCCGCACGATGCCAGCACTATGCCAGCACGTTACCCGCACTATGCCAGCACTATGCCAGCACTATGCCAGCATTATGCCCGCACTATGCCAGCACTATGCCAGCACTATGCCCGCACTATGCCAGCACTATGCCCGCACTATGCCAGCACTATGCCCGAACTATGCCAGCACGTTGCCCGCACGATGCCAGCACAGTCACTCCGAGCAACAGACTCGCAACAAGCCCAATATTGACGACAACAAGAACCGACTGAGACAACCAGGGCCGCCTTATTAGATTAGCAATTGTCATTTATAAGTCTGACGTTATTTTTAAGTCGAAGCTCTGTGAGATGGGTGGTCTAATGATTCACTGGGTGGAGACAACGGAGGGGGGAGGGGGGGGGGGGGGTGCGTCAGTCAGCCAGGGCCCCGGGGAGAGGGTGGAGTGATTATATACAGAATACACTCTCTGTATAAGAGCCCCATCGTGTGTCATATACATACACTGCTTTGAGGTTCTGATTGCAATAGACCATGGATCTAAAACTTTTGTGCTCGGGCATCAATCACAAATGCTGTCGCTTTACCAATAACAATGTTTCTTAATGAAAAAAAAATGAAGACACATGAAAATTTATGTAACATTGATTATGAAACCAGTTAGACCCCGCCAATGACAAGTGTGTATGTTGTAGGTTCAGTTCACTAGTGGGTCGTACTGAATGCAATACGCAGGACATAAATTGGTAACTGCAAATAAACCCCTCTGAGATAATAGAATATAACATCAGTTGGCGCCTTATGATGGTTGGCGTAATAATAATAACAGTCCATAGTGTATAAATTAAAATACAAAATGAATGAGACGTGAAACCAACCAACCCCCCCTAAGACTACGCTCTTATTTTCAGCTTCATACATTTGTACCATGATCTAATAATATCTCTCGTAACTAGTAACGAGACATATTGTTAGATCATGCCTTTGTACGAAGTTACGAGATACGTATATTGAATAGAAGGTGAAGGGCGCCTCTGCGGTCTAATTAATACCAATACCGAGAGCGCAAACTAACTCAGCGCTCAACTTGATCTTGATCCACTCACACTTCCAATCCAACCAACCCCAGCTTGAAAACACGTTATATAGAATCGGAAACGTTTTGTACGATGGAGCTAAACTCTAAAGCTTCGGGTCCAAACCTGATTTATTGCACACACAGTTCATAATCAATAGCGGAGCAGATCTAGAGGATTTATTACCGAGCCTGAATGCGCTCCAGATGGTGTCCTATCATTTATCAGAACTGCTTTTACATCACAACCTTTTAAACATTTGAATTCCGCAAACTGCTACTTGGGAATTGCGTGCTCTTCATTTCCTGTGATAAAATATCAATAAACCTCTCTCTCGCACTGAGTGGATGAATGGCCTGCATGGCACGATAATGGCTGTTTAGTGGGGGCAGCGGGTTATACCGCCGCGAGTTATTAAACAGTTTTTAATAGAGCTGCTTTTATATTTTGTTTATTTCGTGTTTCTGAAAGAGATATAACCGAAGCCGCTCACCGCCTGCCAATAAATACGGACCCCTGCCTAGATGCAAATGTCTAATAGATATGATATGGCCAGTAGCGCACGCAAGCTTTCAAGTACCAGCATAGACCAACTAAAACATTACCTTTGTTCTGGAAAATAACTACATGTTATGAAACGGTTGATAAATAATGAAATATATTGTCGTGGATAATAATGGAGGAAAATAATTTGGGGTATACGTAGGCTACCAGAGCAATGTTCAAAACCCTTGGTAATTTTAACATCGTTGCCTATATTATTTTCACATGCATTCACAATGGAAGATACAAAACGCAATCGGCAAGATACAAAAAAACTTGTCACCAGAACTTTTAAAATGTAACAACGTTTATCAAATATGTATACATGGGTTACTTACTATTCAAACCGAGGGAAAATATTGTTCATCGTATAGATTTATAGATGTTCGTAAGTATATTAAATTTAAAAGTTCGTCGTTATTTATAGAATGTAAGACAGTTATTTACAGCTAGTAATAAAGAGGTAGAGTATTTATAAGATAGTAGATTAGATTTATAGAGAAGTAGTTGTAAAGGAGTTAACGAATACTAACATTTCTAAGTCATAAACAACGTTATATTTAACAAACGACTCTGTAAAAATTGATATCATGTTTTAAACCAATTGTAAGTATAAATGATTAGACATTTATAATAAATATAACTAAGGTAGTACCGTTCATTTTGCACATAATGGTTGCCAGTAAACACACTTGATTAATAATTATTCACTGAGAGATAAACAGCGGGTGGGCTTCGTAGATAGTCTCGACTCAATGTGCTGTTGGTGTACGCGCCCACACCCCCCAACATTCATTAGTACAGATACACGCCGGCAGGTGTCACTGACGACAGCGCTACGATACGATCACTGCCGTGCATGATAATGAAATCATTGGCCACATGTCGAGGCAAAGCCCGCCTAGCAGAACAACAGTCTGGCGACTGTCGCATCAGACAAATATCATTTTGGAAATAATTATGACATGTTGTAGCCAGTGGCGTAACTCAAAATTACTCTCTCTATTCATTTTAGCAATGAACACCTTTTTACTAGTTCAAGGCGAAACAATCGTTTACATTAAAAACAAACCTCGGACAAGAAGGATAATATCTACCTCATGGTAAATTGATTATCTTCATACGAGTACTTACTAGTACTGGTTTCTTGCTTGTACAGTATAATATTAATATGTATTCATTTTGTTGTTACACAAAATAAGTATAATTATATTCATTGGGAGAATGGCTACTTATAAATGATCCAGCTAAAATGTACTTGGGCGCAAATAGTGGTGTAACGTGTAAAATACAAGAATACGAACGCCGAAAGTCGATAATAGTGGTAAAGACAGAGGTTTGAATTGGCACCAAATGTGTTGGTTACGATCCAACCCGACCAAACAGTGGTTTCAACGCCAAGGAGTAAGTTGACCACTGACCGTTGTTTCCACTGGACATCTATCAGAGTCGCGTGTAAGCTGTATTTCATAGTGACACTTTCGTTTTGACGCGTTTTGGACGCTACACTTTTAATCTCGGTTTCTATCAAAATAATTTTAACAAATAAATATTATAATATATATATAATGCGTAATACTTAACTTCGCATATAACCGGAAGTCTAATTGATTTAATTGCTGTTGTCTGTTGTTTTATACACTGATACTTGGTGTGTTATATGCAACAGTGAGACAGTCTGTGGTAGGACTTTGGATTTGGACGTGAAGGCATTTTTTTTTTTTTTAGTGAGGTTTCAACTTGAATAGTATTTCTTTGTACAGCTGAAACATTAATTTGGGGAAGGGGGTATGGCATATCCCCCCCCCCCTCCCCCCCCCCCCCTTCAATTCAAAGACTGCATAATACAACGTTACATACAGCAAAATTAGTATTAAAAAGTCAGCAGGTCCAAAGCTATAAGCGCTCTGTAATCAATGAACCTGCACCTTCGTTGGGGCTTTGGGAAGAGGTGGCGTTTGTACTTTATTATAACCTCAATGGCTTCTTAAGAGGAGGAGTTTAACAGACCTGGTTAATCTTATCTGGAATTTAATTAAGTTTTAATAAGCCTCCACTAAGTCGCTATTTGTGTATTGTTTGTACTGTGTAGGTCTACATTCGTCGTGCGCTTTGTAACGTACAACGTAAACCTTTAGCAAGCCGTACAACTCGTAGTCAAACACCGAAAGAAAGTTAATTAAACCAATTGCAAAGACAAATAAATGTTTCGTCTAGAACTAAACGAGCATTAGACGAATGTGTGAAGATTTAAAAACTGTACACAACGTACATAAAAAGTCAGCCATGCAGTTTTTTTTTTTTGACGAGACGTCTTTGTGCATTTTCTGGTGCATTGTTATAAAGTGAACAGTTAAAAAATGTATAATAGATATCATGTGTGGTGAGATAAACAATGGGCATCACTTAAAGCTCGTAAACAAAACAAAATTAATAGTAGTTCATTAGAACGGTTGCTAATAAAATAATCAAAGAAACACAGTTCTTAGAATGTTTAGGTAAACTTTTCCCCTAAGTTGAAACCAGTGAATTCGTTCCAACTGTGAAATGATTGTAGAACAATACTAACAAGATGGGTGGTTGAGCGAGGCGAAATCATATCGGTATTCCAATCAGTAAATCCCACGTTAAGGTGGTTTCTAACTACGTTGGCCTACGCGCAGTTACAGTGACTGATAGATTCAAATGGCTTCTTAACTAGTCATTTATTATCTGCTTAAGATTATAACTGCTCAGTGGAATATAAGACAACAAATATACCATTTTAAAATAATCACAATCCTCTAAATATTCAATGACAACAATGCACAACAATGAAAAATGCATATTGACATAACATTTGAAAACTAGTTCTTACTGTTGCGTATTTTTGGCTTTGAAGATTAAGAAGATCGGGATAAATGGGGTCCTAGATCAATGAAAATGGTCTACTGAGTAGGCTACGCAAGTTAATTAGTTATCTGTGGAGTAGGTATAGCTTTACTTTGTATTTTTTATGATTATTGTGCACACGTTATCGAAAAGGTATCGATACGTCACAAAATTTTGAACTTTTATTATAACTATTTAATATCTGATTCTGTTATGTGCTTCACTATTCGAGAAAGAATGAGACAGTATTCGTTCCACATGACGTCACGCGAGGCACCGTAGAACGAGTAAGAACAAACAGATGTAAAACAGAACGAATTAAAGAGCTCAAGCCCCCTTTCAGCATGGCTGATGAAATGTCACATAAACCAATGTTAAAATGTCACTTTCAGAATCGTGAGCGGTCGGCGTGTCGCGTCGCGACGCTCACGGGAGGGGAGGGGAGGGGAGGGTGGCGTCGCGACGCTGATCGAGACTAATTAAACGACGTGGAAAGACAAATGAACAGTTGTTGGCGGGTGGGACACTTTAGATTGATACACAATCCCAGGAGGTCTGACCGAGCGGCTATTTGGGAGCCGGCCAGTTACAGAACAGACGCTAACCGTACAATCTACAATCTTGAGCACTGAATATTGATTAACAACGCGGCAGAGTTGTTACAAGTGACTTGTAGTACACTCGTTGACTGCATGGCGACTGTACTTGTACTTATTCGTAGACGGCTGCAATTAGCAAACATTTCATTCAAAGGAGACCAAAGGCCATTTGGGGTATGAATATGACCCAAGTCGCTAAGGTGACAGTTTATTTTTATATCTTAATAACGCTTCAATATACTGAGAAAGTGATTCCTCTGCACAACTTAGTTTTGTATCAGTTAAACAATCAATAATAAAACGTTCAAATATTGTCATTGTAACAATTGTCATTTCAATAATTACTAGCAAAAATTAGAATTCTTGAATGTTTCTTAATAAATAAATAAATTTACATTTAGAGTCTACCGATTTGATATACTAACGGCTTCAAACTAGATCACGCATTGAGCAACTCGATCACCATTCAAAAAGAACATAAATACAAGATTTCGGGGTTTCTATATTTATTTATATTTATTTATATATGCGAGCTATAGACGAACCCAATTGGCTGGGTAGAGGTTGGTAACATTTTGGGAAAAACAGATACCAAAACAAACAAAAACAACACAAATCATGACGCCTGGGGTCTGGCATGGGAGACAGCAACGTGTTCTTGTTTGCTACATGGAACACACGACCTATTCGTCTTGTTTTAGCAGTTCAAACTGAACTTGGCCCAACGTAAGTATTCCATGCTTACGACACAGCCGAGCCCAATATTACATACTATCTAATAGAAACAGTTTCATTAGGGATTATTTACGACATTCCGTTGGTTACCTGGAACAGTGGGCGTGGCTACTTAGGCTAGTGCACTGAAATATGTTGATTATCGTTGAATTAGCGCGCATGAAAGGGGCAGTAGATAAGGATCTGAGGTCGGTATGCGAATACTTCCGTTAGGACTAGTAACTTAACACATCAGAATATACTTTGCATCATTTAAGTTATCAATAATTTGATCAATTGACTTCGGTAACCCCTTCAAGAATGTGTCCATGTGTTTTGTTTAACCCGTTCTGTATTTACTCGGAGGATCAGAGAGGAGAGACGGAATCATTGGCAACCTACACCGACTTTTGGCATTCGGCTAAATAATATATGATTATAGAAGACAGAGTATACTTTCCCAAGTCGAGTTTGGCTATTTGTTTTGAAAGTAATATCTCCTACGCGTGTCACGGTAGAGGAGGGGAGGGGGAGGGAGAGGAAAATATGCCAGGATGGCGCAACTAATAGCCACATGTTGGCGGGATAGCACACATTGAAGTCGACACCATTCAAATCACAGAGATAGAAATAAAATCAGGCGTCGTCATACCAGGGAAACGTTATTAAATAATCGTGAACAACTTAGGACAGGATCAGTCTCAGAATATTAGTGTATCATGGATCAGTCTCAGAATATAAATGTATCATGGATCAGTCTCAGAATATTAGTGTAGCATGGATCAGTGTCATAATATTAGTGTAGCATGGATCAGTCACAGAATATTAGTGTAGCATGGATCAGTCTCAGAATATTAGTGTAGCATGGATCAGTCTCAGAATATTAGTGTATCGTGGATCAGTCACAGAATATTAGTGTATCATGGATCAATCTCAGAATATTAGTGTAGCATGGATCAGTCTCAGAATATTAGTGTATCGTGGATCAGTCACAGAATATTAGTGTATCATGGATCAGTCTCAGAATATTAGTGTATGATGGATTAGTCTCAGAATATTAGTGTATCATGGATTAGTCTCAGAATATTAGTGTAGCATGGATCAGTCTCAGAATATTAGTGTATCGTGGATCAGTCACAGAATATTAGTGTATCATGGATCAGTCTCAGAATATTAGTGTATGATGGATTAGTCTCAGAATATTAGTGTATCATGGATTAGTCTCAGAATATTAGTGGCCCATGGATCAGTCTCAGAATATTAGTGTATCATGGATCAGTCTCAGAATATAAGTGTAGCATGGATCAGTGTCATAATATTAGTGTAGCATGGATCAGTCACAGAATATTAGTGTAGCATGGATCAGTATCAGAATATAAGTGTATCATGGATCAGTATCAGAATATAAGTGTATCATGGATCAGTCACAGAATATTAGTGTATCATGGATCAATCTCAGAATATTAGTGTAGCATGGATCAGTCTCAGAATATTAGTGTATCGTGGATCAGTCACAGAATATTAGTGTATCATGGATCAGTCTCAGAATATTAGTGTATGATGGATTAGTCTCAGAATATTAGTGTATCATGGATTAGTCTCAGAATATTAGTGTAGCATGGATCAGTCTCAGAATATTAGTGTATCGTGGATCAGTCACAGAATATTAGTGTATCATGGATCAGTCTCAGAATATTAGTGTATGATGGATTAGTCTCAGAATATTAGTGTATCATGGATTAGTCTCAGAATATTAGTGGCCCATGGATCAGTCTCAGAATATTAGTGTATCATGGATCAGTCTCAGAATATAAGTGTAGCATGGATCAGTGTCATAATATTAGTGTAGCATGGATCAGTCACAGAATATTAGTGTAGCATGGATCAGTATCAGAATATAAGTGTATCATGGATCAGTCACAGAATATTAGTGTAGCATGGATCAGTCTCAGAATATTAGTGTAGCATGGATTAGTGTCATAATATTAGTGTAGCATGGATCAGTCACAGAATATTAGTGTAGCATGGATCAGTCTCAGAATATTAGTGTATCATGGATCAGTCTCAGAATATTAGTGTAGCATGGATCAGTGTCATAATATTAGTGAAGTATGGATCAGTCACAGAATATTAGTGTAGCATGGATCAGTCTCAGAATATTAGTGTATCATGGATCAGTCTCAGAATATTAGTGTAGCATGGATCAGTGTCATAATATTAGTGTAGCATGGATCAGTCACAGAATATTAGTGTAGCATGGATCAGTCTCAGAATATTAGTGTATCATGGATCAGTCACAGAATATTAGTGTACCATGGATCAGTCACAGAATATTATTGTATCATGGATCCATCTCAGAATATTAGTGTACCATGGATCAGTGTCATAATATTAGTGTAGCATGGATCAGTCACAGAATATTAGTGTAGCATGGATCCATCTCAGAATATTAGTGTATCATGGATCAGTCTCAGAATATTAGTGTAGCATGGATCAGTGTCATAATATTAGTGTAGCATGGATCAGTCACAGAATATTAGTGTATCATGGATCAGTCTCAGAATATTAGTGTATCATGGATCAGTCTCAGAATATTAGTGTATCATGGATCAGTCTCAGAATATTAGTGTAGCATGGATCAGTGTCATAATATTAGTGTAGCATGGATCAGTCACAGAATATTAGTGTAGCATAGATCAGTCTCAGAATATTAGTGTATCATGGATCAGTCACAAAATATTAGTGTACCATGGATCAGTCACAGAATATAAGTGTATCATTGATCATAATCAGAATATTAGTGTATCTACCCCTGCAAATTATTCCCGCAAATAACTCCTGCAAGTTACTCCCGCATGTTACTCCTGCCAGTTACTCCCGCAGGTTTTCTACAAGTTACTCCCGCAAATATCCCCGCTAGTTACTCCCGCAAGTTTTCCCGTTAGTTACTCCCGCAAGTTTTCCCGCGAGTTACTCCCGCAAGTTTTCCCCGCAAGTTTTCCCCTGCATGTTACTCCCGCATGTTACTCCCGCAAGTTTCCCCGGCAAGTTTTTTCCCGCATGTTACTCCCGAATTTTACTCCCGCATGTTATTCCCGCATGTTACTCCCACCAGTTACTCCTGCAAGTTTTCTCACGAGTTACTCCCGCAAGTTTACCCCGAATGTGACTCCCGCAAGTTTCCCCTCGCATGTTACTCCCGCAAGTTGCTCCTGCAAGTTTTCCCGCGAGTTACTCAGGCAAGTTTTCCCGCAAGTTACTCCCCAAGTGCCTTCCGCATGTTACTGCCGCCAAGTTACTCCCGTGGTTACTCCCGCAAGTTTCACCCGCAAGTTACTCCCGCAAGTTTCTCCTGCAAGTTACTGCAGCAAGTTTCTCCTGCATGTTACTCCCGCAAGTTTTCTTGCAATTTACTGCCGGCAGTTACTCCCGCCAGTTTCTCCCGCAAGTTACTCCCGCCAATTACTCCCGCCAGTTTCTCCCGCAAGTTACACACGCATGTTACTGCGTAGAGAGCGGGTGAGAATACCGTAGTATTGTAACAACTGCGTCAGTCTGCGTAGAGAGCGAGTGTAACAACTGCGCCAGTCTGCGTAGATAGCGAGTGAGTATTGTAACAACTGCGCCAGTGTGCGTAGATAGCGAGTGAGTATTGTAACAACTGCGCCAGTGTGCGTAGAGAGCGGGTGAGAATACCGTAGTATTGTAACAACTGCGCCAGTCTGCGTAGAGAGCGAGTGTAACAACTGCGCCAGTCTGCGTAGATAGCGAGTGAGTATTGTAACAACTGCGCCAGTGTGCGTAGAGAGCGAGTGAGTATTGTAACAACTGCGCCAGTGTGCGTAGAGAGCGAGTGTAACAACTGCGCCAGTGTGCGTAGAGAGCGAGTGAGTATTGTAACAACTGCGCCACTCTGCGTAGAGAGCGAGTGTAACAACTGCGCCACTCTGCGTAGAGAGCGAGTGAGTATTGTAACAACTGCGCCACTCTGCGTAGAGAGCGAGTGAGTATTGTAACAACTGCGCCAGTCTGCAAGCGAGGTGTTTGTAAACAGCTCAATTGGCTGATGGTGAAGCTGATGAACCATTCGCGTGATTTCCCCGTGGATCTCATTTACACATCTGAAACACGGTCACAACACAACCAGCTCTGGCTAATGATTATCCCAACGCGAAGCCACATTTCACCACATGTGGCGGCCGGTCTAGAATGGAACACTCGTACTTCGGTGCATCACAAAAACTCTTTCGTAAAGAGGTGTCTGTAAATGGTGTTATGATTCTTTAAATATCGTTTGATATGGCAGTGCTATGGTTGTTTGGTGATTTTGAAAGTAAATTACCCTAGTAAAATGTTAAAAATTAAAAAGAACCGTTATAATACATTACAGAACATATATATACAGAACCGAATACGATTTTCGCGCGGGTGTAATAAACATGACAAACATACATTTTTTTAGTTAAAAGGGCATTAATTAACACAGGAAAAGGCAAAAATGTTTTAAAAAGATACGATTTTGCGATCATTTCGCTAATAAATACGAATTTGGATATTATGACTGGAGAATTGCGCACTTTGTTAATTTCAGTGGTGCCAATGGAGAAGTAAAAAGGAAAATACTTTGTTCCTACATCAACACTTTTCGCGATTTCGTGGTCCGCGAAAAACCAACACCTACTTATATATCCTCTCTATTAGCGCATTCGACGTAAATTCAAATAAATTGATTGAATCTTCAATAAACGCCGGTTCATAAAAACGAAGCTCTCGTATTCGGTTTCTTGTAAGATAATTAATAATACAAACAGTGTTGATACTCAAATTTACTGAAATATTAAAAAGTTTTTTAAACACTTACGAACTTTCAAACTTGAACAGAGTTGCTTCATTAAAAAATCTCGTCAGCATCCGCAGTAAGGCACTATACGACAGACGTTTGTTCATACTTTATAGAATAAAAGCTCAACTGGAAGATACATAATAAATAAAATACGAAGTGTGAGGAACATTGCACCATTGTTCATTGTTCATTGCGTCATACAATGTGTCAACAGATACGATGCGGAAGTGCTCTTGATATATTAGGAATCGTATCCCACTTCTTACAACTGAATGGAATGGCTAATATCAAGCACGCTTCCTTGAAGGTATAATATAAAGAAAAAGAGTTTGACCCTCCCTCACATCCCTCTTCTGACTGGCAATTATCAAGCACGCTTTCTTGAAGGTATAATATAAAGACAAAGAGTTTGCACCCTCCCTCACATCCCTCTTCTGACTGGCAATTATCAAGCACGCTTCCTTGAAGGTATAATATAAAGACAAAGAGTTTGCACCCTCCCTCATATCCCTCTTCTGACTGGCAATTATCAAGCACGCTTCCTTGAAGGTATAATATAAAGACAAAGAGTTTGCACCCTCCCTCATATCCCTCTTCTGACTGGCAATTATCAAGCACGCTTCCTTGAAGGTATAATATAAAGACAAAGAGTTTGCACCCTCCATCATGTCCCTCTTCTGACTGGCAATTATCAAGCACGCTTCCTTGAAGGTATAATAATATAAAGACAAAGAGTTTGCACCCTCCCTCACATCCCTCTTCTGACTGGCAATTATCAAGCACGCTTCCTTGAAGGTATAATATAAAGACAAAGAGTTTGCACCCTCCCTCACATCCCTCTTCTGACTGGCAATTATCAAGCACGCTTTCTTGAAGGTATAATATAAAGACAAAGAGTTTGCACCCTCCCTCACATCCCTCTTCTGACTGGCAATTATCAAGCACGCTTCCTTGAAGGTATAATATAAAGACAAAGAGTTTGCACCCTCCCTCATATCCCTCTTCTGACTGGCAATTATCAAGCACGCTTCCTTGAAGGTATAATATAAAGACAAAGAGTTTGCACCCTCCCTCACATCCCTCTTCTGACTGGCAATTATCAAGCACGCTTCCTTGAAGGTATATTATAAAGACAAAGAGCTTCAACGGCCCCTCATATCCCACTTCTTGGGTCGACAACGATTTGAGTCTAGTAAATCTATTGACGCATGGTTTCCCCTCCTATATAAACGTGGCGTATCTAAAGCAGCCAGCAACACACGTACGTCTCCCCTTGTTTGTATTGCCAACATGCTTAGCGCTGCAATAAACTGTTTCTCAATGGAATCAAAGCGATCAATATACTCACAACGATTAGTGAGATGTTTAACCGTGGGTGATTCCCTTAATGCACCGAGGGCAATCGAAACGATGGAATTACGTATGTGTTCACAGGCGGCTCAATAGACTCATGTTAGGTCGGTCAACTGTTACGTGTCGGCGTGTGCCCAATATGGGGGATTAAGGGAAAAGGTTGCATGGGTGTTAAATCACATAAAACGAAATGTACGAGAAACTCCGGCGCAAGTTTGTTGGTTATTAACTTATTACATGGGGAAATAATAAATAGGGGTGTCCGTCTGGTTTGTTTGATAAAAAAACGTAACTTTTTTTTATTTAAATGCCTTTTTATTTACATCAACAAGGGTGTTCCATAAATGAGCGAATCAACTTAGATTACAATTGCAAACAAAAACGCAGGCTGGGGGGGGGGGGGTCGTGAACAGCGCAGCAGTACCGAATGAAGTTGGCGCGCCATTTACATTTAACATTTTTTAAACGAATTCAAGGAAATTGTTTAAATTTCTACTTGTATCCACAATGAAATTAACAGTAACAGTTACAGTAAGGTTTTAACCAATTATGTTGGCTGATGTAAGCCCATTGTTGCTCATCAGTCAAAAGCATTGGTTAAACCCTTACTGTTACTGTCTCTGTTAATTTTCATTGTGGATGGGCCATTAACTAGTGTTTGTAGCTCAAGTAAAAATGCAATATTGACATAGGCCTAAGTGGAAAATCCTGTAGCAGTAGTTTTTTTAATTAGTTTGAAAATCAATTGTTGAAATGAATGGTAGGATGTAATTTTCTGAGCAAGAGTCGAGTAGTAAACCTAATTTAGTGGAGCTAAAGGCTTACGTAGTTGATACTGGTTACATAATGTAGAGGCAGTAACGCAACTTACTTTAGCCCTCCCGAGTACACCAGTCACCACGTTATACATAGAACCGACTTGTAAACTGAATGAACCTCGTTGATAGCTGGATAAGTTGACACCTTTCTACTTGTAAATCCGTGTTTGCCTTTGCCGCTGATCCAGTGTATAAAATGCTAATAAAAGTGTCTTCTCCCTGCGAAGTGTGTTTTTGTGCGTGAAGCCCAGCCAGCGTGTGTACTCGGTCTAAGGGGGTTGGGGGGCTAATTGCTCACCCTAAAGGAGACTGTGAGCGAGCGAGCTATTGTTCGCCGGCTCGCGAGGATGAATTTCACTGCACATTAAACCTATTACATCCGCGAGGTACACTCACTGCAAAACACGGGGGACCGAAGGTATGAATACGAGTGACCCCACCCACCCCTCTGTGGTAATCCATTATATCCCTTGGTTGGCACCGTTTAATATTTAGAACAGACCATTTGGTGCCAATTCATCTTCAATTGATGATATATTCTATTGTGTTTGAAATCGTTCATTATAGATCATCATTGGGCATGCCAATTAAATTCGGTCACTTAAATATGAACTGGTGCAGAATGAGTTAATTGCAAATAGATAATAAATTTATAATGCTTTATTTCTTAGGTAAATGATTTTGGACTTAGAAATGTAGTTGCAATCGTTTTAAAAATTGAAAACTAAATAAAATAATTTTTACATTTTAAATTATAGTCGGTATGTTAATTAGGTACATTACATGTTTTTGTTATTTTGTAATGTTTGATACTGTCATGTAAAAACAAATGTTCTAAATATTTAGAACAATATTTGTTTTCTTCCAACAATACACAACATTGTTTTATAAATCAGAAAACACGTTTAGATCGCAAGGAAAGTCGGCAAGTATGAAGATGAAGTGAGAAGTATGAAGAGGAAGAGTGATAAAGAACAAATGAGATGCAGGAAGGAATGACAAAAGGGATGCATAAGAGCCCTCGTTTCGGGCACCGGTCACTGCGAAGAGGGAACCACCTCGACAGGACAGGATCAACAATATATCTAATAATCTCCCAAACACGGAACAACAGGGAGGAAAATAAAATAAAACCCTTATTTATTGATCCATCTCGAATGAAATCAATTTGCACTCGGATAAGAAACACGATTATTCTTAGAACGGCTCTGACAAAAGAGAAGCCCTCGAACCCTCTATGCCGGCACCGGTCACCACGAGAAGGGATAAGCGATATAAATAATCCACTAATCTCCCAGACACGGAAAAGATCGAGGAAAATAAAAACCTTATTTACTCATCCGTCTGAAAGAAATCAATTTGCACTCGTCGGATAAGCAACACGATTCTTCTCGGAACTGCTCGGTCAGCAGTGAGAAGAGGGAGGGGTCGTGACAAAGCCGCTAATGACCTCATGATGTTGTTGCTTGAGACAGTGAACAGCGAAACAATGGTGGGGCTCAGCCTCCGCGCCCACCCCACGCATAAACCATTGCGTGCTCAATTAAATTAGGTCGAATGATCGGCCATGCCCGCCCGACGTCCAATTAATTAACCCGCCGAGCAATTCAAATATCGAACTGTGTAGTGGAGATCATTGGAGTTACAAACATTTCAACGGAGTAATTGGTTGATGACGTCATCGGTATAAGTGGTGTTATATAGGCGGCACGGCATGTCGTGTTAGCTGTGTTGGCGTGGAATGTTCTGGAACGTCCAATAATGCAGTGAGTTGCTCTATCAGAAACGTATGCTAAGTCGTTCCACTGCAACCTTGTGGATGCTGACGTCATAGATGAGTGAGGCATTGGCCAATCAAATGTCAGTATTTGAAAAGCCACCCGCTGATTGGCTCCGACTCACTCATCTATGACGTCGTTTCACAAGGTTGCTGTGGAGCTGCGTTCCAGAATTCATCGGATTACTATCTCACTCGGCCAACAGTAATCCAAGTGTTCCAATATTCATCTGGATGGCTGCTTACATGTTGCAGAATCAATCCCAAGATAATCCCATCTCTAATCCAACTCAACCCTTTTTATAACCAAGATTTACCGGATTACTTGGATACGTTGCGGCGCGAGTTTGAATTGATTTACTTTTAACTAATGGTTATATTATGATTGATTGCTTGTAAATAAAAATAAAAATAAATACATAAATTCACATTTAGAGTCTACCCACTCAGTAACTAAACTGATTTGCAGTGGGGGACTTTAATTTAAAGTGACTAAACCAACCCTGTAGGCTCCGAATACCATCGACGAGTGAGCGATAACCAATCAAAGATCGATATTTCAAATACGAAACATATGAATCAGTGATTGGACAGTGCGAACACCTGCGAACTTGTACGGCAAACTATTATTGTAATTGAAAAGATATTCGCCACCCACGGAATGACACAATTCTTATAGCGTCAGACAAAACATTGGAATTATATTATAGAGTACCCGAAATTAAACATGTTTTAATACTTCTTGTAAATAGAATGTGTTTTATAAGTTAATCTCGGTAGAAACTAGTTGAAAAGTTAATTCCTTGCGTAACTAGGAGTCGCATGATCCGCAAGATCTCGTTATTCAAATTAGTCATTGTCCGTCGTATATCATAATTACAAAGGTTATTAAGTATAACTGTACTGTTATATCACGTTGTTATACGTTATACGCTTATATCACGAATTTTTAAGCATTCGACGAAGATACGTACTCTACATAATTCATTTGTCGAGAAACATTTAGTTGACACAGTAAAAAGAAATGTTTGTCCAGACAACCATGTATACATACTTTAAACAAGTACTTTTTTTACATTCCTATATTTTTTTTTACATTTGACCGCTCAATTGACAGACAAAACAACGCACGTACATCCGAACGCAAAACAAACGCAACACTCATTATCCGGCAAATGATCCACACGTTTGCATTCTCTTCATTCGCTTCTAAAATTAACCCCCCCCCCCGCGTGTTCTCAGAACACAGGCATGTGACCACGTGCTTGAGTCATCCGTCCTTCCTTTTACACACAAAAACTAGTCATCTTGCTTCACACAGCTGCTATAGTGAACGTTTAAAACACAACTATGTCATCAGGACTGCGTCTGCGCGGGGAAAACAATAGTGAGTAATTTCGGCGAAATAGTTCGCACTGAGGCCGGGCCTGTCTCGATTAATCATAAAATGCGTAGCTCGTGCCAAGTACGTATACGCGTTGCGTTTCACTTCGGTAAATGTCATTGTTTGAGCCTCAACTGTAAGTTTCACGAGAATAAATCTACACGTTTATGACTTTCATGCTTAGGACAAAGGATCGCGGTCAAAATTCCGACGAGTCTCTAAATGATTGGTTTTTATAATTGTATGTTTTTTATTTATATGATAATGTTGTGTTAACATTTTCAAAATTGTTATTTATTTTGAATACTTGTTTATGGGTTTCAACTTTTTTATGTATTTTATAACCCAAATAAATTAACGAACCGATTAAAAAATAAACGCATGATTTGAAACCAATAAAAAGTATTAAAAATGGAAAAAAATATTATATACCACTGCCAGGTTTGTTTTAGTTGCTAGCTTTTAGCTAGCTGCTACTTCATCGAAACTCCTGGCAACGAAGGAGAAGTAAGTGGAAACCTTATTCACTAAATTATTTGCGCGAAAAAACCCATGAATAAAACATAAACCTTTAGCATACCAATACATCATTGATAAACATACACTTTCTGCAGTTGTGGCGTAAATACACACATTTGTGCCCAAAACGGTTTTCGCGCATACATTTTCCTCATTGAAGCAAGAATCTGCTGGTATTTACAATAACGAATGTTTACACAACATACACAAGACTCATCTAACTAACATCCTCGAGCCGTTTGGCTCGTGCACGATGAACAAAACCCACAAAAAACAAATCCAATTGACTTGAGCAGATATCTCGTTTCTCTCTCTCGCAAACAGTAAGAAACAGTAAAAACATTCTGCCTGTGGGTCGTAGAGAAATCCTACACGTTTCGCCTTACGGCCAGGACTGCAAGAAATAAACGATATTTAAAAAAACCTGATAAGTGCATTCGCTTGTAGATCGGGTACACCCTTGCAACGAGCCGACAGCCGGTAAGAACGCCCAAGGCATGATATAATTGTCAAGTTTTCAAATCGTGCCTGAATGGATTAAAACACAGCGGTATGATGAACGGCTAATAGTTCTCAACTTTGGCAAATCAAGAACCGGTTGATACAAGGTAAGGTAGCCTTAGCGCGTATCAATTATCTTTGACGGGCTGACTGTGTGAAGCAAGAAACGGTCTCAGACAAACCGTACTTCAAACGGTCCGACTGGCGAATCAATCAAATTCAATGCGCCTTGGGTTTCTTTGATGGTTGTGTGCGATTCAAGCCAACTACAATGGAGCTAATTGGTAAACTAATTAGCAAACACAAACAACCTTAAGAAAGATATGCGGGAAGTTTAGTGTAGCAATATCCATATTTATTTACTTTGGGCACGATAACTTGTAGGCAACCAGTTTATTATTATAATGGTATAATAGTTTGCAGGTTTGAATCCACGCAAGTATTTGCACCATCGCACAACCGCTTTGCGTGTGTAGAGCCTCGTTTTGCCGGCTAATGGCGTAATCCGTAATGTATTCATCGTACAGAACCTAGTTGTGTTTCTCTTATGATCCTACTGTTTGCATGAGATGTTCATATTCAGATGATCAATATTTACAAGTTGTCTTATCTTAAATTGTTTCATTGTTTGTAGGGATCACACACACGTTTCAATGGACGGATTCTGATCGTCGAATACAGATTCTACCTCGCATTACGGGTAAATACTAAATAGGACCTAGTTAAAGTTTTGAGAACGCTTCAAGATAATGATAGAAAAAGTTATTCATAGCCAGGATTTTGGTTAGTATCAGCTAAACAATTATTATTTAAAGTTTTATATAACTTATTGTAATTGCTACGGTTGTAATTTATGCAATTTATTTATTAATTAGTTATATAAATTATTGAATTAATTACAATACGCAACAGTCACACTTTAGTCAACGTTATTCATAGTTCCCACGTGACGTCACAGCGGCCATGATTGCGACACAATTGATGAGGATCTATCCTGGATCATTGGCAAATACTATTTAAATTTAATAAATAAGCTTATTTAGAATTTAAAAAGTAAAACATAAGTAATACGAAAATAAAAAATAACCACACACCAATTTTATTTCAACAGAAGGCTGAATTTTAAAAGAATGTCTGTGTTATACCACAACAGCCTTCAATTGTTTCTCCATGGCAACGTCAAAGTTTGATCACAAATGTGACCGCCACGTGCAAAGATGTGACGTACGGTACGTGCGACTTATGAATGTGTATCATTCATCTACAATAAATTAATCGATGATAAGTTCGTAATTACAAAATTAATAATGTTTGCTTATCGGTAAACCACAACTATAGTTGCATATAAAATCATCCTCCACACGCTTCATTGGTCAACCCTCATTCCCATGGCTAAGTTATTGCTGTTGTGCAGGCATAAACCTGCTATCAGTCATTTGGGTGTAATATCTTCCATGCTAGTGTATCATTGGTCAACCCTCATTCCCATGGCTAAGTTATTGGTGTTGTGCAGGCATAAACCTGCTATCAGTCATTTGGGTGTAATATCTTCCATGCTAGTGTATCATTGGTCAACCCTCATTCCCATGGCTAAGTTATTGGTGTTGTGCAGGCATAAACCTGCTATCAGTCATTTGGGTGTAATATCTTCCATGCTAGTGTATCATTGGTCAACCCTCATTCCCATGGCTAAGTTATTGGTGTTGTGCAGGCATAAACCTGTTATCAGTCATTTGGGTGTAATATCTTCCATGCTAGTGTATCATTGGTCAACCCTCATTCCCATGGCTAAGTTATTGCTGTTGTGCAGGCATAAACCTGCTATCAGTCATTTGTGTGTAATATCTTCCATGCTAGTGTATCATTGGTCAACCCTCATTCCCATGGCTAAGTTATTGCTGTTGTGCAGGCATAAACCTGCTATCAGTCATTTGGGTGTAATATCTTCCATGCTAGTGTATCATTGGTCAACCCTCATTCCCATGGCTAAGTTATTGCTGTTGTGCAGGCATAAACCTGCTATCAGTCATTTGTGTGTAATATCTTCCATGCTAGTGTATCATTGGTCAACCCTCATTCCCATGGCTAAGTTATTGCTGTTGTGCAGGCATAAACCTGTTATCAGTCATTTGGGTGTAATATCTTCCATGCTAGTGTATCATTGGTCAACCCTCATTCCCATGGCTAAGTTATTGGTGTTGTGCAGGCATAAACCTGTTATCAGTCATTTGGGTGTAATATCTTCCATGCTAGTGTATCATTGGTCAACCCTCATTCCCATGGCTAAGTTATTGGTGTTGTGCAGGCATAAACCTGCTATCAGTCATTTGTGTGTAATATCTTCCATGCTAGTGTATCATTGGTCAACCCTCATTCCCATGGCTAGCTTATTGGTGTTGTGCAGGCATAAACCTGCTATCAGTCATTTGTGTGTAATATCTTCCATGCTAGTGTATCATTGGTCAACCCTCATTCCCATGGCTAGCTTATTGGTGTTGTGCAGGCATAAACCTGCTATCAGTCATTTGTGTGTAATATCTTCCATGCTAGTGTACGTGAGTTGTTTGGCTTTACGTCTCAGTCCCCTGCCTGTGTCGAATGTGCAAGTGCTCAACGGCTTCAAGTGCACGAATCTGCAAGTGCGTTCAACACGGAATACACAATAATTATTATTTGGCATGTCAGACACTGTAGGTCTACACTGTAAGAAGTATTATTAAATATAACGTTACACTGTTTGTATTCTTACGATGTATGTATAACTAATTACCAAATAGCTTTAAAGTACAGGTTTTGTATAACAGCTTATATAAAATAATTACTGAAATATTAAGTTCAACCAACTTCCACTGTTCGCGTACATTGTAGTGTATAAAATAATGACTACATACGATGAAAATAAACCGGCAGGCTAATAATTTCAGTACTAAATTGTACTCCCATGTTGGGTTATACCTACCTTGACTGACAGTGATAAAAACATTTACACTAACACAGAATCAACACAATGTGTATTTCAATTTAACCGAATGGATGCGAAAAGATCACACACTATACAAATTAAAGGTATTTTTAAGGCAACTCGATTCACATAAACAAATCTGTTCCGAATTCATTTTAAAGTCCGAGTTCATATTATTACATATCGACATAACGTTTATTCCGGGTCAATAAGTTTCTGCGTGTATACTATACAATTGTTTACAGTGTACACTGTATAGTCTGTAGTGTGGGTTGACTACCAAGTAAGAACGCACTCACTCAACACTCACGGCCTCATCAGGTAAGTCTACCCGTGTCGCAGTGTCTCAAACGTCTCCGCCAAACTGTTGGCATGATCGCTCAATTGATTGGCCGCGCATGATGTCATATTAACGGTTCACTGACTTGTCATTAGGTTTACGACTTGGCTATTGGCTGACATGAAGCAAGCAACGTTTGCGTGAGAAAACTTTTTGTTGAAGGTTCGGGGGCTCAGCTCAGCACTCACTCGATATAGCCACGTAAGAACTTATTTTATGTTTGATAAGTTTCGTATAATTCTGTCAGGTTCCAATTCACCAACTACTTCGTTAACTTGGTAACCATGGTTTAAACAAACGGTACATTCAATGGTTGTTCGTAGAGAATCTACGATTACCGGCTAATCAGAGTTTTCAACGTTGGTGAAAAATTCACCAAACTTTTTAATCGGCCGATTTACTTATCTCGAATTGGTTACCATGGTTTCAACAAACACGACATACAAAATGCATGGTGGCTTCTACTGGGCGCCATTTTTGATCTTCGATTAACAGAAAATCGCCGGATTAAAGTTTGGTGAAACAGGCCTTAAAGTGTATTGACTTTCCAAAACAACAACGATACTTCTGGTGATCGTGTAGAACCGCGCGTGTAACCCACGTGCGGTAATTAGAACAATTACTTGACCGCTTCTGTGTTGCTAGTTGAGACATCAAAACCCCAGCAATAAGCAGCTCTTCCTATAATTCTTTTCATATCAAGAAAATAGTTGAGACATCATAACCCCAGCAATGTGCTGCTCTTCCTATAAGAAGCACTCTTGCCAGGATACAATATCCTTTGTTTGTCCTACCAAGGCATCTATTGGTATTACTATTGACATATGTAACCCAATATAAGATCGCTGTTGAACATCACTATTGCTATAAAGTACTCTGTTGCGTCGCAATGCATATTGTGATTACAATCAATACGTTATGATGTGCAGAGAGCTTCTTGATATGGAAGAACGAGGTAGTTTAGATGCAACATGCAATATTGTAGTTTAATGGAGGTATAAACATAATAACATGTGTACCAGATACTTCAGCAGACGTCGTAAATTGTTCTTGTTTACATTTAACGGCATTGGTTACAACTTCCAAGGTTACAATAACAAGGAGTCTATAATTTTTTATATAGGTTTGGAATAAAGAGTGGTTTTTGTACCGATTTCTTACTTTGGTTTGCAGTTACTAAAATTATTGTATCCATAGCTTGCTTAATTTGATATTATATTTCGGCACATGCGTTTTAATTACAAAACATCGATGAAACAAATGGTGCTGCGAATACAAGTGCAACAGTTCCAATACCAGAGTGACAAGTCTATGTTCACAATTACCAATCTCAGGACAAGATGGCAGTACTGCTCTAAAGGGTGAGTGGGTGCATACAGAAGTTCAACTTACCACCGCCGGCAGCGGGTCATGCGTCGGGGGCCATGAGAAAGGTTAGGTAATTCAACTAACCACCGCCGGCAGCGGGTCATGCGTCGGGGGCCATGAGTAAGGTTAGGTAGTTCAACTTACCACCGCTGGCAGCAGGTCATGCGTAAGGTAGGTGTAAGTTACCTGCAACAAAGGTAAACATTACATTATAGCGCTGCGATCAACACTCAGCACGAGAACTGGTATAACGGGTGGAACACCTGGCTCGTCATTATCATTCAGGCAATTATCAACTCGGGAGCTGAGCTGAGAGCGGCAATGAACTTAATGAGCTAATTTAATGTTTTCATTTACTTGGCCACTGTTTCTGACCTTTAAATAATGTAATCATTAATTAGCGCAATCAACAGATACTGCCGTATTAAAATTACTGATTCGGCTTGATAGCCATTAGTAAATTATATATCGCGTCCAGCTTTTCACTCATGGCTCTCAAAATACAATGAAGCTTAACTATAAATATTAAATGCCGTGGTATAAATAGCACGGTGGCAGACACATGAATATTGTGTACACGCTATGGGGATTGAATTGAATAGTGTTTTCCTGATATAAGTACATGGAAATTGAAAACAACCATAGAACTAGAAGCATGATATCATACGGTGTACACCTTCTTGACAATTATTATTTTTAACAGCCGTATAGTTAATAATATTACCCTAACACTTCAATATTTGAATCGAAGATAAAGGATTGGGAGAGATAGAGTGAAAGCAAGCTGGAAAAACAGAGAAAGCAAACTCAATATTCTAACCAGACCATGATCTTCCCGCGGTTTGGCTGCCTGTTGTACACAAAGAGGTAGTTAAATAATGTGACTAAGCAAAACTATCAACAATAGTGTGCAGACGATGTATCAATGTCCTTCCCATTATATTTTACAAAGTAGTACTAGAAACATTTGAAGACTATGAAATAATAATAATGAGGATTAAATATTAAAAGACGGGTACAGAAGTTGATTGATACCAATTTTGAACGCCTGTACGTTTCAATGATTTCTAACGCCGTGACTCATATTTTTTAGTAAAAATTCAGTAAGTTGACTCGATGTGAGAAGGGGTTTTAAACGAACGTAGACATTGCATCAATTTACCTTCAAGATTTGTGAAAAGAAGTTGAGGAGAAACATGTAACGCGAAAAGAGTTTCCAGACGTTACATTTTCTCTAACCTATTTTCCTTTCATTAAATAAGACTCGAAAGTAACCATTTTCTTGAAACACATTACAAATTTAATGGCTTGCGGCATTAAGTAACACAATCAAAACAAATACGTAGTATATAGGCATGACAAGGCATGAAGATACAATTAATTATAAGTTTCTGAGTCAAAGAGTAACAGATAAACCACACTATACTGTATATATATTGAGTATTATAAAGGATTCTGCCATCGATGAGTCAGATGATAATATCTCCTTTCACCCAATAACAATCAAGTTCCATAGGTCACACCATGACACTTTGAGATTACGACAATGTTGGCCCAAATATATTAACTTTTTTATTCCTTTGATTACAAAACGGAAGTGATTGTGAAACTACTTACAGCCAGGAATTAAATACAGTACTTACAATTTTATGATGTATTATATTTTTCTATTCAGGTTTATAAATATGTAATCAGAGAAAGTTTAATTATGCATTTATTAATATATTTTATTTAATAAAGATGTTTAATGAGTCAGTGTTATAACATGATATTCCTCATTAACATTAACTCAATTAGTTTAAACTAGATCCCATTCGTAGATGTAATTGTGATGTGTTTAATGCAATTGGTTCTAGATACCTCGTTTTTAATATGTTTATGTTATTGTGTGTCTTCTGGCAACTTTGACTTCAGAAATTGATATTATTAATTATCAGATCTACTATAACTCTGTTTCACTCTGTATACATTATAAACTTCTAAAGCTAAAATGACTAACAATATGTATCATTAATGTCTACGATTACACAAATAATTAAATAATAACTGTAACAATTTGAATTTTGATATTGGTTAACAATTATTAAAATATATGAAAACACTGAATAATTGTTTAAATGACTGTAGATGCAATTGAGCATAAAGCTCTGACATTGTTGCCCATTAACTGTAACGAACCTGGAAGTGACTGATATGATTTGATCAAGCAGATAGTGATGTGATACTGTATTGTTTCCACTCTATCCGACATTGCTGAACGTTTCGACTATAAATTGTTTCCGGACGGTGAATATCAATATACACTGGTAAACTATTAATAGAATCAATCAAATAAAGCAGAATTAATTGATAACTAATTTATTCGTGCAGAGTGATATCAAGTATTTACCATTCAATCACAATAAGTGTAGTAAGTAGATACTCAAGAAATGTTGCAAAGCCAATTTGTAATATTGGTAGAAGTATAGGCTACGTAAAAATAGTACTTTTTCAAATTGAATCATGTGGTGTTTTTTTTTAGGGGCTTTTGGATTTTTTTCTTTTACATTTTATGAAACAGGATGACTTTTGAGTTGAATGAAAAGCAAAAGCATTATAATCTAACAAGGTGGACGCGTCTGAAGTCTGAATCACGCCTACTATAAAGTGTGACGACGTGCTACGCCAGCAGAAAATGAGTAAAAGCGAAATTAATTTCGGATAAACACAGAACAGATTTGTATGGTATAGATGACTCAATACAATAGCCCACGGCAGTGATGTTGCTTAGTGTGTTGTATGGTATAGATGACTCAATACAATAGCCCACGGCAGCTCCGTCGCGACAACAGAGGTCACAGGGCGACCATTGAATGACAGAGATTCGTCAGTGGGAGCCGGAAATAACGACTTGTTAGGGTGGGTGGGACGTGGGCCGAGGTGAGTAAGCTCAGCTCACGTGTGTCTAGGTGTGTCGAGCTACCCCGCCTTCATCAGTCACTGTGAAGCTCCCATCTGATATGCCGCGGCGGGGTTCGAACAAAGGCATCCTAAGGCTAAGATTGATCGTAAATATACAGAAATATGTTTAAATATGTTGAATTTCCACTTCATTTTATTTTATTTCATTTCTCAACTATTTTTTCTTGTTCTTGATTATATTTTATATAGTTCAGTAGTTGGTTTTGTTTTTGTTGTTATTGTTATTTATGATTTCATTATTATTAATTGTTAGCATAGCTTAGTTTTATTTAAGTTCCTCCTTTGTAAATCAGTTTTTATAACTGAATAGGATAGACATTAAATAAATAAATAAATAAATAAATAAATAAATAAATAAATAAATAAATAAATAAATAAATAAATAAATAAATAAATAAATAAATAAATAAATAAATAAATAAATAAATAAATAAATAAATAAATAAATAAATAAATAAATAAATAAATAAATAAATAAATAAATAAATAAATAAATAAATAAATAAATAAATAAATAAATAAATAAATAAATAAATAAATAAATAAATAAATAAATAAATAAATAAATAAATAAATAAATAAATAAATAAATAAATAAATAAATAAATAAATAAATAAATAAATAAATAAATAAATAAATAAATAAATAAATAAATAAATAAATAAATAAATAAATAAATAAATAAATAAATAAATAAATAAATAAATAAATAAATAAATAAATAAATAAATAAATAAATAAATAAATAAATAAATAAATAAATAAATAAATAAATAAATAAATAAATAAATAAATAAATAAATAAATAAATAAATAAATAAATAAATAAATAAATAAATAAATAAATAAATAAATAAATAAATAAATAAATAAATAAATAAATAAATAAATAAATAAATAAATAAATAAATAAATAAATAAATAAATAAATAAATAAATAAATAAATAAATAAATAAATAAATAAATAAATAAATAAATAAATAAATAAATAAATAAATAAATAAATAAATAAATAAATAAATAAATAAATAAATAAATAAATAAATAAATAAATAAATAAATAAATAAATAAATAAATAAATAAATAAATAAATAAATAAATAAATAAATAAATAAACTGTAAACAACGTTGAAGAAACGTAAATATTCGCATACCGACCGCAGATCCTTATCTTTCATGGGCGCTAATTCAACGAAACTTAACATATTCCAGGCGTTATTTCACACATTAGTACATGCAGTCCTACGTTGACAAGAGTGCGTAAGCCTGTTTGGCCACGCCCACCGTTCCAGGTAACCAACGGAAGGTCGTAAAATAATCCCTAATAGACCTGTAGATACTAGAGGTTTGTACCATTGACCTCGGCTATGTAACTACCGCACATTGGCTGAGCGCAGGACAAGACAGCTCAGTGTACGGTTATACTTATCCCATGGCCATAACAAGTGTCATGTTAATTGTTTCTATTTCTGTTTCTCTCACCTTTTTGTTCCTTTTCGTGTGTAGTAACCTTATTTTGACATGTCTGATGACGGAATACATAGTATGTACTGAAGTTATGACTAACAATGTAGATAGAGTGAAGTGGTTCAGTAAAACTTACGAATATAGGTCAGTAATGTCTCAGTTAAAAGTTATGCCCTAGTTTAATCTACATAACTGAATTTCCTTACTTCAAAGTGTTCGCAGTTTTCTATAGGCTAGTTTAAATACCAAATGGTTACAGTATTTCAAAATTGTACACTATTATTTTAATATTTTTATACCATCCAAAACCCAAAACAACACGAAAGTAATAACAATGTTGTTTAAATGTAAGAAATACCTCATTAAAAACGTAACTCTTTGAAATGGTAAGAAGCCTTTCACTTCAAATTAAGATCCTTGTCGGAAATATACAAAATTAATTTCGTTTCAGTCTGTCTCTGTCTAGTTTGGCAGCCCTCTTCACTTTTGAGCGTTCGCTTACGAATTGTGCTTTGCTTTATTTGCCAAATAATAATTTACTCGTTAGCGAGAATTAAGTTTCATTTTCTGTTAGGAAAACTAAGATGGTGCCCCAGAATATGTTTTTTTGTGGCCTCGGTCTCATTACATCTATCATCAAACACAGTAATCAAACATAATATTAGCGAATTGTATTTGCGAGAAATAAATATTGAGTGATTCTTTAGATTGCTGTATTGCGTCTCATGGTACCGGTGTAAAATAATACTAACCTTAAAACTGCACGAAATTAGCGATTTTTAGGAATATAGAGCAATTTGTAAACATTCCAACACAGCTATAAATTGCACTTTAATCTAGCCGTACATACCTAACATTAAAATTAAATAAATTTCGCTTAATTTTATACTAGCACCAGGTTGATCAAGTTTTAAGTTTTTTATGGTCATTCTTAAACGGTTTCTAGACATTTTTATTAAAATTATTATTTAAAAAACCGTAAATTTCGCACGGATTTAACAGTCTCTTTGCCAATGTGTTCATAACTGCACTATGTCGACGTGTTCACTCAAGTGCCGATCGAGCAGGTCTCTAATTGCTCCACCGCTGCAGGGAGAACGGAGAAGGCGAAAGCGAAGGCGCCTTGCGTCTTGTTTTTACACCGTCCCCTCTAACTAGGAGGCGTTGCGTCAAACTCGGAGAAGAAGCCCTTCAAAGTCTGGACTTTGTCAGAAATCAACAACATCCAACCGACTCGCTTTTTTTTCTCTTCCTTCCTTTCTTTGGCTTGGATTGCGGAGAACGTGGCTGTCTACTGCTGACATCTGCATTTTATTTTGGGACTAAGAAATTACTAGTCAGACCACCACTGACAAGACTTCAAACGAAATGGAGCTGCATGATGATTACAACGTCCGTATGTCTGTCTGTCTGTCTGTCTGTCTCTGTCTCTCTCAGCAGAGTCTAGTCCCGTCACACAAGTACGAGACGAAATGTATTCCAATTACTCATCACATAAACTTTCCTCCAAGAGCGATTAGCTCGATCGACTCGATTTGTCTTTTAGAATCGATAATCTCGAATAATCGACGTCGCCACCATTAAAATATCATTATCAGTAAACACAATCAACATGTTTGCCTCTTCGAAACACTCCTAGCGTGACAGAAGATGTTTTGATCATCTCTAAACCGATTATGAATTGGTAATTTGTTAGCACGTAATATAAATAGATCCCCCTCCTACGGTGCTCATTAAACGTTATACAAATTACAGCTTGGTAAACAAGTTGATGTCCCGAGCAAATGCACGACAATCTGTCACTATTAATGACAGACTCATTGAGCTAGTGAAGGTGCTATTGTCACCTGGCTCGCAGCCATCACGGCGAGGTGGCATTGCGCCAATCAGATGTTGTGTTGACCCTTCATTCTTCAATAAGACAGGGGGCCAATTGCTTTACATGCCACAACACTGGATGGTCATTCCACTCGGACGCCATCTTAATTGGACGGATTTAATCAACGGTTCTAATTCAAACAATACAATAATATGTGTTTGATATAAACATCTAGCAATGCAGAGTAATGAATTTAAAATAAAACATGGCGGAACAGAATTGTTATATTTTCCTCGTTTTCAGTTCATGGATTAGTTTGCAAAATTTCCCCATCCTTTCTTCTCTTCCGTAGGTTTTCAATAATCAATTATTGTCTTCATTTAGTTAATAAAAACGCATGCTTCTATTAACATGTTGATTGACTGGCTGGTTTTGCTCCTAACTATCTACGTAAACTACAGAACACAAATACACCCATTGTATATTTACCAGAGAGAAAGCATGCGTAATGTAATTAATAAATATGCATGTGGTAATTAAAATGTTACTCATTGAGTTTTTCAATTAGACATTATTATCCAGTCGTTAAAAAAATGTTAAATACATTGTTAGAATATAATACACGCGAGACGAGTGTTTTAAGTAAATAAATAATGTTAGTTTCGAGTTTCGCTTTCCTGTTAGAAGTGTCAGCTCTGAGGTAATTTCAACTCAACATCTCATCTCCCACTAATTAATTTGTGAATCTGAACACCCAACGTTTCATCTCAGTATTGAAGCAACTGTGACTCCGACAATCCACGCACAGTTGTTGGAAAGAGGGGTGAGAGTGAGAGAGGAGGGGGGGGGGGGGAGGGGGGGGGGGGGGTATAATACATACAACGCAAGTACGCAAGTGGTTCGCTTAAGAGCCTATATAAGATCAAAGGAATAGCATCATCGCTAAATGCTAAACTCCTCAAGACGATGAAAATAGATCTCCCACTTGACTCGGAGTTCTTTGTCGCATACAGAGCCGGCCTCGTCGGACAAAAAGAGTTCTGTAGTTATGCGCACGCGCGGTCGCGTCATCCGATGACGTACTTGGGTACCGGTTAGAAGCATGAATTAATTACTGTCTCTCGGGTATTAAGATTTTAACTAAGAGATAAATAAAACCACTTATTAATAATCCGATACGTGGATTGAATATTAAACGAGATGTTTACTTAGAGACGAGATTGATTAATTCAATTAACGTTACCATTAGATTAGGTCATTATTATTTATCGCACTAAACAGTTTCTCATTATGAATTAAACCTGTCATGTAAATAACAAACAAGTTTTCTACGTTTTTAATAGGATGAAGATTGTCTTGAGTTGGACACTCTAAATAAAAGAGATTCCTTTATGTTTTAATTCATCACTAACGCAAACTACATCACTACTACTAACAATACTGAAATCATTCCAATTACTAACGTGGATAGTTTGTGTGTTTGCTCTGTCTCTCTCCGGCCCATTGACGTGGGGTAGTGTTTCGTTGCGACATCATTAGCGAGGCCTAATGACGAAGAGGGCGATAGAACTATTATCTACCCGCACAGTTCGAACCCACCGTCTTCTATAATTGCTCGTCGGCCGGGCAGAGTTTTCAATTGATTTCGGAACGTAACACTCTGATGCACCCTCGCTTGCTCGGCGCCCCATTATCATTCCTCGCACACGCCCATTCAACGGAAGGGCCCTCAATCGCCCTCAGCCCTCACACAAGGCGTCTGCGAGCGTCAAGTAGTCACTTTACACTGTAAAATAAGGTTACCTACCCATCGATATAGATCATCCAATTAATAACATATCGGTTAGTGATCACTTTCCATGTGGATTTATATTTTTTTTTATCGAATGTTCGTATTTCTTTTTTATTCTAACTAAATATTTTGGGTATCAGCTGATTTGATTTAAAAGCTTCTGATTGGTGGTTGCCATGGCAAAAACAAGTTAGTGGAGACTTAAGTATTTTATATTTATTTGGAAGTCATAATAGCAAGTTATGAAAACGATATTTCAATTATAAATATTACAATTCTAAGTTCAAATATGTTTTCGTTTAGTATTCTCACTTCATAAAAAAAAAAAAAAAAAAAAAAAAACTGGGCCAGTAGTATTCATTAGCGCTTGGCGGTTGTGCTGAAAAATTAACGATTCCATAATTTTTCAACGTCTATTATTTAACTCTTCGTCATCCTGCTGTGACATTATTGTGACTGCGATGACGTCGTAGCCGGTTTACATCGCTCCCTGTGCAATACAGAATACAGAATACAGAATACACCCACTAAACGAGCGAGTGGCGACAACTAAACGATCTCAGTGGGTGAAATTACTCAAGCTGTGTTACTTGGGCCAGCTCAACGACACAACGGCGCTGATGGAGCGTGGGTTCAAGTGGGACACTTATAGCGTGGCTGCCCCCCCCCCCCCCTAGTCGTGCGCCGTCATCGGAGTTACAAACATTACCAACTTTGAAAACACTTCATGAAAACATAACCATCATGTCATGGTAGAAATAAATGGATTTTAACAGAGTTAAAATAAAACAGTTTTCTTTGCAAAAAAACAAAACAGACAAGAGTTTTTAAATTGTGTTCTTCGTCATGTAAGCAACGAAATGTTTGGCACGAAAGCAGATTTGCTGCAGAAATATTGCGTTCAAAATGTACTAGCAGTGAACCTCTGAATAAATGTGTTGTGCTAGTAATTCGAAATATTTTGAATGTACTATCAGTACTGATGATAATGATGACAATGATGGCAATGACGACGAACGTGGATGAGTGTATTTTCAATTGTTGACATTATGATACGCTTATAGCCTACTATTAAATACAAATTAACGATATAGTACTATTAACAACAACGATACGAAATAACGATTAAGACGATGGCAACGTAGTCTAGCCTTGCGTAGGGGACAGTCGTGGGCCGAACAAATGCGTATGGCTCATGTGGCCTTAGTACTGAAGCAGTTGTTTTTGTGGCGCTAAAATACTGTGCCAATATATCCCGCGAAACATTAGTCACTAATTGCACAAAGAAACTATAACAAAATTAGTGTCAATGTGGCCTTAGTACTGAAGCAGTTGTTCTTGTGCGCTAAAATACTGTGCCAATATATCCCGCGAAACATTAGTCACTAATTGCACAAAGAAACTATAACAAAATTCCCTGTTAGCTTTTTCAGACCAATTAGAATACATTCTATATACGCCGAGCTTGCAGTAATCTTTCTGTCCCGCACATAATATAATACCGTATATCCGTTAGAAAGTGGTCGTTGTGTTACGCAGTGAAATATTGTCTCTCCCAGCTGCTGGGTGTTAACAAACGACCCGCGAGATCAGTGCTGCGCCGCAGGCCATGTTTTATCGAGAGTCATTTGTCAAGCGCGACGCTGGTGCTATCTATCCTCTAAATACCGCACCGTGCATGCTGCCCTGCATTCATTGCACTCGGCGTAAACATGGCGCAGTTTGATGGGATGCCAAATGCACGTTCGGCCATTGGTGAGCACTCGTGCGGCGATTAACCACCTTTTAAATACACTCGTGTCGTGTTGTGTCGCATGCGAGGGGTATTAATGCAATAATTGCAAATGCCAACGCCACAATCGTCGAGTGGCTCCGAACGATGTTTCCATGTGTGGGGTGACACGCCCGAACGCAGTTGTTACAAACTGTATTTCAGCCCCAGCCGGATACAATATTGATACTGGATGCAGTTATCCACGGATATTATAACCTTTAGTTGCAATGCCGTGAGTTAATTGACAAAGCTATTTGTCACTTGGGATAATTTTTCCCGCATGCAAAACGCGATTTTAATGACTTGGCACGATTGAACCGATTCCAGCGACGATTGGCGTGGATTCATATATATGTCGTCATACTCATAATATTCCTACTTTTCATAACCGTAATACATCGATGTGAGTGGCAATAATAATAAAATTAACGAGAAGGCAAAGTCATAAATGTAAACGAACAGATAAATACTCGCTAGAAAGTTGTCCTGCGCCGAATTTTACAAATATTTACCATGTTTTATCATGTGTTATTGTGATCGTAAAAAACATGACCACGATTGAGACGATTTGCCATTTTGTATTAAAAATATAGAATACAGTAATTTACATTCCTGTTTTTATTTTACATCGAGTTAAAACCAGGGAACTTAATTAGATATTTATAATTCTATAAAATGTATTCGGTGTAAATAAGGCAAAAGCGATGGATAAATATTATTTTGCAATCTTGATCGCTTATCTTAATGCTATGTAATGATGATATATTTATTAAACGGGAATTGTAAATGAGAAGGAAACAGTATCTTCTGGAATCACTTATCAGTATTCCGCTTTTGAATAAATAAGTAACTAATGGCAATTACACCTTTTGAAACGCTCCACTCAAGACATGAGTGATACAAGTATACAACTATAACTGGTTACATTATGAAAAATAAAAATATATGTATTGCGAGCAACGAACTCGACACATAATACATCAACGGTACATAATTATTCTGGGTGCTGGGTTCGACTTCCAATCGGAGTACAAATATTTCATAATCATTGTCACACTTCACATACAACACAAAACTATGTCCCAACAAAATGTGTGCACGCAAGTGTCCTCACTAGTTATGATTCTCATTAATTCGAGTGTCTATGTACGCGTACAATGAATGATAACACTTGTGGTGTGTCTGGCAACATGTCGATCCATCACCCACACATGACGCGGATGGGGTTGCATCGGTGCATCTGACGTCACTTGATGGAGAGCGACCAAACAACCGGGCCGTTCTTCAAGTACATGCTCGGCCATCAACAATCAATCCGCTGATAACCGGCCGTGAATCAAACCCTCGAGGACTCACTGACTGCAACCCTCACTGATGGATGACACTTGCAATCAAAAGCATGCACAGGACTTGTCTAATTAAACCATGGTAATTAATGGGAACTGATCTCTCATCAGCTGGAAGTTGTAAATTGCAAACATACGAGGACATGACATAGGTGGACTAGCAAGTAGCAACCCTATCTAATGAGTCGTGAAGGTTATGCACACATAGGTTAGGACATGATATAGGTTGGACTAGCAAGTAGCAACCCTATACCTAATGAGCCGTGAAGGTATCGTCATGGCAACGGCGCATATAACCAAGGGGTTAAGTCCACTACTGAAAATCAATTTGGTTTGGACACCAGATCGTGAGCTTTTCTGTTCGTATCTTTTAAAATCGAAATTGTGTGGAAGATATACAAGACAGATATGATCAGGTTCTACGGATAACAAAAACAAATATATGCAAAACTCATTATGTTTGGATTAAACACGGTAATACAATAATATCGTAACGTAGTAACGCATTTTATTTTTGGTTTAGTCACTTTAAATTAAAGTCCCCCACTGCAAATCAGTTTAGTTACTGAGTGGGTAGACTCTAAATGTGAATTTATTTATTTATTTATCTATCTATAAACATAATGAATTTTGCATGTATTTGTTTTCGTTGTCTGTAAACCCTTATAATATCTAAAACCTTAATTCTCATGATCGGTGGATCAGATTTGTGTGTTATTTCTTTCATTGTGCTGATGATACACATTACATTATAAGTTCTCAATGTTGTGATTGACGAATCCACATTTCAAACGAGATTCCACCGAAATTGCAACTTACATATTGCTTTTCATATATGTACCATTCAGTAACAGGTGCCTTTATTCGGTTTCCATAAACAACTCGAAAGAGAGAAACCCGATACCAAGTTATTTACAACTTCTAAAATATCTCCTGACATTCGAATTCTTAAAATGTCAGATGTCACTGATATTCGTTCCACTGCTGCAACTTCATCACAGAAATAGCCACGCGAAATGGGGAAACCTCAATGAAATTATAAGTATTATTCTCACACGAGACTTTTCCCCACAAAATTGTTGGTTTGATTCCCGGACTGTCAATTCTGTTCCCCAAAATTTGTCTAACTATGGTGATCTATTGATATTGATCATCCTACCTATTCATCAAATCTCTGCAATCATCGTCACATCAAATTAATAAAATCAAATTAATAGTACCTAATAACCTTGCGTAGACCAAAGGTTTCTATAAGACACAATCTTTGCTCATTTTATTGTTGGACCTCAATATACCTATCATCTATAATATAAAGGCATATATAATATAATTATCTCCAATATAATAACTATGGATTTATTTTGTATTTTACCTCAAAAAATTATCTTTTTTCTCAATCATGAACAGACAAAACTCAAAAGCTTTCATCATTTTATTGTTGTGATTCAATACCTATATCTATAATAAAGGCTATAATTGCTATGGGTTTATTTTGTATTTTACCTCTAAACGTTATCATTTTCTCAATCACGATAAGACTTTGATTGTTTTATTGTTGGCTTCACAACGTATCTGGCAGAGTACTTGAAAAGCCACCGTTTGCTAATGGAACTCGCAATGTTCGTTGTTCAGTTCAGCCATATCATTGGAATGCACTATTAAAAGCTTTGAATTCCATATTTGGAATGATTGAATAGTGCATACCTCACTTGAGGATTGCCGTGTATTGGCTAATTTGGATTCCAGGTTGGCATCATAGCGTATATAAATACCAGTTGCCGTGGTTACCGCTGTTAACACGAGTATGTGCTTCATTGACTTGGGCCCTGTTGATTACGATAGTCGGGCCACATGATCAATAAATCAGCTTTGCTATACTTGCCTCAATGTAATTAGTCTATTTGCAACCTATGATCCTTAACTGGGGCCCCTTTCAAGCACGCTCCTTCAACGAAAAACAACAGATTTCCATTATTATTATTATTATTATTATTATTATTATTATTATTATTATTATTATTATTAGGCTTAGTTTAACATTATTATTTGTTCAATTATATTTCAGTTCAGAAATTTCACTATTATATTTGCACTAATGGGATCTCGGTGCTGTCACAAATATAGAATACATTACATACATACATTCTAAGAAGTAAACTCTCAATATTCCTTCACGCCTACAAAGTACAAACTATTGTCATTTATGAGGTGGTAACTGCATGCCCGTTACAAACAAAGTACATCGACCAGACAGCGATCGGAAGACCCCAGAATGACCAACCAATGTAATCGTAAACGCTGGACAGGAAATGTGCATCAAGCGGGTCATCAAACAGGCGCGTGTCAGTGACTGAGCAAATAAACTCTTCTCATACAAGCGCATGCGCAGACGAAGCTTCCTGGTGTATCGTTGCACCCGACACAATGTAGCCTGACTGCGTTCTTGCATTCATTAGCCTAATGCATATTATTACGGATGTGTTAGAGCACTGCACACATAAATATCAGTACGTATAGCAAACACTCATGCCAGATGCAATTAAAATGCAAATTGGCTGTGAGACTCTTATAGTTCACTTGTAAATGAGTCAATGGCTAATAATAACAATATGCACAATGTTTTCTTTATTATCATTTGACGCGAAATCTTAATTTGTATTTTATTATGTGTAGTTATTTTTCCGTTGCATGTAACAGTAATTTGAACCCCCCTCTACCTACCCCTAACTCACCACCACTGCCGAGGTAGTGAGTGTTATTGCAGTATCGCTCCACTGTGACGACTGTACGTCTCGCAACAACCGAGTGATTTAACTAATCAGGGATATCATCGATTAGCATCAGTGATCGACCCATCATTAACACCAATCATCGCATCGAGCCCCCCCCCCCCTCCCCCCCACCCACATTACCCCACTGGAAACTATTGTTGACGCGTGCAGAACTCTAAGCAAGCATCTCCATTCTTCTTTCATGGACTCGCTCTGTTTGTTTGTTTGTTTGTTTGTTTGTTTGTTTGTTTGTTTATGTTGTCTCGCGATCGAGCGGGGAATCCGATCAAGTTTAAATTTGGACCACACAAGCCTAGATGTGGATTGAACGCCATTAGTTTTGTAGAAATGAATTATGTAGAAGTAATTTGTAGATTGGTAGTTTCGTACCTAAGTCACCTGGCGGCCGAAATGCGAACAATACCATCAACAGTGCGTATGAGGCGCGTCCATCACATCACATGCAGAGAGTTACCGCGGTAATAAAATTAACAAACGCAACATTCCTTCATGTCACAGCTTAACTATGTCATGAAACGTACTTTGTGTACATCCGTCGGTGTTGATTCACAAAACACGTCCTATTGACTTCCACCACAGCAAACAAATACATGGAATCGCCAAAATCAACTGTTGAAGAGTGTTATGAGTCGGATGCGCAGTTATATTAGTGAACTCCGACACAAGTACTTACATAGCATACATACATTCGCTCGCTAACCATTTCAGAGGGTAAAACGGAAGTTTGGCTCTTTTTTAACGAGCACGCTTCGCAGAACCCCGTTCGTTGCTGCCCTGGCTATAAGTTATGCAGCTCTTGTCGCGTTAAATAACATCACGTCTTGGTTTTTTGTTCATATCTAAATGATATCTTCAAAGTTGAGCTGTTGCGTTGAGAGAAGCCGAGTCGAAGATTTACGGCCAGCGAGAGATTTCGAGACAAGAATCTTCTCTGCGCGATGCATTGCGATATCTATCGATCGATACAGGACATGGGTCGATATCGATCGTAACACTCGACTGCATGGGTCAGATGGAATGGTCTTGGGATTCGTTATACAACGGTTAATGTGTTGCCTGAGGCGACTCCTTCGCTAGTTGTTTTTTTGTTGTTGTGTTTTATTTTACTGGTAGTTGATATATTGATTACGTTACATAAAATGTCTATAATGCAAAACCTAGGAAGCAATCCTGCCATCTGCCAATATTAAAACCCCGATCAATTAATATTGGTTCGTTATTTATAAGACCTGTGGACATATTGTTAGTAGACTCTTATTTGTTATACTTTTTAAGCACTCTATCTTACAAACTAAATTAATGGATGCAAAACTAAATGTGATGAAATCTATCTAAGAAAAGTAACTGCGAAAGTGTGTTTTTTTTAGATGTCATTGTCATTGTTGGTTCATTATGTGTGTGACAGTATAATGATAGTTTGATTAAATAAGTAGTATAACTATAAGTTATTAAACAAGTAACCCTAGGTGACAAATCATACAAACTACAACGATTATTGGTTCGACAAATCTGCGGCATATCTATATTGCAAAGGATTTTTGTATGTGTACCTTTTTACCATGTCACTGATACGGTCTCAGTTCTAACCAATTTGTTTTCATTTGGTATTAGTGTTTTCCTGTTTTAAATCTAAAAAAAAAAAACACCATAATCTAAATATCATTTAAGCTTTATACATTTTGAAAGTTAATATTAATATGTAATTTCTAGATTTCGAAGACGTGGCGTTCTCGAGCTTCCCGTCACCAGACAATCCCCTAAACACAAGATAACTTCGAGTTCGACCCGTTGTCCGTTGTCCCCGTTGTCCCCTAAACACAAGATAACTTCGACCCTGTTGTCCCCGTTGTCCCCTAAACACAAGATAACTTCGACCCGTTGTCCGAAGTATATAAAACAAACCAGAAGCAAAGTGGAATGTGTTATGATGAGTTATGTATCCCGAAGCACTTTTATATAGGACACTTACAACGAAACTGCAAAACACGACGTGCATTTCACATGTAACGCGGAGTTATGATGAATACGTCAAGCTTTGAAATGTAACAAACAAAGCAACAATGAACAAAAAGCATGAAAGTAAAACGTTCGTTAAACTCAGCGTCGTGATTTAATTATTACCCTCTGCAAACGCTAACAGGCGTTAGGACGTAACAAATTGCCGAACGAAAACAACCCCGAAATTTCCTCTCAGCGAATGAAATATTTAAGTGGTTCACGACATCGATTAAGCTTGGTTTCATTCTGGCGCTCGGTTATTGGGACGAGTTTACCCGAAGTGCCGGCCCGAAGCTACAGCAGCGCCCGATCATTTCCCGTGTTACATCGTTGACCAATTTGCTAACACTCTTTCATATTATTATTTTCTTTTTCATGTACATCCAATACATAGATGTGTGCAGTGGAAAACATCTGAACCAATAAACTAGTGATCTTGGGGATCCAAGTTTATATAATAACAACAGTATGTTGATAATAATGTAACAATATTTGCATGTGTGCAAATCCTCTATTATGGAGCATGCCCCACCTCAAGTTGTACACTTATAGGAACATCACATGTATCCTGACCATGTATATTGTAATTGCAATTATTTGGAATTAAACTGGATCAAATGCTTAACTATTTGCAGAAAACAGCGTTACTAAATTCACAAAAATAAATTCACATTTTAGAGTCTAACGAAACTGATAATTAATTATCTTATAGTTTTGTGAGCACGTAAAAGTAATATCATACATTTGGAGCAAAAAGTAACAATAACGGTTAAAGTATTTTTAAAAAATATGTAAAACAAAATCTTGTACAAACAAATATATAAATATGTCAAAGGAAATAATGTGTATCGTAAAGTAAATATCATTTTTCCCTCATATGTTTTACTACCTATAAATACGCAAATATTCTGTGTTTTTCCCGTGCATATAACGGCATACACACCCCCTATCAGGGGTAGAATATACATTTGGGTGGAAAACAAATTTTATAAATAACATTCTAGCCTAAAATTTAACATTTACTACAGCTCAAATATAACAACGAACAACGATTAAATATTTCAACAAAATTTGGCGAACGTATTTTTGGCCAAGTTCGTGTGACAGCCTAAAAAGCAAGGGAAGCAGTTGCATGGCATGACGGTCCCGCCCTATCAGAACGACCTCGGCTATACGGGGACTCCCTCAGTTGGAGAACAAAAGCCACCCCTCCTAATTGAAGCGTTGGGAATTAAAATACGAGAGAAAAAGCTTCAAGAGTTTCATACCAGTTTACGCAGTCGAACTGTTCGATACCCCCTCCCCCCTTCCAATAATCAATCCTCGTCTATCAGCCAGCGAGAAGATGCCAGGGTTTCATTTCTGCGCCGAGTGATTGTTACAGCAAAAGACGTAATGATGACATCGAAGACGATTTATCGACTGATCGGTGTTTGACTCTTCTCGTTTTACCAACATGAAATATACAACAGCCGCGTTCAAGCCGAATTAGGGTAACTGACAGCTTTCACGTGACGTCAGACTGGCCATATTGGTCTCATCTCAATCTCATGTATGATTGACATCACCTAGAAGATAATGCGGCGTGATTTGTAAATTGCATAAATGCCGTGTTTAGAATTAACAAACGGTATATAATTACTGTTAAAAACTTGACATTACGTATAAACAAATTAATTTTATTTCAAAACCGCGCCTTATCTTTAAGACACAATTAGTGTTTTGTTTTCACTACAATTGGCGTCAACGTTTTCTTCAATCATGACAACATAGTCCCACACATCACCAATATGGCTGCCATGCGCACAGATTTAAAGTTAATGCAAACCATTAGTTATCAAAAGACGATTTATCGATAGATTTGAGTAGACTGATCGTTGTTTATTTATTTATTTAATGTCTATCATATTCAGTTATAAAAACTGATTCACAAAGGAGGACCTTAAATAAAACTAGGCTATACAAATAATTAATAGTAATGAAATCATAAATAACAATAACAATAAAAACAAAACAAACTACTGTACTATATAAAATAAAAATCAAGAACAAGAAAAAATAATTGAGAAATGAGATAAAATCGAATCAAGTGGAAATTCAACATATTAAATTAAAAAAATAAAAGTATGTAAATATGAAAGAACATGAAAAAAAATGTGTCTCGGCTTGTTTTTCCAACCTGGCAACTTGCGTTGATGTCTTGAAACACAACAGCAGCGTACGAGCCAACGAACGTAATTAGATACCGTGGTAATTGTTAAGCAAGCATGCGTGATAATTATTGTACACATGTTCTGGGCACGCAGTAGATGTGGGATGTGTCACCTGTCACACATGATATACTGTAGCGCTGCGCTGCGGCTGTTCTCTCAACTGCCAGGACACACACGTTGTCATTATATTATAAGGACTCTGTGCTTCGGACGGGCAATTTACCAATTCATCATCAGTTAGGGTAAATGGATATCGTATGCACGCTTATAGTTAATCAAAAAGTGATTGTGATACGAGATTTGCGTTTGAATTATAGCTAAACAATAAACTTATAAACTTGTAAATATTCGAATCGCTCGCTACTACTGTTATATCTCTAATTTAATAATTATACATTATTTAATTAAGGTCAGAAATAACAAATTGTAAAACTAATGCATGTTTGAAAGTTTATGAATTCGATGTTTAGCTGATTCAAAAACAAAATCGGGTAAGAATTACTTTTTCAATACCTTGATGTGTTCTCAAAACAGTAACATGACGATACATTTGCGTGATTTAACTTTACAAGCTGATGAATGCGAAAAGAAGATTGAAAAATGTAACTGGACACACTTGTCTCTTATCTTATATTGCAGCGTTCACCTTCTCTCTTACAATGACAGTATTACTGTATTTATTTATTTAAATGATGTCTATCCCATTCAATTCAAATGTCTAAAGTGTCTATACCATTCAATTAGAAAAATTGTTTGCCAATAAATAATAAATATAACCTGAGTATATAAACGCATAGCATGCTGAGAAAAAGATTGAAAAGAAGTTCATTGAAAGAACTAGATAAAGAACGGGAAAGAATAAAAGACAAAAAGCAAAGGGGAGAATTTCAAATCCAGAAATAGCAATTTACAGGAATGTTCAATATACGCGCAACGATTCGTTCAGCGTGAAGCGAAATACTTGGAAATTACCATTATTATGTATGAAGTCTATTAACCATAATAATTGCATGTAATGTGATATGAATAGCAGATAATTAAAACGTCATAACAATATGATTTATGCTTGAGAATGATACCGTTGAGTAACAGTGGCTGAACCCGTGTTACCTGGAACCCAGTGCGGTCCGAACCAACATGCAGTAAGGCCTATCTAGATACCCAGCACGCCATCAGGCTCGCATAACTCGTCACGGACCCGAACAGGCGTCAATAGTCTTACGACCACTACGTGAATAGCCCTAAGTAGAATTACCTCATTAGTCCGACCAATAAAAGATAAATAGCTCATCGAGAATGTGGTCAACACTCCCAAAAAAGTCAAGTGTCTTCTTCGAAAACAAGAAAATGACATAAAGAAGTTAAAGTACAACTATAATATGAAACATGAAAGTTAACATTTTTTTTTTTTTTATGAGAATTTTCCACAATTTTGAAACTTGGAGCTTTTTACAATCCAAGGCTATTATTAAAAAGTAATATTGTAATTGAAAATGAGTACAATTACTCATAATTGATTACTTTTACTTTACCTTTGGTTTATACGAGGTACAATAACAATAACAAATGACATTTTATGAGTAAATCTGACCAAATCTGACTTCAAAACGGATAACAGTGTAAACAGAGGAAGGAGCAATTGGAGGTAATCAAACCTCAATACCATCTGTGTACATCACAGTCCCTGTTACCCTATCCTATAATTCTATCTTAGCTCTGATCGCTGGACGATTAGTACGAGGCTAATCGAGACACATCGTCCTGCTACCCCTCGCTGCACACATCCGTGTCAGCCACTATACACGGCGATCAAGCGGTTTGATCACAATCATTTCATTGTGAAGTCATCTCCTAGAAAGTTTGCATTCGTTTTGTTTTTTGCCTACCGTGGTTGCGCCAACCTCATTGAAGTAAATACGGTGATATGTAGCGTAATGAGCCGGCGGTTCATTATAGTGAGTAGTGACTAAAGTGAGGAAGATAGTTGTAACCGATACAAGTTTAGAATTAATCACAATCGTCCGTGATTATCAAGCTGTGCTAATTTTAACAAGGCGGTCCGATGTTTGCCGTGCAAAAAGAATTAATATACCTCTAACAAGGTTATAGCTGGAGTATATAATTTAACAGCAGACTAACTTGATACATGGTAGAAGACAGCCGCAGGAGAAACAAGATTTAATTCCAAGCATATAGTGATTTAACCACATTTCTCCACACGCATCTAAAATTATCTCCCAAATAGAGACCCTCGTAGCATTTAGGAAGCCATTAGCGAAGACGTTCACGAGTACACTCTGTGTCGCAACCTAGTGGCTGCTGACAAGGTTAGTACGCGGCGCTGCCGCTAGGGGCGTTGTGCGCATGCGCGGACTGTACGCTACACCCGCGAGCAGGAGGAATCTGAACGATGTTAATGAAACGCTTCCATGTGGTCGGAAAGCGGCTGAAAGGTCCCGGCCACTTAACTTGTTTTTAAACGACCGTTTTTTAAGTGGTTGTTTTCGAGAACTTGACCATTCCACGTCCTTTACGCTGGGCCACCGTGAGTCAGTCAATCTCTTTGAGCATACGACTCAGAAACTATTTGTTTCAATTGAGGACTATTTTCGACACGGACTTGTTAGCGCTTTTCCTGGAAACACATTATGATGTAAATTGCAAATGATCATTTTAAATTGCTACCCATTAAAGTGTACGGTAATTACAAACATTTACAAATCTAATAATAACACTCGCTAAATTATCTCGATTGTTGCACAATTTATACTGATACGGTAAATATAATATTTATGGTAAAAGACTAATCGGTGTGAAAGATAATCAATAATATAGAATTAATGAAAATATAACCAGTACAGTCAGCATCAAATTTGACTGGCCACTTTTCATGGTATATTATTAATACGTAGCTAATAGTAATTAACCATGTGTATTAATTGTTATAATTTGCAATTCTTTAACTACAACAGAGCAATGCCCTACAAGTGCAATATATAACGATACAATACACAATACATTCAAAACGTAAAACAAGTTTCTTATGGCGCGCTCATCACTGAACCAGGAACGAAATCCCAAACATCTTAAATATTCTGAAGTGTATAGGCCCGCATATGACTATAAATACACATAAAGATCACACACACGCATAAACAAAAACAATTCGCAAGGTTAAGCAGTTTAACCATTAGTCAAGTAATGAAAACAATAACCATTTAGACAAACAACTTGTGACATTTTACATTTTGTCTGAAGTGAGGAATCAGCAAAGAGGTCGAATTTTTCCCACTTATCCGATTTCACGCGACTATTAGAATACCTATGTAGATTGAGGCAGCGCTCAAGGGTGAAGGATGACGGATGAAACTATACTTGGATTACTGGTGTATGTATTTATTGCGTGAATGGGTCTTCCAACAGTTGCTGAGATGTGCGAGACGAGCGGGATACTGTGCCCCACATTAAAACCACTGTTTACCCAACAACCGCTGTTGTCACTCAAGTTGCAGCTCGACGGGCGATATGGTTGCATCTGTTGCTCCGTTGATGCATCGCTATTATTTCTTCGGGTTTCAACGGAAATACCCTATTACGCCGCGCAACATGTTAGCGCGCAAAGATCATTTAGCCACCATCCCAGTAGGCTGGCTAATTTCATTTCCTGGCTGCCTCACGCTTACAGCTGTTCGGTTGACAAGACTCGAGTTCCCTGAGAAAACTGCCACCGCGCTGCTCTTTTTACACCAATTACCTCCTCATATTCTTAGAAACAACATAATGTATTGTTGAATGTTATAACAACACGAATAACAACTTGTTTATTTCTAGCCTTATGTCTAATTAAACAAAAACCTCAAGGAAGAATTAAAAACATGTTTAGTTGGCAATTAATATTATATTTACCTCGCTTTAATGTTTCCATCGCATGTAAATATCTGGAGTTAAATATTCACACGCGTTGGCCGTTATATTTTACAAGTTTGAATTAGCATTTAGTTTAATTGGTCCGGGCAGAAATCTCGAAATGATAACGTAATCCAGCCTAGGCAAACAGAGATCGGCGTGACGCTGTTTGATGGTATCTCGGCCTATGGGTTCCACGTGAGACATATGAGCTGTTCATTACTGTGATGTAGGCACGCAATGGTCGCAGTACGTCACGCAGTCACGTCACGCAGTGGGACGTATTTGTTGACAACGCGAACCATCAATATACGCCAAGTTCGCGTTTACTATTATTTGCGTTTGAACACCCTTTTTTCCATGCGTTGTAGTTGGAAAAACGATTTCTCCAATAGTTTTTGGTATCTGGTACAAAACAGGTATAACTAAATTTGTACCTGTGTACGAAAAAAAAATCATATGCCAACAACTGCTACAAAGATATCGTTTTTCCCAAAGTTGGGCGCATTGTACAAAGGTTCTGGTTCTATTCATTGTCCTCCTTTGTAAATCAGTGTTGTATAACTGAATAGGAGATACATTAAATAAATAAATGGAAACATTACAAAACAATTATGAGCCATTACAATTTCATCTTAATAGCTAATAGTTTTCAGAAAAGTGAATGTAAAACTTTTGTTTTATTTTTTAATATTTCATTACACGCACACTCTTTTGTTTACAAGGGAAAAAGCGGCTGGAATAGCATTGACCATGTGTAAGATAACTTTACTAATAACACAGAGAAGAAAAGAAAAACGACCAAACTCGGTTTTGCTTCTTCGTTGAGACGTGCGACTATTTGATTGGTTCGCTAATCCTTGTTGCTGTTCAACGCGCTGCACAATAAACGATTCTCCAAATATCGATTCATCCACTAAAAGACACGGACGATCTCTAGATGAACATCAGATATAATAATAGTATTTTTAGAGGCATGGGAGGAAAATCCACTTCCTCCCTCGTTATTGCAACGAACCATTGAATTGAATCCAACCTAACGTATGCAAACTCTAAGCGTGCAATGTGTAAATAAATAAAAGATTTCCTTCTAGCCAGCCAGGTACATTCATGAGTGACACCAGCAGCGAACACGATGTAGAAAAACCGAATACTAATTATTAAATTGCAGTTTCGTTTCTGTGAAGTTATTAATTTTAACAATGGTTGACATTTTTCTCCTGCGTGTTGCCCATTTCTTTGTCTCAATTAGTGATGACAACGACAAAATATACATTATTCTTTTCTTTGTTTTCTCCTATGCGCAATACGAGGGTTTTAAATGTCAGACTAAAATAGCGAATAGGAAAGTAAACGTCGCGTTTCATTGTTATGAATAATGATTTTGCTGTAGAGACACGATTTTTTACCGTTTTATAGACGCTACATCGGTGAACCGGTAGTTTTGAAAGCGCCACAAATGCTAATTTTACGAAATATAAGTGCATTCTGCAAACACAATTTAATTGGTTTTAAAAATCTGCACATAATTTTACATAAGAAGTGCAAGAAACCTCCTCATATTTAAGATTTTGACGAAAAGAAAAGATATATGCTACAAAATGCTAATTTTAAAATAATTGATTCTAAATTTAGAGAAAATTAATGGTACACAGACGTAACGACGGACATACAGTAAGCGTGTACGTGTAGTAACAGTCAGCGGTAGCGCTGCCGCTATATTGATTGAAGCGACCAGGGTAATAATATCGTCATGACCCACCACGCCAAGCAAGAGTAGCAACAGAACAGATCCAATTAGCGCTAGTCGGAACACTTTGGACCAAGACTGTATCTGCCGGTATTCGTGACTTGTATCCCTTACTAACCTTTAAAAACTTTCGTAGCCCATTAGCGGCTGAGCTCGAGTTAGCTGTGGGTGGGGGAGGGGGAGGGGGGCGGATGCTGGGACTATCCACAAGCACGGTAATGGGGAGCAACCGAGATGCATGATGGGCTTTGTTCTGCCAGTCTGCCGACACCAAGAGAGAGAGAGAGAGAGAGGGTGCGACCGCTGACAACTTGCTCACGAGTGAGACAAAGACTAAAAGCGATGGGACAAAAAACAGTCGTGTATGACGTAGAAGTGTGCAAACAACATGCAGCGCTTCACACCATATCGTTGGGATCTGATTAACTTTGCTTGCACATTACTGTAGCAATTCCACGCCTTGGCAACACATTAGGCCCGCATGTTTGACTCTCGCTTACCCAAATTAGTGCTCAATAAAGCCTTGTTCGTCTGTACTACACTTTACCCTAGTGTAAGTCAGTGTAAGTACTTCTTTTGCGTTCGCCTGGTTAGCATCCCTGCTTCCAATGCAGAAGGTCGCGGGTTCAAATCCCGCTACAGGCAGAAGTTTTTTAACTTCTAATGTGGATTCAATTCCATGTCTTCTTGGCTTAGGAATAAGTAAACGGTGACTTTGGAGCCGTCCTAGCAACGAAGCACTCAATAAATTCAAAGTTGTTCTGAATCGGCCTTGTTGATTCTGGCATCTGTCCGCAGGTGTTCGCACTGTTCAATCACTGATTCATATGTTTCGTATTTGAATTATCGATCTTTGATTGGTTATCGCTCACTCGTCGATGGTGTTCGAAGCCTGCAGGGTTGGTTTAGTCACTTTAAATTAAAGTCCCCCACTGCAAATCAGTTTAGTTACTGAGTGGGTAGACTCTAAATGTGAATTTATTTTTTATTTATTTATTTAATATTTACACTGACACCAAACTATTGTGGAGTGTAGGACAAGCGAAAGTATCACGCCAAGTATTGGGCGGTAGTTTATAATAATTGCAACCCTCATATTTTTGGTCGAGGTGGGTTGCCCGGATGGCTTTAATTTCTTTGTCTTTATACACGTTGCTCATTAATTCTCTGATTTCGTTAATATAATTCGTCTGCGTAGTTGGCTTCGCTACATCATCGCTTATCTTGCCCACAACATTCTTTGTGTTAATGTGTCTGATAGGTTGAGCAATTAAAACGGACGCCCTTGCCGCCATTTTATGCATCGCTCATACAACATGAAACGGTCAGCACTGGAGTGTGCAGTACTTAGAACAGGCATATATTGCGACCAAAGAAAATACTACATTTCAAAAAACATATTTACCATATTATTCGCGAATTAGCAGCGCATGATACAAGTAAACTATTTTCGTTCTAAATTTGATTTCATTTGAAGACTCTAACGATGGATGACGAGGTAAGATAGCTGTTGTAGAGCGTTCTATTGTTGGCTAATGGCTCGCGAAGTACATCAGAATTACAGGGAGATGGCCACCCCACACGAATGCAAATCCCAAGCGAGACAACTGAATCCTTTTGTAAGTCGTTCCACAGCAACCTTGTGGACGCTGACCTGACGTCATAGATGCATGAGTGGGGTATTGTATAGGCCAAACAAATGTCAGTATTGGAAAAAGCCGCCCGCTGATTGGCTCCGACTCACTTATCAATGACGTCAGTATTCACAAGATTGCTGTGGAGCCACATTGGATGCAGCTTTCATATCCACGGAACACCACGTTATTTACTTTGCTCGCTAATGCTTCCTTTGTTGGAAGGGATTTGTCGACAGTTTGGAGTCAGTAAATGCACGACACTAATTGTAACAAAACGTGAACCCGACTATAAAGTCAGCACTTGCAATCATTGTATCCATTAAACTTAAAAAACAAATTACTTCACCAAACGGTATTAATGTATGTAAATTATGTATGCACAATGTTTATCTATGTGCACTTAAGACATGGTATAGGTGCAACCTGTGGGTGCAACAGAGGGTAGTAGGGTTCAAGTGTTCGTCTGAAATGCTCCTAATTGAGGGAACCGCAACCCAGCTAGATCGAAAATAAAGATAAAACATAAAAGTTATCGAACGGTCAATCATCACTACTCTTCAACATGAAGAAGTCTAATCGAAATCAATAATCTATTCTTTCTTGGATGCATCTTCAATCAACAATTTTAATCTGCTCTGCGCTGGTTTTGTCTCATCCATGGAGAGGTGGCTATACTGGTAACACGCGATCTAATTCGGGAGGTCCCCGGTTCGATTCTGGTAACCGGCAATCCTGATAAACGTTTTCCCCAGTCATATAATAAGGCGATTGCTTGGGACTTAGTCCTAGCTCCTCTTAGTCCTTCTTAGTCTCCTCGGACATTCTTTCCTAACTGATGTCCAAACATATAAATAGCCATCTGAAGAAGGGCATATGCCACATGACGCAGTAGTGCATCCTACAGACTGGATTTCAAAGCACAATTATTAATTATATTTTTAAAGCCCCTCCCATGATGTTTAAATGTTCTACGCTAAGGGCGTCAGGTAGTATAGTAAGTCCAATCAAGCGTGTCCACCTCGCAAAACGGTCCCGATATATTTGACCATTGTTGTACAAACACACACTTGGTTCCTGAACGCGCACATAACACTCTACCGCGTAATTCATTCACCGTATTAATTGTTTATTAGCTTATTATACAATTAACTTTTGTTGGAAATACGAAAATTAACGAGCTACAGTCCGGCCAAGGCAACAGGTTTCGTTTCATCTTGCAATCTTTGATACGATGTTGATAGGGCCCTTAAGATGCATACGGAATAACTAGCTGGAAATTAACGCACGTAGACGTAGACTAATAGCGTAACTTAAGATATGCGTGTGCGTGTTTCAAGGAAATTCGGAATTTAAAAAAAAAAAAACACTCAGCTAATTAAAGTTGTATGAACAACGAAGATTAAATGAGCAACAAGATAATGGTTTACCTTTGTAATATAGATACACTAAATACAACATTTACGTTGGAAATTCACGGTTTCGGTAATTTTTATAATGAGGTATGTTCACCGTTTCCCGTTTCAATTTAAATTCTACGCAAATTATGCGCAACAAATAAAGTGGAGTACTTTTAATAACATCCTGAAATTATTAAGAAAGTTAATCTTGCGAGCATCGCGATAAAAAATAACGATCAACATTCATGCCTCCACATTACCATCGCTTTTGTTACACTTAATATGTGCGCGGTTTCACGTTACCTGAAGGGCGTTTATAAGGCAATTTCCTTCCGTAGACTTCTCTGCTATGACTATGAGTGTGGATTATTAATTAGTACCACACGTAAACAGACAACAGTGATCGACAGTACATTTTACAAACATTGATAACTCTGTACGCTTTGTTTTTTGCCGTATGGCGTATAGGGTAAGCACAACACCAAAACACAACAATGAAACAAATGAATTGAACCGATGGACAAACAAGCTGTAAAAAAATGAAGTTCTAAAGTTGGAAAAAACAAACGCTCAGAACGTTTACAAACTTTCAGATAGTTGCTGTCATGCAATTACTGAACATAAATTTTAAATTGCGAGCAGTTACTTTCGTTACAACTAATTGTTTCTCCTCATTATTAGCAAAAATATTACTTTGATAGCTTGTTGTTTGTCCACCAGTTCAATTCATTTATTTCATTGTTGTAGTTCGGCTGTTACGTCAGTTGTGCGTACCCTATACCGGTTCAGTAAGTCTCAAGAACAACGTCTTGATATTGATTATGCATTTGATTACCAAGCCCGCATTATGCCTACTGGATCAGCACTAACATCATGTTTAGTTCGGGGATTTGACGTTCGATTAGGACCACATTCTTGCTACATCAGTAAAAACCTCTGATTGAGGATCAAATATGTGAGAACTTGTCTTGCTCGAGCTAATACAGGCAGAGACCGGTGTCTTGTAATATTGGTCGGCTTTTGGGACATCGGCTGGACATATCAAGGCTAGGGCAGAAACCTTCTTTATCGGCATCTACCGATAGCGGCAACACTTCAACACGCGAATAAATATGAACTGTAGATGGGTCGACATAATAAGTGCTTTAGTTAGAGAATCAAACAAGTTATGTTTCACTTTTAGATAAGATCGAACAATTTGACACAAAAAAAAAACGCTGGATCCTTTTGGATAATATATCTTGCTACGCATAATCCTAATATGGTGATAATAAATTGTGTTTTAATGGTTCGTGCAAAAAGCGTGAAATTATATTTTTTAAACTAAGTATATATTACATCAGACCCTTCATACGTCAATGGAAGAGCGATCAAAACGATTAATATTTATTTCGCAATGGAATGGTCATGTTACAGTACTTTGATATGAACACAACATGATCGTGTATGAATTACCCCCTTTGTAATTGTATTGAGCGAAAACAGAAATCTTCAAAATAGTGGTCAGCCCTCAGGACGTCCAGTGCCCACACAATAGCCCTAGAAGCCACGTGCGAAACTAAATATTATCTTAAGGGTAGAAAAATATCGAATAACACTTTTCTTGAACCGTTTTTGACACCCAAGACAAACAAGGAATGTAGGTATCTGTCTCGTGCTGCAGGGAGGGGGGGGGGGGGGGGTGAAGGAGTAGCCTTGAAGAATTATTACCAATATGTTCCAGATTCCTGTCACTAAAATATGTCATTTCCTAGAAAATTGAAAAAGGTAGGCCTAGTCATTTTTCATTAATCTTTCTTTGTTCCACTAAACACCTTTCATTTGAAAAACGGAAATAATTATTGGAACAAAGGAACATTCGTACGAAAAAGATCACTTAATGCTCTACTAGGGAGGGAGGGATAACAACGTGTTTTGTTTGATTTTAGGACAATGTTTATGTTTTATTTTAAGTTTTAAATGTATTAATTCTTTCTGCAGAGTAACACAATGCACTACTACTAAGTACACTTGTCAAATAATAACACTCTATAACTGCATGTTGGCGGGGTGTATTGTCTGGTCTGTGGTTTAATAATTATGCATAAGCACGACTCGGAAAAACGCTACTGCAATTAAAACCCGTTCTGACTAGACTAGAAAACGTTTAAAACAGTCACTTCACACTGATCAACACTGACTGGTTCATACGCGGGCACACAGACAGTTTTATACGATCTACAATATTATCGGATGTCTAGCTAGTCTGACAGATAGTTGAGATGGATGGACACAGATGGATCCTTGTGTGTGGTTGTCTAAAAGATGCCACTACAGCTGACGAAGGGGGTATGGTCATTCCAAGAATCAACAAGTGACTGACGGTTACTGGCATCGCATTCGCTCAGCCTGCGAAACACCTTATATAATAAAACTACTTGTAAATGTTTTTAAGTCAGTCCAAAAGTAAATCAAAATATGCCAACCTCAAGAGAATTTAGGGCTCTTTCTTTTTCTTACAAATGTTCCTTTCTTCCTACCAAATTTACGTTTTTCAAATGTTCTTAATTAGCTTTTGTAATGTGATGTTGCTGTTTGCTGTACACCTTTAATTAATTAATTATTTACACAAAATCGTAGGCAATCATATTTCTACATTTTTGTTTCATTATTTACCTGATACAAAACCAAATCGAGAAATCAATCACTTTTTCAATACCTTGAATTTTTTTTAAGATATATATAAAAAAATAATTTTAAAAAATTAATAAATGAATAAAAAACACTAAAACCCGGACATTTTGCGAGAGATGGACTCCACTGTACCCTAATACAATCTGCTTGTGGTTATTGTATATTGTATATTGTATTTTACCTGTGTTTCTGTGACGTTGAGCAGTTTGGCCATCTCGGCTCTCTCTGACGAGGAGAGATACTTCTTCAGCTCAAACTGTTTCTCCAGCTCGAAGATCTGTCTACCGGTGAACGTGGTGCGCGCCTTCTTCCGCTTCCGGTCGCTGTCCGAGGAGTGACCGTCACTGATCGCCCCGCTCAGGTCGACAGACTTCGGCGTCGCTGACTCCTTCTTCCGCTTGGCTGACTTCGCCGTGGTCGGACCGTCTGAGGACACATTCACACATCATCAACCACAATCTTGGCCGCCTTTGAAAACCTCCGCTAATCTTTCTACGACAGCCAATAATAAGGGGCTAATAATATGCTGCCTTTATTTTAACCATTGTCCTTTCATAATAGAAATAAAGTAGTAATTTAATTTAATTGGTGCTTGGACTAGGTTCAATCAAGCAGTACCGGTACATGCCAACCAGTGATATTTAAAAACTACATAATCGATGTCCTCTCCTATGCGCATCTTGATATGCAAGGGTGTGTATGGCAGCGTGAATGTGAGGAGGGGGGTGAGACTGACACCCCCCTGCAAGTAGGGTGAGGGGGTGGGGTACAGGGTAGTGGGGAACAACAGGGAACAAGCGACATTTTAGTTTCAGATATGTACTTTAGTTTAGTAAACATTATTTTGACATACCTTTATTTACGTCTTTGTAAACTTCAAGAAGTTAGGTTTGTTTATGGCTGATAATATGATATCAATGTATCGGATTGTTCTTAAACAGTATTGATATTTGCTTTAGTAATTGTTTAATCAGATCTTAACACAATAAAGTACATAATACATCGTTTAGTTTCCCAAATTGTGCATTGCAGCATTGGTTCACGGTGGCGATAGTGGAAGCCTCACATGTGTTGTGCACGTGGTTATCAAACCAGCACATTATAGTGGAGTGCATTTTGTATTTTACGTCCACCTCTTGAACGCCTAATATTTCAGTGAAGCACCATCATAGCTATTCTCTAAGTTGAAAGTAAGAGATTGAGCCCACTCCCCTAGTTGCTCCATCAATCCATCACACAACGCATGGATGTACAGTTGAGTACAGCTATTAGGCACGTTTCTTCTTTCCTTAGGCCAATAACAGGATGAAATTCAATATCAATTGAACCGGAACATATCGTGAGCTGCTAAGTGGTTTTTAAGAACTAGTTATTGTAATTAACATATTTGTTTAAATGTTGCCTATTAATTTCGAAATATATTTATACACTTTTAATTGGTTTTCAAAACGGGTTTTCAAACTTTAAAAATCCCCTCGGTTGACACCGTGAATAACATGTTATGACTGCTTAGTAGGTTGGAAGGGTTGACTGTCCTTTGACGTTGCAAAAATAATAAGTGTTGTATGTTCAACTCGTAACCTTGGCTATAATTGGTGAATTAGATCTTTGACTTGTGTCACTGTTATTGCTTTAGAAAACACGTGGTGAAGTATTGAATGCACGCCAACAAAGGGGCATATTGTAAGTTATAACACAATGCATTGATATATTTGTCGTACAAATGTCTTGATGAAACAAGAAACCACCCATCGTCTGCGTTACTAACCGCCGATTGTGAGTCACTCTCATCAAAAACATAGCTTGTATTATTGTATTATTGTATACCTAGTCATACCGGAGACCTTCCCATGTCCCCGTGTCATTAATTAGTTACTAATTGTAATTAAAACGCGAATAATATTGTTCACACAACAAATACACAAACATATTGAAACAACCCCATGTATACCAACAACTGTAATATCAGAGATTGTTGTTGTTGTTGTTGTTGACACTGTTTGCGCAGTTGATAATTCGTCTTTCAATCTGGAAATAAATCATTTCTTAATTGGACGACATTATTCTATTAAATTAGATTAGAGACCACGATCTGCCTGAGGCATTCTAAAAGAAAAAACTGAAAACTTTTTTTCTCGAAAAAATGTTAAAAAATTCTTATAATCTTAAAACTGTTTACTTCGATAATATATAATATTAAAATGCCTGACGCTGTTAAAAATTGTTAGGATGGGGGGCAGCGCCCCCCAAACCCCCAGCGTTTCCTGATTATAATAGGCCCAGCTGTAATAGTAGGGCAGCATCAAAAGTGTTATTACAAGCAACAAGTAGCAAGTAACAAGTATCTGTTGTAGCTCAGTATATGTGATCGAGTCCCGTGTGTCGTGTCCATGTCAACACAATAGCAGGTAATTAGCACTAGCCGCCCTTAAACGACACCGCCAGCCTTACCGTTAAGGCACAGGGCTAATTAGTAGGCTATCGTCACTTAGCGAGTAGGTTCACGCACGACGGTGAAAGCCATGTGTAAGCGGCTGACGGTCGAAGAAAAACCAAATAGACGGACGTTGTGAATACTGATTAGGCGGGGCTCTTTAATCACATCGGTTTAATTATACCGAGCGGAGAGCCGAGCATTCCCGAGCATGGAGAGGCAATCAGGCCAAATCTTTATTGTAATGCACGCCGGATCATTTTTACAACTTCATTATCGACATTTTTAGCGACCGGGAGAAAAATTATTTTTAAACGTTTTGCGAATGCGTTTCGTACGCGACTTGTTTACAACGGTAACAATGGCGTGTATGTTATACATTATATTCATCATCATCAATATTTATGTCTTTTTTAATTATTTATAACGTAAGTCTTACCAAAGTTTTAGGAATGAATATATAAAACTGTTAAATGATAATTAGAATTGCTTTGTGAGAATTTAAGAGTAGAAATGTATTATATCATTTTTTATATGTGAAATGTATAGCAATAGTGCTAATAAAGAATTTATATACATACATACAAATATTAGTGGGGCGATGGCTATAGTGCAGAGTGCCCCTAATATAGGATGGGGACTCTTAACCAAATATTTATTTTTATTGTTCTTTATGGAGTAAATAGTTAGCATAGCTGACCGCAGTAGATTAGTTCATTATATTATTATGTAAAGAACATCTCCCACTCCCAACAAACTGATAAGTAATAATTTGTTCCCGCAAAACATTATAATTATTCGAAAATCTGTAATAAAATTGTGTCCTTTTTTGAGCATTTGGCCCGCCTGGATAGTGTAAGTTCAATAGTTTGTAAATAATGGCACTCTGGCTCAGAAAGGTTCACCATCCCTGCCTTAGACACCTACTCGAGTCCTGTTTGACGGTGACCGGTATCGAACCAGTGACCTCCGCTACAGAGTTGCGTGTGCAGCCCGGCAGCTACTCTAAGAGTGATGCTTCTCAATGCACAACTAAACGTGTTTACTATGTATGGGAACGAGAAACGTAATGCAATAAAATATTGACATATTCCGCGGGGTTAGAAAACAGTCGAAACATGCTTTGCGTGCGACGATCATCACGTTAATTACTAATTACCATTGAAACTACAAGATGTATCGATAACAAACATGCTTTCACTGTTCGTGAACTATAACAACTACAAGATTACGTCACCTCTCTCACATAGCCATTCACTTACATATTAATTATTATTCAACGAAAGTGTGAGCTAATTAGGACCAATAATAAGTAACTAATGAGCATAATTTGTAACGCTTATAATGCGCCTAATATATATTATGACAACGTCAAATAAGTCAGAAATTGATAGTTCCGTAATTATGTGTGTGTTATTCAGTTATCACTTGATGTATCAATTCAATTTTATAAAATATAATATTATCTATACCCTATCTATTACCGTAATGAAATAAAATAATTTGTACAAAGATATGAAAGGGAAAGAAAAAAAAGAAAAGCGGCCGGTAAGACAAAATGTAAGAACATTATAAGAAAACATCTTTAACCTCAAATATTCCTGTTGAGTCTGATCGTGATAACATTGCTATAAATTCAGTTAAATACCAACATGGAGCCAAATTCAGGATAACTACTGAACAATGTGAACGTGAAACAAATTTGAAGACAATTCTACTGAAAGAATGTAAAACTGTTCCAATTTCGACTTTCAATTTTCCTCTCAGTTTTAATCGTTATTTAGCCACTTGGAAGCGGTCGGTAAGTTAATACCTTTTTACGACAATCCTCGGGATTGTTTCCTCCAAGTTAATTATAACACTACACGGCCTGGTTTGACCGCGCGCGGGCTCTGCACGGCACTGCACGGCACGGCACGGCACGGCACAGCACAGCACGGCACCCATCCATGCCCTCTCAGGCTTTATTGCTCTCTGCCCGCATCCCCGCGGGGTAGGGGGAACCAAGCACACTGCACAGTTCCGCTTCAACACAGTCACTCAATTAAATGCGTCCGCACAAAACCAATACCGCCTTAGCACAGGAAGCCGCGCCGGCATCTTGCAGCATCGGGGTAGGAAGAATTTAGGGAGGGTTTTACTCTCAGTGTAAAAATCGCAAAAATCGCACGAAATTTTCGTTTTTTTAATTAATTCTCAAGAATGTTACTCAAAATCGAAATTCTGTGGTTTGGTTAGCCCTACAGACTGAATGATAAATATATTAAAAACTGCAATCAATAGGGTAGATATCTGATTATTTTTAAAACCATAATTTTCATTATAAATAACAATCAAACTGTTATAGTGTTAGACACATTTAGCATTCAGTGTGTAGGGCTTACGATAAACATGTCATAATAATATCATTCATTCTTGATACATAATTAATAGTTAATACAATGAAAAATGTTTGCGGTTTTGAAACATGAGCCCACATCAAGTATTTAATCCAAGTAATTCCAATTACGCACAATTTCAATTCCCTTTCGCCACATTATTATAATATCAAGCCGAAACTTGAGAAAAACTAGAAGTGGTAATAGATTAATTTTGTATCCAGAGTTGTTTTGAGCCAAATCGTTTAGTCTCTACAGATACATTATTTTATATTGCTATGCAATATTTGTGCTTAGTTAATTGTATGAAATGAACATAATGTGTAATGTAACGCGCATAGTATGCCCACAACCCGAGCTTGCAACAGAATGAGTAGGTATGAATTATCTATTCGCTAATTTTTTACTGAGAATTAGTGAAATCAATTTGTTTATTTGTGTTTGGAATGAGGGCTGGGGGAGGGATGAGGGGGGGGGGGGGGTTAAACACTGTGTGTCAGCAATGACAAGGTGGATGCAAATTTGTTTGAAAAGCTAAAGTATGTTTCAGTTCAAAGACTTTGAGCGTTTCAAGCCCCCTCTACCGCACATCAAACAAATAAGAAACTAAAAGTAAACAGAACGCTTTTGGCTTTTAGGGGAAAGGTTTTCAACTTTCGAGAAGAAACTAAAATGTCGTCCACCTTGCAATATTATCGTTGAAGAATAAACTAAGGTGCCTGAAAATGTGGGCTACGTTTTTACAATCATTCCAATCTTTAATTACATTTTTGACATTTTATTTTTAAATTCTAATGTGCGTGGGTTTCTTTTACGTAGAAGAGACTAAAATTGTATAAAACACATCAAACGAAACTATCAATATCCATAAATCAATTTAATCGCCTTTAAGGGTTCTTAAGCACCCCCTTCCATTTATGCCCATGTATTGGTGGCAGTTGTCACATAAGTAGCAGCCTGCTAAGATTAGCACATAATTTTTGTTTTTATATTTTTCATTTTTCATGTTTATAAAAAATAGGCATATAATAAAATAAATTAAGATAAATTAATGAAATCTAAGGACATAATATTCAGGTTTATAGATGACGACTCAACACGCATACTTATTCACGTATATGTCTACTCATGTTTCCCGAGACGGAAGACCACGGACTCGACTTCCGGTAGTGAAATACTTTTCACAGTCTCCCAAACGACTGAGATGGGATCGTTATGGTAGCGTCGACACTTGATAGTCGCGTAAGAGCCCTCGCACCCCCATTGCGCCCGAGTTAGCGAATTAACCTTTCCCAGTTGAGCTTTTCCCCGCGTAAACTCGCGAGTTACTCCAGTAAGCCTACCTGCACGGTCTGTGGTAAGGAACGCCATTGTAGCTATACCCTACGGCTGTGAGTCCTACACTGCGCAACTCCCGAAAATGCTTTAAGATTGTCAAAAATCAAACGAAATACGTCATTCCTTAGAAAATTGAGTGATCTTTCTTATGAGTCATTCTTTTTTTCAATAAATATGCACGTTTTTCAAATGTTCTTCATTAACTTTTATAAGGTGATGTTCAAACACACCTTCCACAATTAAATAACAACATGTGAAGAACGTAACTATTGATTGGAACAACAATTCATTCATACGAAAGAGCACTTTATTCTCTAGGCCAGGGGATGACATGTTTTGCTTTAATTTTTGACAATTTTAAAGCATTTTAACCACAAAATCGGGGTTACCGCAGGGTAGGTATTCATAGGTTGCACCAAAGATATTATAATATTCCCTACGTGGATTGCACGTACGTCACATCTTTGCGCGTGGCGGCCACATTTGTGATCAAACTTTGACGTTGCCATGGAGAAACAATTGAAGGCTGTTGTGGTAGAACACAGAAATTCTTAGTTCTTTAAAATCCAGCCTGTTTTTGAAATAGAATCGGTACGTGTGATAATTATTTATTTTTGTATTACTTATTATTACTTTTAAATTCTAAATTAGGCTTATTTATTAAATTTGAATAGTATTTTCCAATGATCTAGGATTGGTCCTCCGCAATTGTGTCGCAATCATGGCTTCTGTGACGTCAAGTGGGAACTATGAATATGTATGAACATGGCACATGCGTAGGCCTACAGCCTTAGTGACGGTTGTGCTTGTGGGGGTGGGGGTGGGGGTAGTCGACATATCTGTCTTCGAAAACGTATCCGCAATTTTATAGAACAGAAAATATTTTTCGGCAACCAAAAAAATAATATGGAGAAATTGTGTAGGCTAATTTTGTTATTGTGCGAACAGGGCGTATAATGGATATACCGTGCAGCGCTCCATGTGTCAAGGTTGGAAACTAATTGATTACGATGCTTGTTGGCGTTTAGTGGGATACGCCAGTTATTTTAATATGCGTTCAAGGTGCAGAGATAACACAAACTCATATTTAGTTTTAGCCTTGTAATTAGCCTAGTGGTTTAATTTATGCTACGTAATTGTTTAAATATTATGATGAATCTCTTACAGATGTAAATGCTTATAAAATGATCCATCTGAAAATCGACTCAGGTAATTGAGTAATGATAATGATAATTTTGTTTGTTTTGCTTACAAGTTATCGTATACAAAACAATAAAAAACAAACAAAATTATTACTATTGAAAATAAAATGGTGTAATAATAATTTATACATTCAGTATTCGTTTAGACTTTAGGGCATTAACTTATTCATATAATACATTTAAATGTTTGGCATATGAATGAACCTCCATAAAGGATGTTGCATCACAGTGCTTGCAAGCAAGTACCACACAAGTCAATTGCTAAACCCGATTGGCGATTATTCAAAGTGTTTAAATAATCAATGAAAATACAATTACATGACGTCACCTAAGATGGAGATAATAACTACTAACTAGTATATATATATATATATATATATATATATATATATATATATATATATATATATATATACATATATATATATCTGCTAACTAAATGTTAAAACAGAGCTATGGTTTATACTACAACTCGTACCCGTACAATGTCAACACCACGATTTCCTTGACAATAAAAAAATGTGGAGAACATAGTTGCTTTCTACCTACATTAAATATTGTATTTTAATCTTTAATGGTTTTGGGGTGGGAGGGCGAGGGGACCATATTCAAAAACTAAAATTGAATACTGACAAGCCTGATTAACATTTCGCCTGTAGGACCCGCCCAAGATATCACGGTATGAAGTAACGTGCCAACAATGCAGCTGCAGGGGCGAGCAAACAATACAGCAACGAGGCTAATCTCGACCACAATAAGACATTCAAGCTGTAATGAGAGGGGAAACTGCTAATATAGCAGCGTGAAATGAGCAGTTTTTTGGTCATATAATAATAACGCCTCACAAGAATGAAAAGGTGAAAAAAAAACAATTTGGTTTAGTAACAACTCAATACTACACGAATTTCTATTGATAAAACAACTATTGATAGTTTTATAGTAATTAAAGCTGTTACTTTTAATTAATTTTATTCAAAAACATACTAACAATGACAATTTAATACAAACTAAGACTTTTTTTCAGTATTATTGTGCGTAATTTTTACCTTTTCAATGTTTTGACGTTCTTGAAATAAGATCAAAAACCTCTAATTTCATGCGGCTTTTATACTATAAGAGTAGTGTTCCTCCATGGATTTATAATAGTACCTATATACAACTACATGATCCCTCCCTCTTAATATATTTATTATTTTGTGACCATACGTCACGGATTATTCGGGACATTTATTTACACTGTGTCCCGGAGACCCAAAGTCTTTTAGGAAAGCACTCAAATGAATTGATCTACACAGAATATTGTATCGACGAGAGTTATTTACATAGGCCTTTCTCTGACGTCAGCTGTCTGGCCTCAACCTCGCATGTTACTCTATCAGTCTACCGCAATGGCTTTGACTTTGTCCCTGACCACTTCCATCAGTTGCTAACAGCGATGTCAATGATATACAGAAAGAATTACGGAAACTCATCTCCTCCCAAAACTGTTCACCTATTCCGGTTTTTCATTTTTTTTCTCCATAATCACAACAAATCTGTTGATTTTTCCTAATTAATAACAGTTTTTTCCTGATAATATTTACCACATTTTAGATTGGTAACAAAACCCAAGAATGGATAGAAACACAAATGTACATATTTTGGAAATAATATTTTTCCTGGTTTTTTGACAACGTTTCAAGATTGTGCGATTGAGACCAATGCGAAAAACTGAGATTTTTTTATATTTCACTTTCTTATGTTTTTTACACTTTTCAATTTTGCACTGTCGATAAAAAAAACATACCATACCAGTGTTCATAATTTCTTCGGGAATTTTTTTCACTTTGAGCTTTCATTTTAGCTGTCTATTTCAAGGGTTATGTTCTTGATTGTACCTGAATGTACCACATAAAAAACACGATAAAATCCCAGTGGTGCTGCCTTGAAGTGGTATTTGTCCCTAAATGTGTTGTGCCCCCCCCCCCCCCCCCCCCCCCAACCACTGCGCACACCTAATGCGCACCCATATGAGTGATTACGAGTGGAGAGCGTTTAGAAGGCAGAGGTCGGCAAGTGTGAAGATTATTACGGCGATGATTAACGAGATACCTGAACGTTCTCGAACGGTTTGGGTTAAATAGCATAAAACACAAGCAAAGCATGGAATTATAGCGTTAAACGGTGACGGTGCGATTACATGGTTTAAACATATTCTGGGCGGCAGCGAGATCATCAATATTGCTACTTCTAGTTCTATCCCAGGCATTATGAAGTGCGGCGGTTCGTGAGAAATGGAAAATCATGATGGTTGAGTTTTCTATATATTATCAACTAGTTTGCTAACACCGTTCGTTTAGGAAGCAATAATTAAGTTTAAATCAATGTTTCAATACATTTCTAGTGGCAGCATCTCTCGGGATACGCGGAAATATTGGCGGCAATCGTTACCCAAGATTTAATCAAACCACATTTTTGTCGTTCCTTAAATTATAAAGCTTTTGTTCGTTTGTCTCGTCTCAAGGCGTCTTGTGAGAGGAGACTTGAATATTTAGATGGAAGTCATAAAAGCATAAGCTGATTTAACTGCAAAACTGCAATCGATGTATCAATGAAAAGCTGTAGTTAGTATTTAGTGTTTAGTGTTTAGGTAGTGTAGAAATTGGAGACACGTCAGCACTTTCAATATTAAAGAAATGAAGCTTGGGTACAAAAGTTGCAGAAGCAAAACATTTTGAGCAGCTAACGTCAAACTCCAGTTACTCCCGCAATTTACTCCCGCAAGTTTTCCCGCAAGGTACTCCCGCAAGTAACTCTTGCAAGTTACTCCCGCTAGTTACTACCGCAAGTTTTCCGCAAGGCACTCCTGCAAGTTACTCCCGCAAGTTACTACGTTAGTTACTCCCGCAAGTTTTCCCGCAAGGTACTCCCGCAAGTTACTCCCGCAGGTTACTCCCGCAGGTTACTCCCGTAAGTTACTCCCTCAAGTTTTCCCGCAAGTTACTCCCGCCAAACACTCCCGCAAGTTACTCCCGCAAGTTTTCCTGCAAGATACTCCTGCAAGTTACTCCCGCAAGTTACTCCCGCAAGTTTTCCTGCAAGGTACTCCTGCAAGTTACTCCCGCAAGTTACTCCCGCAAGTTTTCCCGCAAGGTACTCCCGCAGGCTCCAACTTCCTCCCACGTATGGCCCCGGAGAAGATCGAATAGGTCCAAATTAACAACATTTGAAATTTAATGGCGAAAGAAGAAGATGTACGTCAGGCGAGCCGGGCCCCTCTACACAACGGGCCCCTCCGCTTCGCGAGGGCGGCGGAGGTCTCCATTACGCCACTGGTCAAACAGTATTTTCATGGCTATTTTTACAAGAGAGACGATAACGCTACTATATCAAATGAGCTGTCTATAGGAAATACATCGCAGTATATCTTTCACACGACTATATGGTTGTATTGTTGGGAGACCAGACAGCCAGTGTTTTGTGTTTCTTGTGGTTACTATCGATGAGGGTACAGTGACCTTGATTCCCTTCTTCCTGACCGGCCGGATGCGGGAGCTAGAAGACGATAGTGTCTGCTCATCTTGAGTTGTTGTTGTTGTTGTTCAAGGCTGTATTGTAGACCGCGACTATCTTGTCAGTCCTAACCAGGCAGGACATCCTGAGAGAGCCAATGGCCGGCCTAGCGTATCTCCCCCACCATCTCGCAGAGTGAGGACCCCACGTGACAACAGGGTGGCTGATGTCTGTCTTGTCTTATTGGTGGTACATGCGCGCAATCTATATGCGAGCTACTCGAACTATTGTACCCCAACGTAAATATTCGCATACTGACTTCAGATCATTATCTACTGTCCCTGTAATGCGCGGTAATTCAAAGGAAATCAACAGATTCCTGGCGCACTTTCACACATTCGCAAATTCGGTCTTTCGCCGAGTGGAGTGCACTTTTGGACACACCCGACGTTCTAGGTAACCAGCGGAGGTCGTATAAACTATCCATAATGGACCGGTTTCAATGAGATGGTACGAACTAAAGTACTCCAAGTGCGTCTTCACCAAGCGCATATTTTATACAATCACATCGAGCACATGAATTTACTAACTTCCTTCCCTGCTCAATTTGGCCACATCCGCACACCTCAGTAAGGGAACTTATTCGAATACTCGACGATTTATAGACAATTTATGTTCTTATTATCATTTGAAGAAGTAACATTCACACATTACTCGTGCGATACGTGAAGGTGATAGATGAGTGACAGGGTAATGAGACCAGCTGTGTGGTAAAGCATTTGATAAAATGTATGAGAGACCAACAGCGCATTTCAACCGCTCATTGCAAACATAACTGACTGAACTGATTTCAGAGTTACATGTCATCACATTACATATTGCAAGCATCACAAGCCAGGAGTATCTCCATGTGCACTGGTCGTAACCATTACATAATGCTACAGTTAACAAGCTTGCTTGGTCCCAGCACTTGTTGCATGGGTGCCGTAATACGAGGGGTCTGAAATCTGAATGCAGATTAGATTACCAGTCTCCCAAGTCCAACCCTGGACATCACTTTCCAGCTTCCTTTCGCGAGGCGGTCTGTACATATTATATCAAATAACTCCAACGGAAGACTATAGTGAACATACAACCGCGCAAAATTTACATCTTTTGTTGTTTCTTAATTCCATTGTCTGCCGTCTGTTGAGTACTTACTAACTAATACTGGAAAGAACATCCCTACAGATTTAAAAATATACATAATTTTTCACACATTACGGTTTATTTACCTTTTTCAACATGGACTAAAAAGTGTGAATTCGTTATTATTGGTTAATATTTAATAATATTAACTTCCACATTTCGTTTTCGAATTGTCGAAAGGTAATAACCTATATTGTATTTCTTTTAAGGGAAAGGTGACGTGCGCATGTTCTTTCAGTATACAAGAAAGTGGAGTCAACTCTATTCTATGTAATATAAAACCATGTAATTGCTTCAGTAGAGATAAACGATAGAAAGACACAATAGGTTTCAACGTGGCAGGGAGGGAGGGGGGGGGGGGGGGAGGATTTATTTCCACCCTACGTTAGTTAGCACGCTTTGGCGTAATGCACGAACCTCTCATAAAATTGTTTTAAAAAACACACTGAGGTTATTACAAGGGTCAAAGATTGGGGAAATAAATATAAATATCGATATTACAATAACAATTTTTTGCAATGTATACATGTTGAGGTAAAATACCAAACAAAAGAACTCATTTCGCAATAGATGGAATTATAATTATTTCTAGGTGTTCTAGGTTGTTTACAGGGTCGACAGAAAAGCGTCTTCGGAATGATTGACTGCTTGGCGACGCCTGTCATAGATAATACTGAAGGTTTGAATGGCAGGAATCCTGTTCTATTTTTATTTGTCCGTGATATGACATCCATCATATTTGATATGGCACAGTATATTTTTACTTTCAAGCCTCAACCATCGTCAACATCTTTAGCAAGCGGTACCAGTATGATAACACACAATAATTATTAGACAAGCATGAATCCAATAGTGTTTGGATTTTATGCGCCTACATAATATATGAGAGAACACACACGTGAAACATTCAACTGTAATGGAAAGCAAACAGCCGCCAGTTTGCCACCCAGTATGACCGCCACGCGCATGGGATGGTTACACCATTCACTATGTTCGTCCTTTTGCATTTTCTCTTGAAACTGCTTCAAACGTTTTTCTCTATACGTAATTTACCATTGAATAACTTTTTAATCTGTTGTTCCAGCAATCTCATTTTGTATGGAGAGTGAATTGCATGTTCCATACAACTGTTTAAAAGCGTTTTTTTTTTCTTTTGGTATTTTTTCCCGTTCCTTCTAGTCCGCCTGCTTTGCGATCACGTGACCATTGGCACGATACGTGTAATAATAGAACGCAAGATAATTCCCAGTCAACTATAACGTGTTACGCGTTTAACCAAATCGTTAATGTTTTACTGTTTCTCCCAAGTTAATGAACCGATGCGAGCATTGCAAATGAGAAATGACTCGCTTACAATAAGTTATACGTAACACGAGTTGTGAATATTCCAAGGACCATAAACATTCAATTTCATAAGGCTATCAAATAATCGCTTTCATGCTGCACCAAAGCTATTAAGATGGCTTGGGGGTAATTGTGCGTAACAAGCCAGGAATTGGTTTATACAAACTAGACATTAGCCAAGTCATTATCGCGGCTATTAACACTTAGTGAAAGGCAAGTTTCCTAAAACCGCGAGCGCTTCACTTCTTTTGAACAGAGGAATGGTTGTGTAGCCCAATGAGCGCATAAAACATGTTTAGGCGAGGGCTTGTTGACTTCTTTGGCAACATCACGAGCAATAATATGAATACGAACACATTCAAGTTTCAACATACAACACGACGAAACCTTAAAAATGAAATAGCTTCGGTTCAAAACTACTTTCAATATGGATGGATGGATAGCTTTGAAACTAAATATAACCGTGTAATTAAATTAAATCATGTATGCGTTCAAGATCATTAACGGTAGATGACGCCCGAAAGCCAATAATAATAGTAAATCAAATGCGTAATTCGACCCCACGGTTCTTAATGTCATACGGTTAGGTTACGTGCATTGCAACCATATAAGCAGTACAGACGGTTACATGACTACCTATATTCAATTACATTACAGAAGCAACGCGTTGAAGTTCTGGTAGTTATAGGGATATCAACTATCCTTATACTTATTGGGGTATGTGCATTCAGTTTAGGAGCTAGTTTAGGCCTAGATACCTCGAGACTGGTTATTTCAGATCATTTTTTATTATTATTTATTATTTCATAAAAAAAATAAAAAAAATAAATAAATAAATAATATAAATATATAATATAAATATAATATAAATAAATAAATAAATAAATAATATAAATAAATAATACATAAATATAATATAAATAAAAATAAATATTTCATCATTTATTTATCAATTTATTTATTTAGTTATTTCACAATCATTTCATTCATTAAATTAGCTGATCTTTCAAGAATCAGTTCCAAGGATCAATATTTGCAAAATTTTGGATTGGAAATTGATTTTTGTTTTTCAAATTCAGCACTTTTGTAGATGTGGTTTATTTGATAGAAGATGTTCACCACTGATTTTAAATTTTTTTTTCTAGAACTACGAAAAGAGCGTGATCACTGTAGTTTGAAAAACACGCAAGGTCTGGGCAATAGACTAGACCCAGTTATCTGGTGAAGCTATCATTGGTTATAGGAATCGTGGTTTCTTTTGGAACACTCATGGGATATAGGAACTCACGAACTAATAACACGATGAGGTGTGGATAAAGTTTGTTTGTTTGAGTGTATATTGCATTATCGAGTATGAGAGATTATGATATCGATTCCATTACTGTAACCTTACTTAGTTCAAACACAACAGCCAGGAAACCCGTTCAGTGACCAATGGGTAAGTCTACTTGGACATTATACGATTTTACCATCCGCATTTCCGTTTCTTCCATAAAATCAAGCCAGCAGAGTTTAAAACAAGTAACATTTGAACAAATAAGGAATTTAAGAAATACTTATGTGGTAAATAGGGCACTTAAATTTTCTTACTTCAACGTATTTGTCTCTTATATTCCATTGATCAAGAAAGACACATTTTTGTCTTTAAATATAAACAAAATCGGTGAAAGTAAGTGTCTTTGTATTTTTACAAATACCTAAAATCTTGTTATATAGCAAATATATAAAACCTTTAATTCCTCGTATATTGTTTCAAAACAATTCGAGCACGCAAACATCGCAACGCAACTTCTTCAACGAAATAAAATCTATAAATATAAAAATAAAGTAGCAGCGAATGATTTCAATTAAGGAAAGTGGAAAATAAATTCCTACAATCAAAGAAAAAAAACAAATGCAATTTAGTAAAAGGTGCGCAATAATAAACAGTCGCCAACTCCACATTTCTGCAACGACTTAAAACCAAAAGCCACGTGCAGCAACAGAAAGACATCTTTGCTTAAAACAATGTGCAATTATTATTCCAAGTGATCGCATGATCCGTTTCCTCACCTTCAGTATCATTACCATCAACTTCTCGCATTGTTCAATCAAAATCTCATTTCGAAGCAAACATCGCCACACAGCGAACGACTTTCATGCATAATTAACCCAGGACAATGCATATTAAACAGCATATTTCAATTATACTTTAATTATCCAGCCAAAGTCATAATTATTTTAGCATACTACTCTATTCAAAATTAAAACAATAAAAACACTAATTAAGCTTATATGCTTCTATTAACGAGGTGATAAAGGCCGACGATATCGTAACAAAACAATCAAATCACATAAGGCATGTATGAAAATATTAACGTGTGGTGATACCTACGTCTAGTACCAAGCAAATCCGCTAGTTAGGCGCCACTGGTCAAAATTACGCGGGGTTTGAATTTGGATGCCGGCAACTTATCAGACGTCTATGAATGGAAGACGTCTTCTGTCCATGGGCACAGAGGAATGCGGGCGGAAGGCTGGGGTCGGTTATCGCTCCAAAGTGGCCGACGACTGCGTGGTCTCAGATAACAGGAAAGTGTGTTCAGCTTGATATGACAATTCACACAATGAAGCAAGAACGCATTTTATTTATAGCTGCACTGCTAATTACGCTACAACTTCCATTCAAATTGCATTGTTATTACAAAAGTGTTCTTTAAATTAGAATGTGCATTTTAATTTTTTTATCATTTCACGACAGAAAGTAGTTTTCTTGACTAGCGTAAGCGTCCCCCCCCCTCGGTGTCACTTATCTTATCGCTACAAAGTGGTCGGTCGACTGCATGGTCTCGGATAACAGGGATTTTGTCCTCGTCTCCCTTCATCTCGCATTGAACATTTCGAGTGTTTTGGTTTTGTTTTCTGTTGACTCAAATCATTACATAGTTTTTTTCTGATCAAGTACTGTTTTTTTTTTTTTTTAATAAAGCAATATGCTTGGGTCTGTACTCTTCGTTAGACTATTAGCTAGGTTGTAGCTTTGGAAAAATCCGTCTATCTCGTTTCTAATTTCCCCCATAACTGGCCAAACTTTGGTCTAATTATGGTTAAAAATATATTTTAATTCATATTTTTGTGAGTTTTTTTATCGGAACGGAATTGTTTTTTTTTATATCCACAGAGTAAAAATTTGAGAATGTTGCTTTGTTAAACTGTGCACCTGCATTGGCGGTGAAACGCCCGCAAATGTGGGTCTGGTAAATGCTCTTCAGTTGGACTGTGTTTTTGTAGATTTGAAGCTCAATGAAAATTGAAAACACTCCTAGCTGTGCTCCTAGTGTCCTGTGTCTTACGAGGAACATCCGTACCAAAACAAAGTTGAGATTTGTCTTAGACCAATGTTGTAGCGTTCTAGATTACAGAGCAACGGGTACATGACGGGGGGGGGGGGGGGGTATGACGGGTTATGTACGTATGGCTTTTATGTTATAGACTTATAAGCCTACTGTGGTTTCTTTTGTGTTTAGTGATTTTTTTGTAGATATTAATTTGTTTGCGTTGTGTTATTACGTTGTGTCTATAGGTTGCCTATTACACAGTTTACTTCATACCCGTATTCAATAACTAAAAATGTGAAAGTAACGAATTATTGGGAATCATTGTCAGTTGCATTTCACAATTGTACTTGGGTCCATGGATAACCACACGCACACCTGTTGGCGACGCTGTCACTAGTGAAGAGTGCGTATTTTTTATACCTAATCCCATGTTATATAATATATAGCTTCATTTAGCTACAAAACCAGTGTACTGTTTAATTGTATGTATATGGAGCAATCGTCATAAGTTTTCCCCGACTGGGATCGAACCAGCGCACTCCGACATAACGTACCAATGCTCTGGCATAAGAGCTCATCTAATTGCTGAACGTAGCAATTTACACATTTATGGTTCTTGTGGCCCACGATTATTTCAGATCGTAAGATCATAATTAGACCGCCAAGCTGGCGTACACGGGTTCCATTCTAGTTCGGGGCAAATATCATTCATTACTCATTAGTCTCTTGTTACAATCGTACAGTAAATTAGAAGTAATTCAACGGCAACTTTGAACACGGTCCTGTATTATTTATCATCTAAGATTGTATAAAGCAATTCAGATTTCCAGTTTGTTTTCTTTAGTCTTTAAACAAGTGTAGCTCGGTCAGTTTTTACAATAGAATCGAGATTCGAAATTTGGTATCCATAAAATAATGAAAATAAACACAAACAATCACTATAAATTTGAATATTCTGTTAATTCATCAGTCGATCAATTGTATTGGCGGTCATTTCTGGTGTGTTGTGATGTCAGCCGTCGACCTACGAGTGTGATAAGATATGTTCTGAAATATGATCCGACGCAGGTGCAGAACGAAAGATAACAGCGGACTCGAGTTGTGGAGAGGGTAACACACACACAAGCCTGATAAGACCAAGCCCGTCTATTATTTTGTTCCCATAAATCACAATAAAAATTAGTATTTGATACAAATATAAGTGGATATACATTCGATAGATAGCCTACGAAGATTTCAGTCAGGATATTTTTTATAGTGGTAACATGTATTTCTACGCACTGCTGTTGCGTCAAACTTGAATGGATTATGCAAATATTACAGGTAGGCCTACATTGGAGTGAATTACCAATTATAAAAGGTTTTTATATTATTATTATTATTATTATTATTATTATTATTATTATTATTATTATTATTATTATTATATACAATATCTTTTGTGCTATATGTAACGTTGTACTTGTGAATGTCATTTGGCGTTGTAATAAATAAATAAATAAATAAATAAATAAATAAATAAATAAATAAATAAATAAATAAATAAATAAATAAATAAATAAATAAATAAATAAATAAATAAATAAATAAAAGCAATAAACATACCAATAACAAGTGATCACGAAACCATCTTATCACATATTGCTAATTAACCCATATTTAATATTAGTATGTGACATACAAACAACGAATTTTCGTCCTCGCATAAATTATTAGGTCTGGCTGCTTATGCAGCTTCCCAAAACACATTCATGGATTCTCATCTCAGTAGGCCTACTGGTGATACGCGGTTGAGAGTCTGTCTCAAATGGTGTAAATTGATAATCTTTACAAACTACAAAGTGTATCGTAGATATCTTGTAGATTAGGCCGATATTAACACAAGTGAAATTTCGAAATAATTGTAAGCGTAGGTGCAGGCGAGCATCGTTGAGCTGCATTTCAGTATCGAACTATCCATGCGGTACGACCACATAATTATAGTGTAATTAGGTATGTGACAGGTGACAAGCTTTAATCTGTTCCAAAGTTGCATTTTGTCCTTCCCGCGAATGAATAGTCAACTTACTACCGAGTTCCAAACACTGCCACTCTAAGCGCTCCTTGTCGAACAAAATAATTCTTAAAACTTTAAAAACTAATTTAATTGATAGTTTGAGAACGGTGTAAGATATCTTAAAAATTTAAAAAGCATTCAAGTTCTAGAACCAAATGCAAGGTCTAACCGTCGGTTTTTTGTTAATATCATATCATATTCACAAACAATAGATAATTTAATTCAGTTTCATTAATTATTTTTTTCATTGAAGTCGAGTTTGAAAATTGAAAATATACCTGCGGTTAGACCTCACAATTTATGCGTTTTATGCAAAAACGTTTGAATTTCGTTGCTGGATTAATATTTGGTCTAAATATCGATCTAGAACTCAATTTTACAGATGTTAATTAAAAGAGCATTAACATTATGTAATTATAAACATTAGTAATCAATTTATAGATACAATTGAAGCTGATGATTTAAGCTTTTTAAAAAGTCCACGATCACCTTCATAGCTTTATTAGTTCCGAAGATATGGATACTTTACTCCAATGTACGGCAAACTATGTTGCATTCCCCCTTACCCCTCTAGCGGGCCCTAGTGCTAGCGATATCCTAACCTTAAGTGCCAACTACGAACGTACAGTGGCTGGCTGGCTAATTGCAGATTTACTTCACAGATTTTGATTTCCTTCTTCGCTAAAAAACGGTTCACACTAATTACATTAAGGCCTCACCTTATAATATTGAATAACAAATTAAAAACAAAAACAACTTTGGCGTCCACATAATGGTCGTACTGTGTGATAATAACAAACTAACATCTCGATAGGGGGTCCGAAGTAGGCCTAGGCTGTCACTCGTACCATGACATTCAGAAAAGTTATTTTTTTAAACACGTTGTACACAGATGCATGAATTGTACTTACAATTAAGTTAACATACCATATTTACGCAACAATGTTCACAACAATTTTATCTTCTAAACAATAAAATAAACATACTTCTGAGGTAGGGATCAAATAAGACATAGTTGGCCCAAAGTAAGTTTCTCATGCTTACGTCATAGCCGGGTCCATTGTTACCAACTTAATTTCCTACTTCTCTAGTTTCAACCATCTCATTGAAACACGTCCGTTAGGGATAATCTACGACCTTCTATAGGGAACCCGCAACTAACGTCACATCAGGACTACAACAATGGAACAAATGAATTGAACTGATGGACAAGCAATCAGATGTCAAAATAATAAAATTGCAACCATACAAATACAAACAAGTGTAGCAATAGTAACTGCTCGCCATTTAAAACTTATAATGGTAGACAACGACTAAGTGAAAGTTTTGTATGAGTATTTGTTTGTTTTTGTTTTGTTTTCCAAAATCAGAAGAAATTATTTTTTGACAGCTTGTTGTTTGTCCATCGATTCAATTAATTTGTTTCATTGTTGTCTTTTGGTGTTGCTAGTGCCCTATTGGTTACCTGGAACGTTGGGCGTCGCTAATTAGGCTTGTGCACTTTACTCAGCGGTGTTTACGAATCTGTGAAAGAACGCCGGGAATATGTTGATTCTATTTGAATTAGCGCACATGAAAGGGGCAGTAGATTCGGATCTGAGGTCAGTATAGTGGGCCCAAGATTACTTTACATCTGCTTTCGTCACATCCGGGGCAGTCGTAGCCAACCTGAACCAGCGAACCGCCCGAGACACATCCGGGCCAATACCGATCGCTGATTGGCTACGAACCAGTCGCCTGTGACGAAAGCACGTGTAAGGTAGTCTTGGGACAACTATAGGAGTAGACTTACGTTCTACCATTGTAACGCTGACACTTTCCTCCACACTCGCCGCAGGCTTCAAGACAACGACGCATGCGCGAGTCTAGCACGTGCTCCGAAGTAGCTGGACATGATTCACTTCCTTGATTGTTCAGTTGGGAGACTTCGTCGCGGATGTGGGAAGATCAGCTGGTTATATTACAATATACTTGGTCAGACATGATATGATTGTGTACTCGGCGCGTTTTGTCCGCTAGCGACTTTAGCATCTCACTCATCATGGTTGCAATGCTTCATTGCTTTGCTAGTCGACGCTGCATGGGATCGAACTTTGTCCTATCGATTAAATTCTACCGCACGGCTGGACGATTCAGACTAAATCAGTGAATACCCCTGCATTATTGAAATATTGAATTAGTAAATTAAACTACATTTCTTGGAAATAAGGTTTTGCATATTTTCTTATTTGAAATTGTGATTAATATACACTATAGACAGGTGTAGCGGTGTTGCGTCCGATTCAAAAACTTGTTTGACGTCCGAATTCAAGCGTGGGCATATTTTTATTTTTTATTAGGAATCGCACCTAGACACTTCCTAGGCTCTCGCCTACAACACACGTCCAAGCACTCTTCTTCTTCTTTTATAGATTGTTATGTTGGGCGTGTTAGTTCTATCGCATCCCTTGTGTTCGCCCAACTACTGTGCTTCTTATGTTGCCTCACTCTTCCTACCCCTCGACATATTAATACGTTTAATTCCTTACTATCGTCTCGATAAGCACATTGCCAAAGTATGAGATGAGCCGTAAACCCCTAATATTATATCATCGAACTTATACATAATGTTACTTCCTATTATCTAAGATGGCTGTGGGCTTAACATACTTGTTGGCTTGCGCTATGCTGTACAGTGAGCACTGTCTTTTTCTCCTTATACTTTGCAAGCCACAAAGCAAAACTCTCCTACTTCCTCGAATGCGTCATTTTCTAAATGACTTCCAATAGACAATGGCCTCGGTATTCTTGGAAATAGTGGGTCAGAAAATCAACAGAACAAAGTTTCGTTTAGAACATGCTTTGTACGATCTACGATGGGAGAACTGACAATGGTTACATTATACCGCAAGAAAATATCCTTTTTCGTTTTCACAAGTATGGCTTCGACTAAAGTTTCCTAACATGTATCAACTAAAGGGTATAAGACGTATAGTGTAACAACTGTTGAAAAAAGGCGACATTTTGTTTCCAACTTTACCTTTGTTTACGTTTCTATAAAAACAACTTTCTGTCGAATAATAAATAATGAATTGCTTTTTGTGAGCAACCAGTGAGGCATGGTTTTTGTAAATAGGGGTGTACAAAATGTGTTTCGTTCATATTTCTGTTTAAATCATAAAAACAAGTCACTTACAACTAATAAAACAATAGAAACATGCACAGATATGTTTCTTGAAAAACAAATGTAGAATACTAACATATGGGCACAAAACAAGAAAGACTATATTGGTTTCCTTCGGACGACAACCATAATATGAATTGAAATAAAATACAAACAATCAGGTTTATTTGCATTTGAGAAAACCGCCTTACTGACTATCTGATACAAAAACATTTATAAATGCCTATATGAAGTAAAATGTTGACAATTGATTAAAAAACATATCTTCTACCATTATTTTCTCATAAAACAACATCATTGCAACAACAAAAAACAACATAAGACTATGTTATTCTCTGGCTAAGAATGTGTTACAGTTCGAGTGAACGCTCATCCCGCAGCGTGGAAATACAAAACGTGACACGTCATCACGTCGTCGGTAGCCATTTTGTAAAACGGGACGGGGGCGGTCCCGCGCCAACAGCCGTGACAATCTCTATTGCAAGATTACAAGATAAATCCAACGGAGACAAAATAGTCGCTCAAAGATGACCTAGATGCGATTGCAAGATCAGCCGTCAGCCATGCTGGATATTACAGCGCATAATCTCATTGAAATTAGTCCTTCCGTTACTCGTAGAACTTTGCCTTATAAAAACAAGTCAGTAAGTCAGAACTTGTTTTCTATATTATACAGTTTAATATAATCATATTGATGGAAGTGAAGTTGGAAGCGAAAGACGTTCAACCAGTTGACAAACAATCTTTGCTGTGGAGAAAAAGGGATTTAACTTGAATCGTGCCAATAAGAAGTGACATATTTCAGAAGTAAAAGGTAAATCTGCTCATTGAAAAGAGTGAAGTGTAAAGAAATATTGGGCGCTTGGCATATCTAAGCATTAGATCAGCATCTAAGATTAGATAAGCATTAGATCAGGATACAATTAACGGAAGATAAATTAACAGTTATGTATGCGCGATTGCCCATCAGTGTAGTTGTAGATTGTAGACCAACCAGAAAAGAACATTCTGAAAATGGCAAATATAGTAATGAATATACATAGATACAGACATGTTAAAAAAAATGTGAAAATGTTACTATAGATCTAGTATATATATATATATATATATATAAAGAAAGGATACATTTTACGGTTAAACCAATCTAAATTTTATTTTTAATGATAAGTCAACGTTTCGACGACTTTAGCGTCGTCTTTTTCAAGACATACAAATATACAAAAACAAATAAATAAAAAACCACAACAACCAAAAAACACTTGCATATAAAAACGAAAACACTGCCACAGCGATACATCACTGGGTAGCTGCTCTAGCAAGCTCCTTGAATTTGCTTCTGGTTATGGGACCCCCCTGAGACACTGCTGGAACTCTTTGTCTCTGAGAATGGTCAGCAACAGGCTGATTGATGGACTTATCATTAAAAATAAAATTTAGATTGGTTTAACCGTAAAATGTATCCTTTCTTTACATATTGCAACCAACAAAGTCTGAGAAATCATATATATATATATATATATATATATATATATACTACCCCTAGACAATTTCAAGGGAAACAAACGTTAGGTTCAAACAAGTTCAAATATGTATAATACAAAATACACGGATATACGGATATACGGATATACGGATATACGGAAAACAGCGTCACCTTCAAACAATATATTCAGTTCGAGAAGGCTTGGCTGTAATTAATATTAGTGGTAATATTACTTGGTTTGGTCGCGCCCCTAGGGGTGAGGCTCTAATGTGCACGAGTCGCTTGGACCTGGAAGAGTCGGTAAAGACAGGTAAACATCTTTATCGATCCGCTCCGAGTGGCAGCGCTATGGTCAATACTATTAATTGTCTTCGGAATCGATCTTTACAGAATATGTCTCCCATCAGACGGACTAAGTTTCTACATAAATCTGTTTTTACCATAGCCATTAGGTAGGTAATAATAATGGCAATTTTTCTCAATAAAAAGTTAATTTTGTAATAACTAAGTGAGGCACACAGAAACAATCTCGAGTGAGGTTTCAAACAGTTATTGGATGTGTTTCTTGTAACATGCTAGGTTTTATGTCAAAATACCTGTTAACAATACTATAAACGATGTAAGCGAATGGAATCTAAAAACCAATTGTGTCTCGGAATCTCCGCAAGTGAGGTTGGCGTGCTCGAGCTAAAGCTATCAAGTTTCCGAGTAGACACTAGACTAGCGGGGTCATTATCGACCCCACAGCCCATTTCACAACCCATTTCACACTTAACTGTGTCTCTCCCCATCTCCGCTTCCACTCTGGTCTAAACTGTAGCGCCCGTTGTGGCACACAACGAAACTAGAAGACACAATACGAGTTCAAACTTGAATTTTATACATTTAAAGAAAACATTGTAACATACAACCACAATAAAAAAATTACAAAATTAGAACTTAAGAATTTCTTCCCCTGCTGCTCTCCTCTATCGCTATGTGACCACCCCTTACCGCTTTACCCCCGTGACCACCCGACAATCATATCATATTTATTCATTTCATATTGTAGTATTTATAATCATACATAATTATTTTGCTGGTCGGTTGGCACATAACTAGAGGGTCGAGCTTCAAACTGTGTCAAACTAAAAAATACCTGCACTTCTACAAATTAAAATAACAACATTGACATTTTTTTATTATTTGTATAAACTATACTGGAATAAATAAATACATAATAAATGAAACGAATATAAATACCCATGACCTTAGTAGATTAGATTACCCTTAAAATTTAATTTTAAATATGAATTAAAAACAACTCATGCAGGGGTCGACATTATCAGTTGGTGTGATTACAAAAAGATAGAACATTGATTAAATGTAGACGGAATTAGACAATTTCAATAGGTCAATTCAACCATTTCATAATCCAATAGAAACGCAAAGTATAGGCCTATATATATTTCCAATACAATGATTGACGTCTACGTTGAGGTACCCAAAACCCGGAAATGAGTTTTTCACATCCATTTCTTCACTACACTTTTACGTTTCCATGAAGTATAATCACCTTCATCAGGGCGCAGTTCCCTTTTGATGAGGTCACCCCTCGCCCCCCCCCCCCCCCGCTATCTGTTATAGCATGCATATTAAATGATATATGGCTAAAACTATAAACTAACAACAACGTACACGCTACTTATAATGCTAAACACGTTTATTTTACACCTTTCACGCTCATAATGCAGTTATATAGATAACAAGGCATTATATAATATCTTACGAAGCACTAAACAAATTTAAAATGTAGTTAGGGATTAGCATAATGAATGAAGACATTGCAAGCATTAAATACATCTAGTACAATAAAGTGTTACACCGTCACTAGTCAGTGTGTGTAAAGCAATTTCCAAATCGTTATACGCGTACCGTACATAAAGACGGAGGACCAGACATCTAGCAGAAGATTATCACATTTGTCAATTCTTCTGCTATTTGAAAAAACGAATGCCGGACAAAAAATGGGCGGAGTTTCGGAATGGTACCCCTGATATTCTGTGTGTATACATTTAGGGTGGTTTACACACTTTTAGCTACTACACTGCGAGTAGAAATTATGATTTGTGTTTTATGTTCAAGAAATGAGAAACTTTCATATCATTGACCAAAGACGGGCATTCTGCCAACTTGCAAATGGGTCATTCCATGAAAAATCAACCAATTTGGAATTAATTTGTTGCTGACATGTTTGGGATATTTTTTAAATTAAGCTCATTGATAACTACTTACTTGCAGATAGTAACACAACTTTTTTTATTTTTTTCGGATGAACGGTTTAGAAGTTACAGGCCTTGAAAGTTCAGTCCGCGTCGCGAAAATGGCAAATTTAAGGGTTTGCGTTTAATAGTGCCACACCTAAAGGGGTGAAGCTTTTGGTTTGACTTTTCCTTTCTAGGATCATAATTGAATAGTTCTACTAGAATATGTTTTCAGAAATTTGATACTTAACATGCAAGTAGTCCAAACTGAAGGTCAAAGTCATCCATCATATTAATTTGTCGTTTTTGCACATTTTGGGGTGTAATAACTCTGAGGGGGTTGAAGAAAACCATCCAATTCTTTTTGCATAATATACTCTTTAGCCTTGTGTAATAGGAAAAAAATACATTTTTTTGTTTTTATGTACCCTTCATACCCAAAAATATTCCCAAAATGTAGCAAAAGTCAAATTTTGACATTTTCAAGGTCAAGTTATAGAAAAGGGGTAACTTCAAAAAAATTGAAAATTTGGTGTTTTGTTAAACTATCTGCAAAGAACAAAACTGCCAATTATTTATGTGTTACTCAATCTGGTTTAGGAGTTGCAGCCCCTCTAAAAAGGAAGTAATTCACCCACTTTACTAGTAGGCGTACAGTGTGATTCTCAAATATAAAACACTATTTAGGCCAATATTTTACCAAATTATCTTTAAAAATAAATTAACATGTCTTTTCCATGTCCCGAAAATCCAGTTTACGGGGGTGGAAAAAGGGGGTGATTTTTTGTGAGGCCACCAATATCTCAAAAACCGAAGATGTTACAGACATGAAAATTGGTGGTTACATTCTCCTTCAAAAATAAAGGAATAGTACATGTTTTACCATTTTCCTAACATCCTGTTAAGAAGGATGAAAAGGGGTGGTGCAGTGCAGGGGGTGAATTTTTTCATCTCTAAAACTGAAGCTTTCGAGATGTGAAAATTGGAACATTGATTCTTCTTCATAAAGAAACACGTATTTTACCATTTTTCAAAAAGGTTGCACTTGTATGAGCTAGGGCAGGTTTGAAATGGTTGTGAAAAAGGGGGTAGATTTTTAAAATGAGGATACCTGTACCAATATCTAACAAACCGACACTGATAAAGCCATGAAAAATTGATATTTAGATTAACCTTAAAAAACAAAGTAGTACACGTGTGATACCATTTTCTGAAAATCCTTTTAATGGGGGTGAGAAGCGGGGGTGGATTTTTTTTTTAAGATTCCTATACTTCCAAATCGTTAACGGTAAACGTAAACGGTATGTACAGGCTTGAAAATGTGTATAAATATTTCTTGAAACATAAAGAAACAAGTATTTGAATATTTTTTGCAAATCCAGTTAAGGGGGTGAAAACACGGGGTGATTTTTTAAAACTAAAAAACGGAACATGTTATAGTCGTGAAATTTGGTATTACTATTTACAAACTCATTTAAAAATATGTAAACAATTGATTTACAATTTTTCGAAAATCCAGTTAGAGGGGCAGGGAGAGGGGGGTTAGAAGAGGGGGTGAATTATTTTTTGAGCATAAGTATATTTCAAAAACGGATGATGTTGCAGATGTGAAAATTGGTATTAAGATTCTTATTTAAGATTAAATAAACATGTGTTTTACAATTTTTCTGAAATCAATTTAAGACAAGTGAACACCGGGTTAAAAAGGAGGGGGTGAATATTTTATTTTAAAAACTGAAAATGTTATAGACAAAAAACTCAGCATTTAGTTTAGATTAGATAATTAAAGATAGTTAGATAATTCAGTTTAAATAATTAAAAGACACTAGTTTTACCATTTTCTGAAAATCCAGTTGGGAAGGAGAGGAAACGTGGGGGTGAATTTAGTATGAGCACCACCCCTTGTCATCCTTCTTAACGGGATGTTAGGAAAATGGTAAAACATGTACTATTCCTTTATTTTTGAAGGAGAACCTAACCACCAATTTTCACGTCTGTAACATCTTCGGTTTTTGAGATACTGGTGCCCTCACAAAAAATCACCCTTTTTTTCCACCCCCATAAACTGGATTTTCGGGACATGGAAAAGACATGTTTATTTATTTTTAAAGGTAATTTTGTAAAATATTGGCCTAAATAGTGTTTTATATTTGAGAATCACACTGTACTCCTACTGGTAAAGTGGGTGAATTACTTCCTTTTTAGAGGGGCTGTAACTACTAAACCAGATTGAGTAACACCTAAATATTTGGCAGTTTTGTTCTTTGAAGATAGTTAAACAAAACACCAAATTGTCAATTTTTTTGAAGTTACCCCTTTTCTATAACTTGACCTTGAAAATGTCAAAATTTGACTTTTGCTACATTTTGGGAATATTTTTGGGTATGAAGGGTACAGAAAAACAAAAAAATGTATTTTTTTCCTATTACACAAGGCTAAAGAGTATATAATGCAAAAAGAATTGGATGGTTATCTTCAACCCCCTCAGAGTTATTACACCCCAAAATGTGCAAAAACGACAAATTAATATGATGACTTTGACCTTCAGTTTGGACTACTTGCATGTTAAGTATCAAATTTCTGAAAACATATTCTAGTAGAACTATTCAATTATGATCCTAGAAAGAAAACATCAAACCAAAAGCTTCACCCCTTTAGGTGTGGCACTATTAAACGCAAACCCTTAAATTTGCCATTTTCGCGACGCGGGCTGAACTTTCAAGGCCTGTAACTTCTAAACCGTTAATCCAAAAAAAATAAAAAAAATTGTGTTACTATCTGCAAGTAAGTAGTTATCAATGATCCAACTAAAAAAAATATCAGAAATAAGTCGGCAACCTACATTGGTTGAACTTCCATGGAATGACCCAAATGCCAACGGCTGTGCGAATTCACGTTGGCCAGCTACTTCGCTTCGCTTCGCTTTGCTGCCTCCATGCACTTCAAATGTAATCATTTAAACTTAGTAATCTACGTAAAGGAGTTAAACTCTCATTATAATGAACAAATATAAAAACTCGAAATAATATGAACATTTTCTCACATAATTTGTTTTACACATTTCGATTAAGAAAGTCATTAATCTTCTTGTTAAGACTCTGAAAGGCGAGTACTAATAAGCAACGGTAATTACAATAATAAGACGAATAATAAGTATTATTATTTACGAAATCACCAGCGGCCGTAAGGCTCATAGAAGGTTGCAAACCGTTTTACCCAAGTGTTATGTATAGAGCTGAGAGTTTGGGCGTGTACAGAGTAGAAGATAACGATGCAGCTAAGTGATGGCATGATTGATTGCCAGCTGGAGTGGGCGGAGCTAATGAGCTGCAGGTGCGAGAGAGACTGATTATGCAAAGTGATGCGAACGAAGAATCAAAGGAGTTTCTGAGACGCTCAATTATCATAATATTATTTACCTCTCTCGATAGAAACAATGAACGCTTCTACACGACGGGTATGCGGGCCTAAGTGTGAGAAAACGCGCTCTCATGTTGAGAAGGAGGAAGCCATTAGCATAATCGCTCTCTATCAGAACCTTGGTATTATATTAGGTGGAGTCGCGATGGTCCCCGTGTCAATTCAATTAACTGACACCGACTCACTTCCAGACAGCTGATGAGTCCACTAATCATTGATGGATCATTGATCTGCTAGTGAGCCATATAATATAGAACATCTAATTAGTTTGTTTACAAAATAATTTATGTGTAACATAAATGAATGGTATTTTATGACAATTTTCCTCATAATCCCGAGCACAAAACAATGATACCTTCGTATGGTATATATGGTATACACATGATGGCATGACGTATCATAAGGGCTTAGCAACCTTCGACGGAATAGCTGGCTTGAAGATGTACTAGGTTTTTAAACTAAATTATTATTAAATATTAACTATTTAATTATTATTATTCTTGCATTTTTTAAATTTAGAATCTTTATAATTAATGTAATCCGTAATGAATACGATGTTTAAAACTTCAACCGACGTTTACGTAAATGCGAGGCCCAGTCCCAGTGTCCCCTCAAGAGACGGGTGTGGTCACAGATTACCAGATCAATTGAAACATAAAACGATATAACCAATCAAAGCACCACAAATGGTAGCATCTCTATAGTTAGAACATGGAGCAGTCTAATACGTCAGAAGACGCATTTAGACAAAGTGCAACTTGAACTTTATGTGACTCTTTTCCTAGTTAATGTTTCTGATTCGGTCAGTGTCAACCGTCGAGTTCTCAATCGGCAGTTAAATAATAATACACACTAGTACAAAAACATAGTCCACTAAATAGAAATATAATATTCAAAAACCATAAAGCCCCACACAAGACACTAACCACTAGTAACGAAAGATGTTCCAAAATATAAAGCGAACCAAGTCGCATATCTGGGTGTTTGGGAATTGTTTGGTCTAGTTCACCATTTAAAATGATAAATGTTTCAACACTGAAATTGTATCATAAACGAAACTAAAACGAACTATCTAAACTGAAAGGAATGAATGTGGTTGAGATCGTGGTCATCAATAGATTCATTTGATCTACTTACAATTGTTTGTACTTTTGCAACAGCTTCCATTCCATACTATATAACGGGAAAAGTGCAACAAGTACAAAAAGTGTATGTAAATCGAACGAACCAATTGTGTTCAAATATATGTTTGTTTGATAAGTGGGTATTTGATTTCAGAGACACAAATTATGTATCTAGGGTTGTTTACTTAGCTCATTATTCCTTAATTCATTTCGGCACTTCTAAATATTTTTAATAACGATCACGGGCTTTTATGTCACGAGAATAGGAATGCCTCCATGTTTGTGTCTAACACTTCAACGATATAAGTGAAAGGCATATTATTTATATCATTATTATTCGCCATTACAAAGTATTGTGTGCGTTTACTCATCCCATTATGTCTACCGGATGCATTAGCAAGACCAAGACTACGGCGAAATATAAAACTGACATGTTTTGAAACCATAAAAATAATTAAGCAGTTTTCTGAGACTAATTATAATTATGTTCACCTCAACGCTGCCGTATAAAAATTCATGCATAACATTAATTACGAGTTTCAATTAAAAACACATTGTAGTGATGTAGAAATTTAGACAAGTTAAAACGCTTTCGATACAGAATACCCTATTGATGTCGTACGATCGAACATAACCACCAATTGATACTTTTACAATTTGTATTTCGATTTTAGATCTCTCACAATCAATGTCATAGCACCTTGAAGAGTAAACTGAAGAAAAAATTAATTTGTAGCCAATATTAAATAGTGTGTTTATCGAACAAAGTAAAATATTTTAATTGAGGTCTCTGTGGCAATTGGTTCGCTTTCTACAGCTGAGCAGCGCGCGCGACGCCCGGCGTCGTTCAAGGCGTCGTTCAGGCGTCGTTCAAGGCGTCGTTCAAGGCGTCGTTCAGGCGTCGTTCAAGGCGTCGTTCAAGGCGTCGTTCAGGCGTCGTTCAAGGCGTCGTTCAGGCGTCGTTCAAGGCGTCGTTCAGGCGTCGTTCAAGGCGTCGTTCAAGGCGTCGTTCAGGCGTCGTTCAAGGCGTCGTTCAAGGCGTCGTTCAGGCGTCGTTCAAGGCGTCGTTCAGGCGTCGTTCAGGCGTCGTTCAAGGCGTCGTTCAGGCCTCAAGGCGTCGTTCAAGGCGTCGTTCAGGCGTCGTTCAAGGCGTCGTTCAGGCGTCGTTCAAGGCGTCGTTCAAGGCGTCGTTCAGGCGTCGTTCAAGGCGTCGTTCAGGCGTCGTTCAAGGCGTCGTTCAAGGCGTTGTTCAGGGCGTCGTTTAGGCGTCGTTCAAGCGTCGTTCAAGGCAACGTTTAAGACGTCGTTCAGGCGTCGTTCAGGCGTCGTTCAAGGCGTCATTCAAGGCGTCGTTCAGTCGTCGTTCAAGGCGTCGTTCAGGCGTCGTTCAAGGCATCTTTCAAGGCATCGTTCAGGCGTTGTTCAAGGCATCGTTCAGGCGTCGTTCAAGGCGTCGTTCAGGCGTCGTTCAGGCATCGTTCAGGCGTCGTTCAAGGCGTCGTTCAAGGCATAGTTCAGGCGTCGTTCAAGGCGTCGTTCAGGCGTCGTTCAGGCATCGTTCAGGCGTCGTTCAAGGCATAGTTCAGGCGTCGTTCAGGCGTCGTTCAGGCGTCGTTCAAGGAGTCGTTCAAGGCGTCGTTCAAGGCGTCGTTCAACCTAACCGGGCTTCCGACCACACATCTTGACATCGATCACTTATCACGAAGATGGATTTTTATGTTGTTATTTCAAACGTTGCAGTCATTTCTTAAATATGAATCGTCACGGACGTGATCGCTGCGCTATATCTATATAAGTTCCTTTGTGGCGTATGTCATGCCAGAATTTTCTAATCTTGCTAATGCCCATAGGAAGTTATACACGGAGCTTGCATACAACAATACGTTGTAATAATAACAGTAGTGAAACACCTTTTGAAAGTCAATCATCACATTTCTAACTATATAACAATAGCCATATCGCATGAGAAGATGAAACTCCTTTTATCTATTTTGTACCTGCAGATATCTCCTTCAGTTGCAGCGCCCGCTTCGTGGTGAAAATAAGACTATGATGGGTAAGACTAAGCACTTCCTGTAAATGTTCGATGAAAGGCCATTGAACGCTAGCTCGATGAAAGAGCAGCTGGGTTTGTGTGGAGTTGGTGACAAACTATTGTCTGTCTTGCCATTGTTGTGTCCTTTTCATGCTGGCTGCAAGTGGGTACTCGTAACAACACTGGCAAGATTACTTTATCACAAATAAATGAGGTTATTAAAAAAATGTGGTCTGTACAGCTTTGCTAAGACGTGAAAGAATGAAAACCATTTGCTTACAAAAGCAAGCAAACCCGATCTAGATATCCTAATTTGCTTCAATATTATGCATTTCCATTATCTTCGTGTGGGATGTACCTATTATAGCGCATCCGTGCATTAGATTAAATGTATGCACAATGCACACAAAGCATTACGACTTGAGAGTTGAGTGTTCTAGTTTCAATGTACAGCAATTAATATTAGTGCAAATCTAACAACTACAGCAATATGACTGACAATGGCAACAAAGTTAACGATTCCCAAGCGAAATCCTACTGTTATTTTTCTGTGTCAGCCTGTCTGATAGCCTACGACAAATACGGGTAATGACAACAACAATAACTGTCATTTATGAAGGTAATGACTATTGACTATTGACTATTGACTATTGACTATTGACTACTACTTCGTGTACTGATCGCTACCAGTGGTGCTGAAAATGCAGCCATCTTCTAGGAAATAGTCTATATTTCTCTCACGTTTCGTTATGAAAAATAAAGAAATAATCATACACGTTATAACTTTTCATGCATTAATCTTAGACATTTCAAGTAAAAGTATTAATTAGTTAACAATTAATTAAGGGGCCAGTCACATTACAGTTTGAATTGTGTAAGACACGACAAAAACTAATGGGTGTATTTTTGTTTGATTTGTTCGTATATAGTTATTCAATGTTTGTCCCAAACAAAACAGTGAAATTGTCGTTTTTGTTGTAGTACCTAATTAAACATGTAGCCTACGTGGATTTCTCGAATCTGTCGTTTTATCAGGGTGGTACGCCCTACGATAACAAATACTTTGTGTGGCATATTTGTGTTTTTTTAATATTCTATAGCTAGAAAACATCCAAAAGTGTCCCTTTTTAGTGCCTTTTATGCTTTATATGAGATAACCATTATTCATCTACATAACAATTTTGGATTGTCAACTATAGAATGGGAGTAATATTTATTAGCAGATGTTCTTCTAAAATGCAGAAGAAATATTGTTTCTGCATACGATGCCGAAATCTAGTGCTTATTTTAGCATTCACGCAAGATGATGCTGAAGAAGATAAAATCCAGCTGTAGCAATAAATGTAAGAGGTTTCCATGACAAGTTTCAATTATAACTCGTCAATCGCCATATTGCAGCGGATTATGGACTAGAAGTATCAAAACACCTGACATCAATATATCTTTGTTATTACAGCGCTAGTGTCGGGAAGCGCGGCTGGGGTGGGGCATGATACGGACATATGCTCAATGTGCTTCTACCAAATACAAATACAGCCTTTGCCAGGCTACCCCCCACCCCCCACCCCCAGCTCCATAACATGTCTGCGGGACAGACTTGCCAACACAACGGCATCAATATGAAAACATGTCCCAATCACGTCCCCGGTATAAGTGCTTATCCCCCTGCCCTGCACATTAAATGCAAGGAAGAAGAAACAGTTTATAATGAGCATTAGTACCATACATAATCGGATGTCTATAGCTATGTTTAAACATCTTGTAGCTTTCCGCGTTGACTTTTGTTTTTTAGTTTAGCCTTAAGCATAACATTAGCATTAAACCATTACCATTATTAAACATTTCGTGAAAGTAAGAGTAATTTCATGGTTGTGAACATGTAAGGTGTGATATCCTTCTGACGAAACACCTCGCGAAAAAACATTTGGAGTAATCTTTGCATACATACATACTGCGTCGAACCATAAAACAAATTAGTAATAGTCATAACATTTCATTTACCGACGTCTTCTCGATAGGCCTTGTTTTATAACTCGGAAAATAATACAAAACAAGATCAACTGATTTCTATCAAGGTACAGAAATCTCGATAGAATTTGGTCTACAGCTAAGAAGTGAATCAAATAGAGAAATAGAGAAAATAGAAGAATGACTAAATCAAGAGGTCGGGCATTAACTTGATCTATATACGCTGTTGCCTATTTGAAAAGTAACTGAACGTTCTTATTTTATAAATCCGATGATTTGAGAAGAAAATTGCAAAGCTTAACCGTATCGTGACGGACAAACACAATTAACACAAGTTTTTAGCCAGTTGCAGTAACAGCTGAATACATGAGCGAGTATAGATTTATTGCTAAATCCATGTTTGTACTTGTTTACAACGTTCACAAATTATAACATATATCGATAGCAGGTTTGTAATCTAAAGACAAAGTATGTACGACTATGAAGTTGCATTGCATGCACTGTTTTCTTTATAAAACCGTTTTAAAAATCAATAACACATTGCAATAAGAGCTATTTCGCCAAACAAACCAAACCTCAGGCCCATCGTTCTTTGACATTCTACGCTTTTTCACATATGTCTTGTCTTGTGTGTTGTAATTGTCTTCTTGCATGATGTGTAATAAACATATTCTTCATTGTACAAATGAATGGGATATACAAATTGGAACCGTTCTAACGTGTTAATTCTTCACGTTCTCCTACGAACACGCTCCTCATTACAAATGACTGTCTAGTGTCTTTGTCTTGCTCTAAACGAAGCACAGACCACCCTCATGTTCAGAAGCCTGTAAAACAATATACGGGGAAAATACTCAACGAAAAAGATTACAAGGCAATTTTTAGAGCAAACAGCTTGATGTCTTTGAATTTAGTTTTACAATGCACTGCATTGTACAAACAAACTGGATAATTACGTACAATAAAGTTCGCTGCATATGTCTGGGTACTTGTTGGTTTTTTATGTCACTACAAAAGTGCACACTTCTTAAAGTAACGTAGGTAATAAAGATTTAATAAGCAGCATATTAAGCAAGCATTTAGTTGTGCAAGTTGGAGTACTTAGAACAACAAACTCAAACTTCACATATACGGCGAAAAGAGATTAGAGTACATTTAGGATCTATATCGTAGTGCATGAATTTTTTAAGACAGTCGATAGTGTGTTTTATAAAGTGCATTTATCTTTTAAATCGTTGTTTTCAATAATCGTTTATTGTATACATAATTAATGAAAAATCAGTTGGGTAGCGGAAAAGTTGATGTCGCATGATTGAAATACACGTTTTCAGAGCAGCCATCATCACGACTCTAGTAGAAGGGGCATTAGACATTACGAACAGTCTTATAAATAATGCGTTCGTTTATGACACTGGTGCCAACAACTAACAAACCGCATTCCGGTACCCCTCGCACAAGGCCGTATCACACTGTAGTAAACTCAATTGACACTGTTGCAGTCCTAGTGTGATACGGGCTATATGGATGATGATAGCATAGCACAGTTGTGTCGGACGGTTAGTACGTATATTAGTATACTGAGCCTCATCAATGCAATGGAACGACGGGTCAACAAGACCATCAGTGAAGATGACATTACGCGCACGTGCTAGTCATACAAGCGATGACGTCACATTGTTTGTCAGACAAGACAACTGCTGCTGCCGTCGTTTACCGTCGAGCGATGAGACGGGTAAATATAGACGTGATCAGGACAATAGACAGACACACTCGGGCTATTGAAGGATGGCACTTGAAGATCTAGCGTTACTCAATTGTCATTTGAGTGTGTCAATTGACATAAGTGAACAGAGTTAATTGTGGGCTTATTTCTTCGCGACCTCAATGATGAGTTAATGCTCACACATATTACCTACATTGAAGACTGTCCTTAGTTATAAAGGTAAAAGTAGCCATGATATCAGTGGCGTAACTAGAGGGGGATTAGGGGGTCTCAACCCCTACCCCCCAAAACTACATCGAGGTTATAACTTCTTACATTTATATTTATGTAAAGGCAATTATACAGTTTCCAGTAAACTAGGATACCTATTAATGAAAGTGCTTTGCCATAACATGACAATATCAACTAACCAGTGACCATCGTATAATTACATAGAACACGTTCTATGTAATTATATTGGCTAAGCATTAAACTTTAAACATGTATTCATATGCAACTTCTTTTTTAGAACTAGAAAATATAGTAATGGTAGGTTAAAGTTAATTAATGTTACGGGAAAAGTCTGTACCCCCGTGTGTATCTATAATGATAATATATAAGTAATTAAATTAATCACATCAATATTAGAAGCTATAAATGGAACTAGCGAGTAGCGCTATCACAAGCATCATGCAATATGAATCCTCATATTTTATTGGCAACGTCGCAGTCACCCGCTTTCAATTAGCGTTGATTATATCAATCAACCCGAGGCAACAACGTGTATGCATAATGCCGTAGAGTAACTGTAAACCAACATGTAATCTAACACACCAAAATATTATTATGTGTCGTATTGTTGTCCTGATTAGTATGAGTTTCGAACATTTCTTCACCTCATTCAACAGTCATCTCATTTGAAATGTAGACGTTTTTGTGAACGCGTTCCAATTTAATTATCTAAACTAAGTATTTTTTAACAAGTATTCGTTTTTTATTAGGAAGAATTCGTTTTTTATTAGGAAGATTAATGTAGTTTGATACGTAGTGTGTTAGAATTACAAAGCTAAAACTTGTCAGAGATGTGTAAATAAAAATACAAATTCATATGATCTTCTATGCCTTAAATAAATCGTCTTTGTATTTTTGACTTGTTCTTTTTCCTCTCTCAATTTTTTATATTTCAGTTTTATATTTTAAAATATTACCCCGAAATTCTATACACGTTTGGATACCTCGAAACCGAACATTTATTAAATGTTATTTAATTTGGAAGTGAATGTTTAGATAAAAAGTTTCATAAAATGTGTTATTAAATTGAGTGATGTCAGATTAACCAAGCTTCTCCATGCTACCGTATCCGCGACCCTAACGGTTCTACAACACGCCATTATATTGTCCCAGGTGGTAGTGAGCTATGTGATTATGAACTCACACAAGACTGATACTTTTCACGCCACTGACTATTTAATTTCTCCAATTAGCGATTGTACTTGAATGTAAGTCGCACTTTGTGTTCGTGATGTGTGTTCTTAAAAAACTACTCTGATAAAATACAAAGATGAAACGAAACGAGATGTATTGTGTAATAATACGTAGATTAGGATGGTCATTAGATAAAAAAAAAGCATAACCCGGCACCTCCACCAATTATTGGATTAAGTGAAGAAATAAAAAAAATACGATCTTGATGTTTTATTAAATTTAAAAATCTTGTTTTGAACTGAAAAGATAATCTATTATAGCTTCTAAGAATGGAATGACTGCGTCTCATCAATTAGGAACATTCCCGCTAGTTGGCGTACAAGTGTAGTTGCATCATAACGGGCGCATACGAGATCGTTAACTTCTTCTTCGTTCTTTAGAATTGACCCCCTTTTCTCTCTCTTAATCCCGCCTTCAATAAAGACCATTATCTATCTATCTATCTACTCAGTCTTCCCCCTTTACGAGTAAACGATAGATTGACAATATTCTGTGGATGATGGGAAAACCAAGTAAGACTTGGACAATATCTCGCCATCAAATACCTTCCACATACGTGTATGTTGTTTGTTTTACAGAGAATTAAAATAAAAACTTTAAAGATGTTCTAACGAATTCTTTGAAACTTCACAATACGCGTAAAATGATAAGCATTGTGTGAAAAAGTTTTCTTGGATTGGGTAACTTACTCATAATTGAAAGATAATTAGAGTTTAAACGAATATATTAGGTACAACAGACGACTAGGCCTAATTTCAATTATAAATATAAAGTTAAAAGTAGTACTAAAACTTAATACATATACTGTTGTAAAACGCGTCCATATATTTTTCGTTTGGTCTGTTTGAGCCACCTAACATCTTTGATAACAATATGACGGTGAAATAGTTTTCAGGACAAAGAATAATGATATCACAAACCATGAGTTCAATTCCTTATAATCATTGTCTCATTGATCAGTAGAGCATTAAACAGACCTACCTCACATTAATTACTAATCGCATAATTATGTAAGATGAGACAACAAAAATTAATGAAGAAATTAGATTAGTTACACCAACACCTAAAAAGCAGGAAAAGCGTTCGTTCACAATATTGTTGCATGTAGGATTTAGATACCACCTATCCCTTTCAAAGCAGCTCCGTATGCTAATGGGTAACCAAGCAATACGCTCGCTACGCTACCTTCCCCCCACCCCCCACCCCCGCCACCCCCTTATTCACTTTGTCACGTTCGATTATAATGCGACCGACCTTTTCCACACACAGTAGCACTTTGTGTCTTGCTTTACCAGAGGCAATTTTATACAGCCATACCACATTATTCGAAAGTAATTGAAGCAAAAAACACAGTTGGTTGAAGCGTTAACAAATGACTCGCGTCTATCCGATCCGCGTTGCTATAGCAACCCTCTTTCTTCTCGCTCACTCCTCGGTCACAGATTCATCCAAGCCGTTCTCTTTCTATCCTCTCCCCCCTGGGTAATACGAGCAACGGCGGCAACATAACCTCAAAAACGTGGTTTGTAAAAGCAGAAGAAATCGATCAATCGAAAAAGCAGGTTCGTAAAATCTCCGCGGTAATTCGCTGCTAATTCACCCGTTTACCGGGATAGAGTGCGCTAGTAGCGTTCTACGTTATAAAATCATTCTATTACCGCTGACATGCGTGATGTGTTTACTGTATAGTACGCCGATCGAATGTATACGGCTTGATAATGCACCGGATGTGGTTTTACAAGAACTGTATAAAAAAATATAAAAAAATTGCAGAGCAAAAGTTATCATAAATGGATTTTTCCCAACTTTGTAATTTGATGAGTTTACACTACAAAAAATTTAAAACTCCACCACTTAGTTTTTCTTCCATAAGCAGACGTACCGTAATTTGACGTTACGAAGCAATATCAAAGTAATTTAGGCCTTGAACATGAGACGAGTGACAGTTAGGCCTATTTTTAGTTCCACTCTAAATATAGTATTTCTTTAATATTTTTAAAAAGCAATTTTGTTGAGTATCTTTGCGGTAAGCTTTCCACTGTTCCTTGATATAGTTTACTTTTGCCTATGATAGTATTAACATTAGTATTAACGCGAAAGAAAAAGCCTACGGTTGTGTACGTGTGAGGTGGTGTTATACCCTTGTGATGAGTATAGACCTACCACGCGAAAAAGTATTCGGAGTAATTTTAGCACACAAACATCAAACCTGAGTCAGTCTAGGTTCTAAGGATGTACGACGATTGAATATGCCTGTAGCTATTGCAAGAGTCGTCGATTACATCAATGTCGATATAGCATAGATATAGGTGATAAGGAAGGAGAGGGGATGGGGGGCGGGAGGGGGCCGAGACGTCTTTCTTAGACGTAAAGTCTCAAACGTAGGAAAATTTGCTATATGTCTAGGAAGTCATACTTTTCCGAAGTCAAGAACAAACACATCTAAAACAAGTAATAATTTATAAGGAAATGGTAAACAAGCACAATATGGTACTAATATGGTAATACACTAAGTTATAAATTATAAGAAAATAGTAGGAACTAAAGAATTATAAGTTGGTACTTTTGGACTCTGATATTTCGTAAATATGAGAATACCTAGGTTGGGGGCAAATATGTAGACATCGTCTATCTTTTAAACGCCGCCCACGCTTCATTTTAATGACAGGCCAAAACGTTACAATAAGTTATGTAAGCGAGTAGTCCACACAACGTTACAAAGATGTTGGGCGACCTTCCTCTGTCCCCGCAGCTGTACACAGAAATGTTATTACGACAATAAATTGAGATAGTTATTGTGCGTAGTCTCACCTATGTGAGATAAGACACGTGCGCGAGACAGGGGTGGGATCAAAGAGTGCCTTGTCTTCGCCAACAGCCGCCCATATTTCAAGATTATGACTGTATGTCCCCCCCCCCCCCCTCCTCCAAGCCGCACGCGAGAATATTGATTGCATAAAAATTGCGTCCTCTCAATAGGAAGCGAACGAGCCTGAAGAGTGAAGACGACACTTGACAACGGGAAATGATGCTCACTCTAAACACAATGTTTTCAGAGTCCGAGAGCTTTGCAGGAGGAAACAGATGAAGTGATAAATATCTGCGCGTGAGGATTTATGTTCACTCACACTATAAGAACAACTGATGTGTTGAGGCAACACACTTCACAATTTAATTAGGTGATTTGAAAAACGTAAATATTTATTGGAACAAAGGAATATTTATAAGAGAATTAAATTTTCAAGGGGACAACATATTTTGGCTTTCTTTTTTGACAATTTTTTAGCATTTAAAGCAATACATACATAAATCGTGGGTTCTGCAGGCTAGGTCGAGATACACTATATACAAAGTAAAACAAGATATGTCATCATAAGCTAGAGAATGCAGAGCTCTTTCTGATAAATGTTTCTTTGTTCAAATAAATATAAGCGTGTCTCAAATATTCTTATTCAATTGAAAACGTGTTTTGCATCACAACAATACTACAAACAACACCAATTAAACACGAAAAACAAAGAATTAAAAGAAATACCACTATTCTCTAGTCTAGAGGATTATATAATATGTTGGTTTACTTTGTGACAATTTAAATCATTCTAAAGCGAATTGAACCGACAGAAATTCACAGAGCTGGAAGTTCTGGTATCGAGTCCCAGACAGATGGAATTCTAACATCGGTGTGCAATGTGGTGTATCTGAAAGCGAACTGCATGAACATGTTTAAAACATGTAGTCCAATCTATAGCCTATAAAGTTGCGTATATGTTTGTTTTCAATAATTTTCCTTCCTCGCTGTATTATTGCGAAACAATCAATGTTCGCTAAACACAATAATTGTGTTTAACTGTTCATGAATAAATGTATTCAATTTAGGTTACCTACTAAACAATTCACGGTAAACTGATGTCAATCAATTTATATGTTCCATTTCAGAAACTTCTATTGTGAATTCCGTTGAGATATTCTGTTTATTGTGGACATTGTGGCATTAATTAATTAATATAAACAAGTAATTAAACATATTCGAAACAAATATTTGATGTCAAATGTGCTCTTTTGACGTAATATGAAAACAAATATTACTTTATATAAATCAATTTAACAAAGGATTTGTAGATAATTGATTAGTGAAACATTTTGCCGTCATGGCCTAATTATTTCTCGTTTCTTTCTACTCAAATATTATCAATCCAGAAACAATTATTGATTGAATTATCCCCCCCCCCCCCCCCCCCCGTCTTCAATGACGCCCGGACGACACAATTATCACATCACATCGCATCGCATAGCATCACATGACATGACATGACATCACATCACATCACATCACATGACATCACATGACATCACATCGCATGATATCTCAATCACAACACAAAACTTCTGCGTTGAATAAACAACGTGATCATACCTGACTATACAATCTCACACGCTTCACTCCCGAGTATATAAAGTGAAGATGAGAAGCTGACACTAGAAGATAAACACTACAAGTACTACAAGGAAACTGGTAATAAAACCTAGGAGGATCTCTACCGTATAAATAATCCTATCATAAAACGTAGTATTATTGAGCTGTTCCATCGCAGTAATGACGCTTCCTTGAACTTGGCAATAACACGTCATTCAGTGTGGAATTCTCTTGTATTTCCTTTGTAAACTACACCGAAGAATTTTAGATGAAGCGTTTTATGCAGTACGGTACTCAACCTACGAGTCTTACAGAGAAGAAACATGATATGGGACTAATTAATGGGCACCACGTTATTATATACCACAGACTAGAGAACAAAAGCGGAACGCAGATATTCATAGCTTGGGCGTTTAGCGTATCAAATCTCGTTACATCAATCCACATAGTTACAGCAATCTAGTCTGTAACATCAACATCATTACTGCAACCTCGGTAGTTACTCTATTAGCCAAGTTTACGCGGAGGATTGAGAACAACACTATAGAGTTAAATCCTACATTAACATGGATCTACTTCCGACATAGTTGGTGGTGATTGATTGATTGATTGATTGATTGATTGATTGATTGATTGATTGATTGATTGAAATATTGTGTTCACCCACCTTGCAGAACACCCGATTCCGGTCTGTTAAAAGTAAAAAAAAAAAAAGTTTTGAAGTTGTCCCAAAAGACAATCAAAATATATCATCGACTGCTCTTTTTTATTAATCTTTCTTTGTTCCAATAAATTCCGTTTTTCAAATTACCTAATTAAATTGTGAAAGGTGTACACATTTGAAAAACGGAGTATATATTGGGACAAAGAACACATTCATAAGGTAACTAAATTTTCTCGAGGATGACATGCGAGATACGGCCTATTTTGATTTGCATTTGGGACAATTTTAAAGCAACTTGAACAGATAGACATCGGGTGTTCTGTAGGCTATGTGGACAGACAGCCGTCATCCCGAAGCAACATTACGAATAACGAATGCTTTCTTCAAAGGTGAGTGGTTCCTCATTTCGTTCGTGTCCAAACGGTTTCAAATACCGATACCTCGTTGACCGCGAATCATTCGTCTATAACGAACGTATTAGTAAAGTTGCTTGAGGGCATTTTAAACCGTACTGAATGCATTTTATTATGTTAACAACTTTTACATGTTACTAATTAATTTGAAATACAAACATAGCGGGCCATGGGTATATGATCACAGTCGGCGCAAGTTCTCTTTTTCTTTATCCTCTTTTCTTCATAATTATCCAAAAGCAGGTTTTGTTTATAAAGCATTACATTATGTATTTAACTTAACTTCAACATTTCGACATTTAATTGGTATTATTCCTTTAGTTATTGTTATTACTTTAATTATTAATTAATCATGCAAGGAATGATACGGTTGAGAGCTACTTCACAATGTCTGCGCACAAATAACTATGATGATCTAACCAGTAATTCATAATGCACAGTGCACTGTATAGCTTTTATAATTACACAACGATCACAAAACAAATTGATACGTATTTACACTGTAAAACGCTCTTCCGTCGCTTCATAAATACAGTGATAGTGTAGTACTGTAGGCCTAATTCATACGTGCAACGAGCGCTCTACAGTTCATTCTTGGACAGTAAATTTGCATTTATATTGATGATATGCATTTTTAACGTCCTTGTAGGCGCAACTGGGCCTACTACTTACAGACACTAGTAAGTCAATGTACTCATTACATTTGCATGTCATAACAAGCCTGGTTTTGACAATTTGGTAACATGCTATACTATTATTATCTTTGAACAGTGGCCGACTAAGGATCTTGTATAGTTGTATAGGGGTCTAACTAAACCAGATGTTGAGAGATGCGCTTATGAAGGGGAGGAAGGGGGGGGGGGGGGGGGCGATAGTTTGTTGATACTGTATCTGAAATGGTCTACGAACCGATCAGGTGAAACATTTAATTATTTCATGTAGTTTTTGTCTGAAATACACAAACAAAAATATTCGAATACGGCCGGTGTCCATCACAATCACATGGAAAAAGTATGTGGGCCTACAGCAGGGGGGGGGGGGGCGGGGGGCAAGTGGCTATGCTCAGTGCCAGTGGCTTATTATTGTTGCTACTACGTGACCTATTTAGATATCTAACAGTAATTTCATATTATAATAGGCCTACGACCATATAAAATAAATTGAAAGTTATTATCAAATAAAAAATATTTGTTTTTAATTTGAAGAAGTGGTGGTAATTAATATTAAGCTTGGACCTGTATATATTTGTCAGGGGGTTGTAGAGTATAATAACGCGAGTAGGTGTCTATAGCACATTTGGATATTTACCGTAATAGTTTCCGGACAGCCGCAGTCTCGCATGCAAATACTTTCTGTTTATGTTTGCACTACAGTATCAATTACATCGCACCAAGTTCTGTCAATGTTCCCGTGTTGTCCTAATGATATTATTATTTAATGCATTTGACTATAAACATGGAATAATGTTCACAACGGATATAAACGTTTCCACTCACGGTGGAATTCGCAATCTGGGTTATCGCATTTCATATGCCCCCCCCCCCCACCCGCGCAGTATGATTGAGGGTGCTTTTCACTTAGATCTACATCAACCACGTTTCTAGGGTTCCCAACCGTCCCGGTTTCGCCGGGACAGACCAGGAATTAAAGATCTTGTCCAGGTTGAAATTAAACTGATTCCGGGACGGCAAATGTCCCGGAATGACATGAAAGTGTCTTGCTTCTGCCGCGACCCCGCGCCGCCCGAAACGTGAGCTCGAAACGAGCAGTGAGAATGGATGATAAATTAATGTGAGCATAGTTTCCAAAGTTGACTTTTCAAATGCACCTAGGTATAAAGTATATCTATATACCCTATTAATATTGTTATAGCAACACAATAATTAATAAAATAACAATCTCAGACAGGCACGTGAACTCCTAATTTCTAATTAACTGCGAAAGATTTTTGTTCAAAAGGAGATTTCTTGTTTTCTCGTCAAGCAATAGGCCTAAAAACATGTTTTTAGAACGTAAATCATGAAGAAAAGGTTCAAAAAAATTTCGCCTTCGGCGATAGCCCTCCGGCGGGCCTTCGGCAGTATCACGTGAGCCATTCCCTTTTCATGTGCTATTTGTCCCGGAATGTTATTTTGCAGAGTTGGGAACCCTACACGTTTCTGCGACCGAGTGAGCATCAGTGTCAGATACTAAACTTAAACTTTATTTTGAAAGGAGGGGAAGGAATATTACTTCACATCTTTGTGTCGACTTTGTGTAACTTTTGTAAGGAAAATAAGAAGAAAGACTTCGCGAAAAGCGCAAAGCCATGAAGAATGGAATTTATACTGAGGACTGAAACATAATAAAAAGTAAAGTTTGTTTTATGAAACAATTCACTAACGTCTCTTTTATACGGGCTATATTGACAATAGACTACAAAAACTCTATATCTAATTTGTTATAAAACATCTCACAAATGATAAGTCACTCATAGAGCCTTCTGAATTTACGACAAAGTGAGTAACACGGAACAAAACAATGGAATGGTAGAACTTTACAACAAAGCGGGGCCAGAATTTTCACACATTATTGACAGCTCGTGCATATTCCACTTAGCGGATCAAGTAGACCTTGGTTCATATTACATTCATTTGGATATTTGTTCCGTAAGATAACTGGTTGCTGTAACCCAATCCCCCAAACAACACTGGCAACAATATGATGCGGGTACTTTGAGCCAACAATAGTTTGCCTCCCAGACAGAAGCGCGGGCTGAATCCAATTACTGTAATATTCTACTTTAATTTTGACGAGTTGTCACAAGCAGCTATGAACTGAATTTAATTAGGCGACCGGGCCAAGTAGACATCGTGAAAACCACCGCCTCCAAACGATTTTATTATGTTCGTGTTTTTATTGCGGATAGCTGCGTCGTATTGGATTTGAGGCAGACGCCAAATCGATATTCCACTAATGGTTGCAATTAAACTGTAGTCATTTATCATCGGTAACGTCCCGACTTGAGTTGATTGCATTTCACGTCACGCGAAACGGCGCACAACACATTTACAATTAGGCTAGGTGGATGTAGTCGCTTACCCTTCGAGATGACCGCTGGACTCCTGCCGACCGCATGGCCCGGCTTGGTCGCGGGAGACGACGAGGTTATGTCGGCGGAGAGGCGCCCGTTGACGACCGGTCGCGGCGTCACTGCCTCGACGCCGTTCACAGGGGGTTCCCGGAACGGGGGTGGTCGGTGGTGGATGACCTTGCCCGTCGGGGGGGTCAAACTCCGACCCAGACCGACCGAGGAAGTCGGCGAAGCGTCGCGACTTTTTGTCGTTAAATTAAGAGGTTCGTTACTGAGAGATTCCTCGTCGTCTGTGGTGAGGGAGGGCGTCGGCGCAGGTCGGTTTAAGAGGGTCGCCGGTATCGGCGTGGGGTGAACCAGGAGGCCGGGGGTGGCGCGGATGGGTGTGGGCGCCACCAGCCTCGGCTTCTTTATGATCTGGTTGCCGGCCCAGCCCAGTATGTCCGCGATGAGATGGGGGGTGGGCGCCCTCGGGGGCTTGGCGTACACATGCGGGTGCCACGAGTTGACGTGCTTGAGGATGACTGCGGCGGTGGCGTCCGTGGGCGAAGACGCGGACACATGGTTGGTCTTCATGGCCGGCGGGTCGAGAGACACAGGGACTAACGTCGTCCCGTCGTTCGACGCCGAAGAGAACGCCCCTTCCGAGGAACTAGTCGGACTTCCATTGTTATCACAACTGCTGCTCTCACTGGTGGTCCTGCTGCCCCCGCTGTTCCGACGACGCAACTCACTGTTATTGTTATTCACTGATTTGGTCGATTTGACCATTCGGTTAGCGGTGAGGACTGAGGTTAAAGCCGTGCGATGTTGGGGCTGCTTAGGTTGTGGCTGTTGCATGCTGAGGAAGTCACGGAACTTAAACATGAATTCATTCACCTCGACAACATCGAACACACGACATCGAATACACAGAACGTGTTCCGGCAGCTACCCGGGTGATTAAACCCCTTCAACCCCCGCACTGTTTGATCTCGTTGCTCCGTGGTCGTGACTCATTGTTGTCCGCTGGGCATGCGACACGCGTATCGTTGGAGAACAAACTTTATCTTATCGACTAGATCTTGAGAGCTTTCTTTCTGTTTCTCAAACGCAACACTCGCACACAAACAATTCACTCAACTGTAGACATGCCGTGTAATCCAACAGTTCGAACTCCGCCTCCGCCTATTACTTGACGCATAAACTGACACTGGCTACTGCACATAATAACATTGCGAAACTGAAGACACATTTCCACTGGCCATTAAACTTGCTATTGTATCAAACATTGGCCTATAATATGATTTATTATTGTTTACTTAAAAACACTTCTTCTAACAATACTAGGCATAATACGACACTATTAGAGTTTATACGGATAAACAGCCTCAGTCCTTTATTGCACTTCACTGTGTGAGAAATGTCGGGTGACCACTAAAATAAACAGTCTTCGATGAACGTTTTTTTTTATTCAAACACAAACCCACCATAAAAAAACACTGCCAAAATAAACAAAGAATCAATTACGTTTTGACGCCGTTTGAATATAAACGTTCCGTAATTAAAAAAATAAATATATTTAGTCTGCGGTGACTGTAAACGTGTTTAATTAGTTTGTCGAACTGGGATCCGTCAACCAAGTGTGAAGTGTACGCTAACCTAACACGGAGCGCGTGGTCGCAACTTGACGTAACCTCTGACAACGATCCTTCGCGCTTGGAGGTTGGCCGATCACTGACGTTGATTGCAGCGCGGCGCGACGCGAGCGAGACTGTTTCGGTAAACGGCCGACAGTAGCACTAGCGTCGAGGAGGGCGTCAAACACATCATCATCCCTTAGCTTTGCTTGTTGATAGCCCTGTATAATGGAAAACCCCGTTCTCAGCTAAATTACGTCGCGCGCACTTTGTCGCTATTACGCTACTACCCGTTCAACGAACATACTACTACGCTGGCGCTGGCTTTAATGACTTAATTATGTTAACGGGTGTTTAAATACAAAACAGGGCGATGGAATTCAGCGCTGTTTTCACGCTTTAGAAAGATGAATCTACAAAACAGATTACTACGACAACCTATTATATAAATGACGGTGTATCAATCGACGTATATGTATTATATTGTATCGACCATAAATACATTATTGAACTAATAATAATAATGAGCGCTATTAAATCATTAAAAGGTATAAAAAGGAGATCATACTTGTTGTTTTACAACGGGGTTGTTAACATTTCATCCAGTTAGTAAATTATGCGGTTTAATTAACTTTTCATGTGTTAATGAAAACGAGATATTATGTATGTTGAGATTTTACGCGAACAAACAAAGTTTAATTAATAAATACGCTTGCATTGATTAATAAGCTCAGGCTCGGATAGATGTAGCAATATGACACCAAATACATGACACTATCAAATGAAAATCATTCCCGACCTATCTTCAACTGCCGCCCACTCTGTAAAGGAGACATTAATTGGGGGAAATGAAAATGTTTCCGTAGCCCTGATGGGACAAAACGGACACATTATGTTGTGAATAGATCGTCCAAGTAAATATGACTGATAATAAATAATATAATATGAAATAAATAAATACGATATGAATAAAATATCGTTAATTTTGCGTGGTTTGTTTGTTCGTTTGTTTCTTTATTTGTTGTTTGTCTGTCTGTCTGTCTGTCTGTCTGTCTGTCTGTCTGTCTGTCTGTCTGTCTGTCTGTCTGTCTGTCTGTCTGTCTGTCTGTCTGTTTGTGTGTTTGTTTATTTGTTGTTGTTTGTTTGTTTGTTTGTTTGTTTGTTTGTATTACAAATATTGTAAAATCAAATTTGCACAAAACTTAAATAATGACATTCCTCGTTAACACAAACCCTTGTCTTTGACATAATCTAGTAAATATATAAATTAACATATTGGTTGAGAAAAACAATATCATAGTTGGAGGAGAAAGTCGAAACTCGTTGCTATTACCACAAACCCTGTCATCGGACAAACAACCAAGTATTGTTCATATTATATCAGAATACTATACACTATCAGAATAATCAATGAATACACAGCAAGAGACTGAGGTGGTTTGCACAACGCTTTTCAAAGCAAATCATTTACGTGGTTTTGGGTTTACTGTTACCACGTGATCCTGCACTTCCACGCTCTTTTTATTCTGTACGCAACTATATGCCTATCACACATATTCCCATAAACATTGCACCTTCGTGGTTTGTCAGTAGTTACACAGATACATATATGCCATAAAAAGGTTTTAGGGAACCGAATATCGTACTGTAGCTTATTATTCAAAATTCTAATAATTTGTCCCGGCCATCAGTGCGGACACCTTCTTTTCATTGAACTGGTTTCCTTGTGACGTAACATATTAAAATAATAATAATAATAATAATAATAATAATAATAATAATAATAATAATAATAATAATAATAATAATAATAATAATAATAATAATAATAATAATAATAATAATAATAATAATAATAATAATAATAATAATACGAATGTATAGTACGATTATTGTAATTAGAAATAATAGCACCATTTGCAATGATCCCATTTTTTTTTTATTCAGCTAATTAAGTTTGCGGAGTTCATGATTTAGTTTGTTATCCATATTGATCTGCCTGTCCTGTACCAAATGTCTTGTTTCCGCGTTATGTTGTGTATATAACTTAGACAGCCTGCGCACAAGAGTGATTCTACTTATCTTATTTTCTTAAAATTATAGGTAGAGATGCAAGTTTTTCGCAATGCGCGATAAAACGAAAAGTGTAACAAAACACTCTAGAGTGCTGGTTTCAACATTTCTTTACGTTATGCGTCACTGGGATTCAGATTCAAATCGCGAAATAACACCATAAAATGCTTATAAAACGAATTATGAGTTTATTCGCGATATGACACCATAATTGCCACTTTCTAGCAAAATAACACCATTATTAACAGTAATTCGTAATTTTGTATTCCCTTCCGTTCAAATATTCACAAGAATGACGAGATAAAAAGCGAAAATAAGCAGTCCGCATCATCACCACTTACTTCTCTGCAGTCTAATCTAATCTTTGACGCCCATCACTATGTATATACATTTAGGGCCATACACATATAATAGTTTAGAAAATGTAACCTTTTTTAGTTTCATCAATGATTTTATGTAAAAACATGATTTTCGATTACAAAAACAATAACACCACAAAACACCATAATTCTCAATTTCTCAAACGAAAAGTGAAGAAAAATAAAACCATTTTCTTGCATCTCTAATTATAGGTTTGCAATTAATGTACAATTTGTTCTACTCATTGATCATAACAGCACTGTTCAAAATATTGTGTAAACAAATGAGAATGAAAATAAATTGTATCATAATATGTAAAATAGTTGCCGGAGTTTATTTGGTGCAACATTTACTAACATCCGTTCCCCAGACGGCGCTCGTCACGTCTAGGCTAGATTGAACTGTCGCAAAAACGCAATTGAATATAAACCGTTTGACAGCAGCGATTTCCTGAGTGGATGCGGTAGGCCTATACAGAGTAATCCAGTGGTTCCCAGCCTCTTTCAACACCCGCGTACCGGCAAAATTTTACAAAAATGTGCACAATTTTATACAAAATGGGTGTTAAATAAAATTGCAATTATTCTAAATAGGCCTATAATATATTAAATTGAATAATTTTTACTAATTATATTAGAGTTCTGCACATTTATTACATTATTTATTTATTTATTTATTAATTTCTTATTTTTTTCATTCATAAATAATGAATGTTCTCAGAAAATACCACAGCTCCAAACACCGCCAACCCATAGTAAAATTAACTAAAGCTAGTTATAATAATATGCACATAAAATAATATAATTGAACAATTTTACCATGCAATGTGTAAACATTTGCTGTAAACGAAAGGTATGATGTATGGGCGGTTGTCATTAGTTCTATAGTAAAATTAACTAAAGCTAGTTATAACAATAAGCATATAAAATAATAATTGAGCAATTTTATCATGCAATGTGTAAACATTTGCTGTAAACGAAGGCCATGATGTATGGGCGGTTGTTGTTAACCGGTTTACAAATGTCCGATTGGTTACCATGGTTTCAACAAAAATTACATATAACATGCACGGTGGCTTCTACCGGGCACCATTTTTGATCTCCGATTAACAGAAAATCGCCGGATTAATGTTTGGTAAAACTGGCCCTTAATATGTCAATTTGAATAACTTTATCACAACAAGTTTACTTGTGAGGACGTGTAATTAAATTTCTAGCACATAAGTCTGACATATATGTTTCCAAGTTTTTAAGCTTCATACTTGATACCGTTTGAATGATCATCTTAGATGGTAAACAAAAGATAAACGTACATAAGAATTCTCATGTCTGGACCTCTTTCTTTTCATAGAGAAACAAACTTCTACCATATCACTTTTATAGTTTGAATTACATTTGAATCCGTGCAACATTCACGCAAAACAGATTACTTTGGAGGAACATTGTGTGCTATGCCGCCTATGTTACTGATATTATTCGCGGGGAAAAGAAATCGCAAAATGTAGCTTTTTCGTCTGAGAGTTTACATTTAAAAAAACATGACAAATATTTGTTTAGCGTGGAAAATTGATGTTTTTATATTAATCTCGTTGTGATATTATATCCTGGTGTTATTTTTGCAATTTACAAACGCCAAGAAAAATATAAACATTCATCCAGTGTTTGTGATGTATACAGTGGTGTTTGTAATGGTGAGGAGGGGGGGGGGGGGGAGAGGGGAGAAAGGCCCGAGGGTGATACAGCCGGTCAAAAGCAATAGCCTCCCTCTTTATTCGAGCATTCATTTTAATTTAAATACACGAAGTTTTGATTCGTATTTTTTTATTTAGATCTTGCCATATTTTTAATGTTATATATTATATTATATTATATAAAGTAGTACGCATTGCATGTTTTCGGAAGCCACACTACACTATAGATAATTAGCTAACCTCTCAGAAACCTTGTGTATTTTTCTTACTTTTCACTGTTCTGTTCACTTCAGTGATGTGGTTATAATGATACAATTTAATCAAATAAATATTGTGATACATTGTATTTACTATTGTTGCCAAATCTAGAGCAATACTTTACCACGTAGCTAATTGGTTATCTGTGCTTTTACTAAATATATTCAGGAGATAATGACATAAAACCCCAAGTAAGCCTATATCCTTTGCTTCCATTGTGTTTCACCTCCATTGCAAGATGTTGTCGTGTTTCTGAAATGTACTAGCGAAAGACAAAACGCCTCAAAATGTTCTCAGTCGCCAAAATGGCCGCAATGTTGTCAATGCGATGGCCTGAATACTAAATACAGTCTGCAGCTCTAGTTATGCTAATACCGGCGTCAACATTAAAACATGGAACTGGTAGAACTGGTAAATTATAATGATTCAATTACATATTATTATTCACTGTTACTTTATTCATAAAGATGCAGAAAGTTGTTTCAGGAAATCATCTATTATCTTCAACTAACTATAAATGTTTTGTTTTTTCAGGTTAATTAGACGCTAGTTTGAAAATAATGTATCTTCATTAAGTAAGAATTAAATTAATTGAATCATTATAACTCAGTTGAATTATTTGTCAAGTTCAATGTGTTTGGCCAAGTCAAGTCCTGTCCCTATTATATAGCTTGTGTTTCCCATGATCCACAGTTCAGTGATTTGAAATTTTATAAATACAATCATATCTAATTATTATAGATACACGAATGAAGAATGTCCGTATACAAAATAATTTTCTGTAAAATCCTTAAGATGATTTAATAATTATTCAGACAAAACTTCGTTCTTTCAAACTTTTTCTATTCAGAGGGTAAATTTAACATTTGATCAAAAACTTATAAATCCTCATTTCAACTGCAAAAAGCATTTTTGCCTGTATTTTGATCTTCCCTGAGTAGACGCTCATATGTAAAATGCTCGTATACCCTGCTAAGATAGGGTAACATACGTATAGGGGAAACATGATGCTGAGCTGCCTTGCAATTCATATCAACACCGGGCCGGGGGCTCTTTTTATCCCAATACTTTGTATCACAAAGACAGCCACCAAACCGCAACAGTCTTAGGCCACAGGCAATAAAATGCTAATAAATGAATTCTCATTTAATTTATTCTCCATTGAGTATTGTCGCTTGCTTGACTCCCAATAAAGATATTTCAGAAATTTGGTTTACAGATTATCTTTCGTGGAGTCTTTTGGAAAATGTAAATACTATTCGAATCTTGAATTCATATGGAATTTAGATATTAATATTTATTTTGCTTTATTTGGAGGAATGGAATACAGCTGTTATTCTGGTACTGAAAATATTCTAATCAAAAATTGAATAACAACGATTTACAGGGGTTCACAAATACGGTCGCCAGGTCACCATTCATCTATTCTGGACGACTTAATTTTTTGTTTTAACTAAAACAATTAAAAAATGTTATTTTAAATTGCTTGTTATTTATCTTGGAAGCATTCGGAAATGCGTAATTTCTTGATTCTGGTACTGAGTAACTTTATCCAAGGATGTTACGCCTGATGGGTTATCTTATATAGGCATGGCGAAGATGATCATAGAAATGGTGGATGAGCCCCTTCTGTCGAAATGCAAGTGTAAAATAAAGTGTAAAGATTGATGCAAGTTCTATAGGTTCATTCACCAACAAACTGTTACCCAAGTCTTGAATTCTCAAATTATTTTTACCAACCATTCGTGGTTGCAAAAGAGAGGGCTGGTGTTATTTGAAATATCGATCTTTGATTGGTTATCGCTCACTCGTCGATGGTGTTCGAAGCCTACAGGGTTGGTTTAGTCACTTTAAATTAAAGTCCCCCACTGCAAATCAGTTTAATTACTGAGTGGGTAGACTCTAAATGTGAATTTTATTTATTTTATTTAACTTCTGACGAATCAGAAAGCTTCTTATCTTCAGCTTGTTTGTCATATGAAGTTGTTGTTGTTGTTGCTATTGTTGTTTCTTTCTTCAGTGGGGCTAATCATTCTTGTTGTTGTAATTTGATAGTGTTCTTGGAATCTCGTGTGGCAAACAATAAAACACACGTCGTAGTGCAATCATTGTGCAAGACCACAGTTAACAGTGGCGTAGCTGTTGCACCCCCAATATTATGTTTTCACGAGAAATAAACTGAAACATGTTGCTATGCTTGCAATGTTCGTATAACGATGTCATTCAACTCAAGTATCTCTAAAAGAGGGTGACTAGAATTTTTTCAGCTATCGTATTGTGTGGATATGATGATAATGACAATAGTGATCTCTTGTGAGAAACGAATAATCGAAATAAGAAAAGTAGGCCTACAAACAGATTGTTTATTTTAATCAGGATTAGGAAGCACCCCCCTCCCCCTCCCCCCACCTTTCAAAGTAGTTAGAAAGAAACAAAGGTTGTATGTCTTTGTCACTCGACAACATAGAATCGGTTACACATAAATATTTGCGCAAGAACAAAAAGAATATACATTTTATGAGTGACGAAAGGTTTTTGCATCTTATACCCCATTACATTGTAAGCTTTGCATTATTTTGTAAAATATGCACAATTCTCACTCGTCGATAGAGTTCGAAGCCTACAGGGTTGGTTTAGTCACTTAAAATTAAGGTCCCCCACTGCAAATCAGTTTATTTACTGAGTGGGTAGACTATAAATGTGAATTTATTTATTTTATTTAAAATGTTGCTACGCCACTGAGCACAAATCTGTGCATAATCAACAGAAAGAGAGGTTTGTGTATTGTTGAGACACCTCCAAGTGTTCGCGCATTTCTTTTAGAGAAAACACACCAGATAAAGTGACAACCTAGCGAAAATAATACCAGTGTTCGTGCCTGTACGAATGTTTTAATTATAAATTCTAGGAAAATTAAATTTGTCGGCGGTTACAAACAACAACCGTGAACGAATATCTTTGCAACTGGTAGTAGAATTCCGACAGTTTGTCTGTATTTAACACGATTTCAGTACGGATTACGGTGTACATAATAGTGTACACTCCGCGCCAACACAGAGGGAGCCCCGCTTCAATTACCGACTGTCGGAGCGCGAAGAACAGTTTTATTGCGTTAGTTTCATCTGAACGAGGCTGTCGCTCTTATATTCATGTTCCATTGCTTCGTCGAGTTGGAGTGACACGAGGGGGTAGGGGAGACGAGCAGATAGCTCGCCCGTAGACAGGGGGAGTAACCATGGTGATTACACGGAGAGTTTCTTGCACCAACATTGAGAAACAAAGAACATAGCATAGAGATTAATTTGTCATGGAGAAGGGACTTAATATTATTATTATTATTATCAACAGTGAGAGTAGCAACGTTGGTGCGGCATAAACAGGAAGCCCCTCAACCGTCTCGCGCGTTCCGAGGCCTAAATAATATGAGTAAGTTGTTCCTACTTATCTTGTCCGGAAACTATGCGAGCTGGTGGTTGAGGGGACTCAATTGGGTAACCACTAAGAGTGATGCCACCTTTGTGGGGTTTCTTTTCGTGCACAAATCCGTTTAGCTTTTTTACGTCATTTCACACTTCATTTCTATTGTGATTTACTCGTCAACTTCCATACATGTATTTTCGTTGTTGATACATTTCTGAGTCAGTTGAAGGTTTATGAAATTATTTAACATCTTTTGTTTTTTATCCAATTTAGTACGCGTATATAGTGATTGGAGGTCAGTGCTCTATTGCATTTATATATACCTTATTGAGACATCAACCTCCACTCATCGGATTCCCACATGGAATTAATCAAACACATCAATGTCTGTTACCAGATGAATAACCGCGCACGATTCTACATATTTGAAAAAATATGCTTATAAATAAAAAGGAATTGTAATAAATTGCTCGTGCATGCGTGATGCGTTGGGAAGACGTGACCGTCCGAGCTGCCGCGGGGTAAATATTCTAATCTCAAGCCTCGCGACCGAGGTGGGTTATATAATAATTGAACCTGTTGTTAATAGTCTACCATGCGACGTTATGGGTGAGGAAGCAACGCTAATAATCCCATTAGTCGAGATGGGTTAGCGCACAATATGCTTGACTTGGCTCAATCACTCAGTTTCATTCAAGCTACGTTGAGCAGAGAGCCCGAAGCGGCGCCCATCCGTACGTGGATACGCAGACGCTCACGGGAGTGAATAATCAACGCAAAGCAAAGTGATTCTAGTGAAAACAAAACTGAATATCTATCCGCGCCCGTGTAAATGTGTGTGCTGCTATAATTGCGTTGCCAGTCGAGTGAACCAATTCATAATTCTCGTGGCGTGACATAGACCGAGCGGGAGCTCGGCTCATCTCATCTCGACTCGATTCGTTCGAGTTAAAATCACGAAGGGCCATTTTCTTTCTGGTTTGATTCCTTTGTGATATCTCACGGACGGATCCGTCAAATGCGTCAAGTTTTTTTTACCGAAACACCAACTTATAGGTCGCAACTCTTGAGGAGTAGAAGAAAACAACGGCTTATATATATATCAAACGCTTACAACTTGTCTATTTTTAGCGACAACTAATGGGGTTCAACATCTTTCGTAGAGATTCACCAGAACCGTTTCATCAACAGAAGAACTTTTCATTCTTCTTCGAAGAAATGTTTACTGTTACTTCTATTAAATTGCGACTAACTTTGATATTACTGTTGAAATTGTGTTGACGCTGTAGAATCATAATAGTGAAGCTTTGTCCGCTCCACCGATACAAATATATTCTATTGTAACATATTGCACAAATGGGTCATTGTTAGTTTCCACAACTACGTATATAGTAAACATTGTTCGTCCCACAACTGAGAAACCCTCAACGGTAATCGAACCCCTTACCTCCGAAGTAAAGGTCCTGCTTCCAATAGCTTTGAGCTACATCTACAGATGTTTATATGACATACAATGTTCTCTGGTAGTAACATAGCAAATTGAACTTCTCGTTTCAATGTCATTCCCTGCTGTGAATCATCTCTTCTTCAGCTGTCATCTGGTTCGGAGGCTCCTTTAGTCATTTGGGCCAAGATAATCGGCTGTTAATCAGGTGCTGGAAAGGACTCGATCCTATGTGGTAAAGTGGTTCCACAGCAACCTTGTGGATGCTGACGTCATAGATGAGTGAGTCGGAGCCAATCAGCGGGTGGCTTTTCCAAATACCGTCATTTGGTTGGCCACTGCCTCACTCATCTTTGACGTCACCATCCACAAGGTCGCTGGGGAACGACTTTATCTGCTCGTTGCCAAGGATAACACAATTCAGTCAGGGTTGTGAGTGACGGGAATCGAAATCGGTACATCACAAAAAAGTTGAAGTGCGCTATCACGAAAGATGATAAAAATGGCGGTATATGTCTGCAATAACGTTATCTGTCAACTATCCTTCTAGAGACAAATATGTAACACGTATGGCTAGTCGCCTACCCAATTAATTCCGCCTCGAAGGTAATTTATATCGTTTTGTCTCGCATAGTGTTCATGTAGTTGTTATTTGTTACGCCTTTACGCCAGCTTAGCGGGCAATCGATCAAGGCCAGCCATGTAAGCCGAGCCCTACCACACACCACACTTACCACCCGCTCCTCCGCTTTGCTATCCGATATTCCCGGCGGCAGAGTTACTATCTCAGACGATCAAACGCCCCAGGACCAACAGGAAAACCACTTAACACCAGGTAACATCTCAGTAATGGATTTCCTGCGTTTAAACAGATAAGACATAAGCCTTATATGGATCGCTTCGGGTAACGATTAATACGCAGCTATTGTCGTGACCTGGTCGGATGGGCTTCCAGCGCAAGTGCCATGGTAGCGTGTCAGGCGAGGTTTCTTTGGTGGGTCCAAACCAAAAACGGAGAACAAAGTTAATCGCATTAGGTTTTAATAAAAAGGTTCACATTCCATGATACATAGTCACTGATGGTTGTGTTTATAACAAGCTACACACGCAATGTTTTGATTGCATAGTTGAATGTATTTCATTGGGAGGTAGAAGATGTTATGGTGTTGAGTGCACAGTAATTGCTACCCACAGTTTTATAGTAAGCAACGAACCTAAGTAAGTAGCTTACAACCCTGCGGTTTGCGTGGTACACAATACACATGCAGCGTCCAGCTAACAATTACTAAACGTTGGTCAATGATAGCACACGAAGTACGATTATCAAACGATTGAAGCAATTAACGAGAGGTCATTTGTAGAACTCTATTGTACATAAACGTATACCAAAGATTATGCTAATGCCAAATATATAGCTCAGTGCGTAGCACACGAGGCTCTGTAGTCCAGGAGGTCGCCGGTTCGATACCGGCAACCGCAATACTGACTGAAGGTTTTTCCGAGGTTTTCCTCAGTCACAAGGCAAATGCTGGGATTGAGTCATCGGACATTCCTACCCAACTATTCCAAATACCGCAATACCTAGCTAGGGACTTGAAGAGGGACATGGATTGTCCCTCGCATATGTTTCCTATGGTAAACATTATTATAGCACTAGTTACTATTACATTTGTACATAATAACACAGCTTTTCTCTTCTTTATAGACGCCTGTTGGAGTAAAAGTTGTCACAGTGGCCACGTATCACCGGTCACCCAATGGGTGTCTTCCCGGACACGCACAGCAACGTGGGTGACCGGTCTCGCTCTCGATGGCTGATTGCAGAGTGGCCACGTATCACCGGTCACCCAATGGGTGTCTTCCTGGACACGCACAGCAACGTGGGTGACCGGTCTCGCTCTCGATGGCTGATTGCTGAGTGGCCACGTATCACCGGTCACCCAATGGGTGTCTTCCTGGACACGCACAGCAACGTGGGTGTCCGGTCTCGCTCTCGATGGCTGATTGCTGAGTGGCCACGTATCACCGGTCACCCAATGGGTGTCTTCCCGGACACGCACAGCAACGTGGGTGACCCGTCTCGCTCTCGATGGCTGATTGCTGAGTGGCCACGTATCACCGGTCACCCAATGGGTGTCTTCCTGGACACGCACAGCAACGTGGGTGACCGGTCTCGCTCTCGATGGCTGATTGCTGAGTGGCCACGTATCACCGGTCACCCAATGGGTGTCTTCCCGGACACGCAGAGCAACGTGGGTGACCGGTCTCGCTCTCGATGGCTGATTGCTGAGTGGTCACGTATCACCGGTCACCCAATGGGTGTCTTCTTGGACACGCACATTAACGTGGGTGACCGGTCTCGCTCTCGATGACTGATTGCTGAGTGGCCACGTATCACCGGTCACCCAATGGATGTCTCCTTGAACACGCAGAGCAACGTGGGTGACCGGTCTCGCTCTCGATGGCTGATTGCTGATCTTCCCGGGGTAAAGTGTTTCATCACCCATCATCCCTGAGCATCGTCTCCAGGGTCCAACTAATGTGTAAACAGAGACCTTGTGACTACGCTAGAGATCACTCAATGAATCAACAAATCTTTTACAAAGATTAAGACATGGATTATCCTTGGGCAGGTTTTCTTAGAAACATTTTTATTATTATTGGTTGTACTAAGAAACATGAAATAAGCAAAGACGAATTTAAATAATTTTGTTTGTTCTTTTCTTTCTCTCATATAACTTCATAGGTCTACAATCTACAACAACTATAATAATAGTATTGTTTAACTGTTGTTTTTAGTGTGTGAAGGAGCGCCAGGAATCTTTCGAGTTTCTTTGAATTAGTGCGGATAAAGGGGGGGGGGGGGGGGGCAGTAGATAAGGACCTGAGGTCGGCATGCGTAGGGGCTAGTGCTGTATACGAGTGAACCACAAACGACCGACAATATTCGATTACAGACAAGTCCTCAAACTGTTCGGCAACCCGTATAAGTGTCACACCGCAACGCGAGACCATAAGCCGCTTGCCGAAGCAGATAGCAGATTATGTGCCAAAACACTCGGCGCAACATTCTATTTGTTCTTATTCTTCTTCTTCTACTTGTTAGAAGCAATCACGAGCATATCGCTTTATTGCTGCGGAGAACGAACTAAAACGATTTGTCTGAATTTTAAATAGGACTCCGATGAAGGTTTCGAGCCTCGGTTCTAGTTACCACATAATTTATCTCTAAAAATTTCATTAAGACTTTATAAGTCCACCTAGCCTGCAGAAAAATAAAGTTACTTAAAAATGTTTGTAAACTGTTTTTAAAATGTTTTTAATGTTTTTAAATGTTAACCAAAATATTTCATCGTCTAAAAAATTTAATGTTATCTTTCTTACAAATCTTTCTTTGTTTCTATACATATTTCCATTTGTCATGATATTCCTGGACACCTTTAGAACATCTGAAAAACGAAAATATCTATCGGAATTTTCCAGTCTGAATTTCAAAAAAACTTCCATAAGAAAGAACACCTAATTCCCTAGAGGATTACATATTTTTGGATTTTTTGGGGGAAAATTTAAAATCAAATCGAAGCAATTTTAACAGACCAAAATCGTGTGCTCCGCAAGGTAGTGAACATACAGTCTTAATTCAGTATCAATACTACTTTTATACAGATTTTGATAACTCACAGACAATATTCGCGAAGCGGTTAGAGAAACGAATTAGAAATAACCAAAAGAAGTTCCGTCTAGTTTATCCTATTGATATTTTTTTAGTTCGAGGTATCAAAACGTGAGATAGGAAGTATTATAGTATACATGGCGTGACGCAATAGGCCTCACATTTACTTTGATTCCAAAACCACCTCGGTTAGAGCGGTTTAGTTCCGTGGAGCCCTTCAGCTTCAGCTTTTCATGAATATTCAAAGCCGTGTAAGGGATCTAGGTTGCATAACACAATGAGTGGCTGCGTGATGGATCCCTCGCGTGAGATCTGTTTATTGTGATGTGGACCAGACTGTACTTTCCTCTCTCTCTCCACAAAGAACGCAGAAATCATACATATAAGCCACGATGATGCGGAGGATTTTATTTTCCACTGTAAGGAGATTTGAAACGAATATCAGACAGCAGAAGAATGGATTGAGCGGAGAAGGGGAGAGATGGCGCTCACAAGTTAATGGAGGGATGTGGATGGGAGAGGAGAACATTTCAAATGAAAATAACAGAGCGTTTCTGGGCAGTGGCAGTTGTGAGTTGTTCAGCATCCAAAGGTTGCTGAGAGCCACAATGATGTATTCCAGTGCGGACATAGACAGATCAGACAAGATAGAAGGATGACGGGCATTGATGCTTCACCGGCGAAACCTGGGGAAATGTAAAGATCTCTCAAAGAAATTGTTGAACAAGTCTTATTCTTACAAGCGATCACAACCGAGGAAGTTTATTCATCATACTTGGTGCTTTCTACAAGCGATCAATGACCGTTCATTATAAATCTAATACTTGTTTTAAATAGGTTGTTGATTATTTGGTGTCTATAACGACATAGTCGACAACTTGGTCATATGATGTTGGAGAGTGATTGGAGGAGGAAAGGGACAAATAGGACGTAAAAGGTAGGAAAATGGAAAGGGTTGGACGTGGACTGCCTTTCGTCTGGCTTCTCCACCTCGACCTGTCCGGCTTAGGTGCCCCCTTACCAGAAGCATACGTTTCCCCCGGCATAACTCTCGGGATCACCGAAGCACACCACGATAAGGTAGCAATCCCTGGGCAGGTACTTGATTTAGTATTTATCTAATCCAACACAAGACAAGTTCAACAAAGATGAAGGGTGTTCATTGAGGGAGAGTGGCCACTGAGAGGGGGGGGGGGGGGGACATTTATGTAGTCGATTCGGTGTTTTATAGAAACCATCAGTCATCCATAGCTCGTTGGATGTAAGAACGAACGATTTATCGCACAGACGTTTACAAATAGTCGAAGGCGTAGTCGTATTTAATACTTAACACATTCAACATTGGCGATTATTGTAATTGTATACGCCTGAACAGTGAACCATCGCCCAAGATAACACCTCTGAGTAAACAAAAAACCTCGCCTTAGGCTTTTCAAAACCACTCGTCAAGCTGGCAAAGTTCAATCAAATTGCTGACTACTGCTTGTTTTAAGTATAAGCTACTTTACACGAGTCACATCCTTCGTGTTGCGAATTACTCTACCATTGAGAAATGTTGGCAGAGGTATCATGCAATTATTTCGAAGCCTAGGCGGGAATGTTTAGCTTCACATTTGAAGGACGTACGTCGGACAAACTATACCTATAAGCTGATTGCATTGGATTTATCTAGGAGGAGTTTGAATTGAACACGCATGGAGTGGAGAATAGTTTACCTGACAGGTCAGTTTTTCTGTAATATTATCTGCACAGATTTTACTATTATATAAAACTGTCAGGAGTTGATGAACTATTGGCGCCAGAAAACTATTGAGTTGCTATTTGTGCATTACTATTTGACCATTACAAATATCTAGACACCAGCGGTCAAAATAGCAAGCTTACCTGCCGTAAAAATGAAAACACAAATTACTTGTTTACTTGTTTGTGCTCTATCAACCATTGCAGCTGTGCTATGTTCATGCTAATTAGGGAGACAGCATAGTATCAGCTACTATTATCACTGTCTTTATTTTATTCCAACTTCTTCTCATATTTATATTTCGTTTGCAACTATAACTATAAATATTTTGCAGGCACTCGTACAAAATATTTACAAGAATATTTAAATGATCAAAAAATAACATTGGACAGAATATTTAGAATGCCAACTAAATACTTAGCAGGCGTTCGTAAACCATGTCTAAATTGGCTATTCCACTCTAGATATCAATTTGACATCTACTAAAATTATCGTACAATCAGAGAATGCAATAATAGACTACAGAACGCACAACACATGATTGACTTAGTTTCTTGTATTGTTGTGTAATATATTGTACGGACCCATCGTGTAACCATATTCTTCCATGGTACGGACCTACTTTCATAAATAAATACATAAATCAACATTATAGTGTATTATTGTATACATATTGGTGTACACATACATACTCATGTTGTGTGGATTCAGATAAGGCCCCTGGGTTAACTCGCATAACAAGTGAAATAACCGAAGACTATACTTCTTGTTATTACAGTGATAGCGGACTAACAATAACATATTATTTTCTCTTCAAAACGTGAGTTTATATTGAACAAATATAAAACTTGCTCTGTTTTTATTCTTTGCATAAGGCCAAACTACCAGAGGGGTTTCAACTTGACTTGTTGTAAACATCTCAAGTAGATATTAAAATCTGTTCACATGAGTTACATTGTAGATGTAACAAAACTACGGACAGTTCAGGGAACTAGCAACACTATCATCGTATTGGCCTAATGCAAACAAAATAAAAACGGTTATCACATATTTGTTGTTTCTATAGCAAAGTAACTATATCCAGGCGAAGATGGTCAATATTGAAGGTTCACTGTTAGTGCAACAAATACCGGGTAAAATATACGTCGCAGCCTTAACGTAACTTATACCGACCTGAGAGCTTTATCAACTGCCCTTTTCGTGCACGCTGTCTCAACTAAAATCAACATATTCCTGGTCCACCAGACCATTCTTTTGATAACATGTTGATGATACCATTAACACAACACAAATTACTTCAGAAGTATTTATTCGTGAACCTAAAACATTAGAATAGTTACTCTACGTAATATACCCAGATTACATATTATTCTCAACAGCTGTTCTTAATAAAAGTCAATGTCATAAAGACAATATTAATGGTGACATCATTTTTTAAAATATGCAAGTCACAATACTTCCGATATTTAGCATAAACGCTGACTATCAATATAGCGTTCGTATTGTGGAGCGATTGAAATGGGTCTACAATTGTCTGTCTTTTATGCAGTGTTAGACCAATAAGAGTGGCGTACACACCCACACCCACACGCACACGCACACGCACTCACACACACGCAGTAAACCCAGCGGGCCTGTCACATTTCTATTTTGTCAACAACGATTTTCCCCCAATATTTCTTTGTTTGATATAGTTTGACGAGGCAATAGAAAAGAACCCGCCGAGCAGTGATTCTTATAAATGTGAGATCAATAAGTAAAGGATGAATAACTGGAACGGGGTTGGATCGGAGAGTTCCCGGGAACACATCTCAAAGCAAGTCGGGGAAGAGGAAGAAAGAGAGACGATATTGAGTCTGAGGCGAGCGAGACGACGGGAGAAAGAAACCCTCACCAGCTTTCAAACGTCAACAACCGAGAGAAATGTTATGTAACAGCTCTTGTAAGAAAAACGAAAATAAAGGAGCTGACCATTTAAGAGTCGAGGTAACAACCATCAATATCAACTTGATAGTCTAGAAGGTAACTTTGAAATCTCTTTTTCTTTAATCAATAATGCCATTTCGTGTTTATATCAATTCAAAACTTCTACAATGCGCTGTATGAAACGAGTGTGTTATTCTCATTTCATATCAGGCTCCGGCATCCCAGGCCAGACTATTATATTTTTCTCGGGGTTTAATTCGACGTTCCGTTTACTTTACCCCGCGCTTCGTCAACTGTTGTCACAGAGATCATTTAATATCTGTGCGTGAGTTAACCAGCAAATTATTTTTTTCTCTATGTTTGACAAGACAAGATGAATAGTACTTTTATACCCTCCCTTCACCCCGTACCCTTGTTATCTTAAATGCAATAATAATTGATCTCCTATTCTACCATTAACTAATCGTCATTTTTCTCCATTATGCAAAACGCGTGTTACTTTAGTAGACAGGATATCTGCATGTGTTGTGTATACGGAATGTTATGTATACGTGCTCAACGTTACAATTCTTGGCTTATGCCTGGCCAACATGGGTGCTCTAGTTCTCGCTTCTGTTTTGTATCGACTCATCTTTCCATCTCTGTATAATATGCATTCAATTTATACACTGTTCCATTCGAACAAGATTTTATTTCCTTCATTCTAAAATATAGTTTGTAATCTTTATTGAATTTATCCATAAGACAATTTAGCTGTCATACAAAGATCTGTTTTAACTTGTTGCAATGTATAGGCCCGCTAGTGTCATAGACTTCTTGGTATATCTAGGCCTAAACTATGATCGCAATCACATGCATTTATTTATAATACTTTTATTTGACAAATATATTAGTGATATTGTATTATGAATGAAACCAATGCTATACTGCTACAATGGTTAAGGCAGTACACTGTGAACTGTGAGATTATCAATGTATTGTTAAGGTAAGGCAATTAATGCGTTGCCACTTGAGTGTATCAAACACGCATTAGAGAACTAGTGACATTAATTAGTTGAAATTGAATGGTTTCGAATTCATTCGTTATTTGCAATCAGTTCGGCTTTAGCAATCCAAGCCGCATTCAACGAGAGTCTAACGAAGTTATCGTATTCATTCGATTAGTCAACAGACGCGGCAGAAATCAACGAGAACTCTTCGAGCTAAACGAAAATCCATCGTTATTTGTGGGTTGTGGCAATCAACCTCTTTGACTTGTCAAATCAATTCTGTAATTGATTTGGTGACTTCGTTGAGTGGTTGTTAAATTTTGAATTTATCTTGAAATCCGATGTATGCAAAGCAGTGCAGGCCAATGTTGAGAAAACTCGAATATTGTTTTGTAGAATGGTGTGAAAAATATACACATATTAATATTATGGAATGTTACTGTTAAAACCTGTGTTTCATGCGGTTGGAGCGTGGTTCTAACCACCTGCATCTAGAACTCTAGAAATATGAGTTTTGTAATCGTCTCGAATACCATGATTACAATAATAGAGAGCAAGAAGAACCATCAAGTCTTTCACTTGTATTGTAAGTTGTTTGGCACTGTTAGACCTCTTACAATAAGGATAACAGAGTAACAGGTCTTGTCTTATGATAGAGGAACAATCCCTGAGTGTTTAGGACATTATTCAAGCTGACCGAATTAGTTTTAAAATATATATATTTAGTGTAATTTGTTTCAATTTTAGTTTGTATATATTTAGTTTTGTTATTCTATGTAGTTGAGGGGGAAAAGTGGTGGCAGGATAGAAGAAGATGGAGAGGCTTATCTTCAATGCCGACAAACGCAGAGTTGGACGTGGCAACAGATGATGATGATGATGATGATGATTCTCTGTCGATTGGCAACAACGTTGGCTCCAGAGACCGATATTATTAATCTACGAATATTCTATAAATATTCTCCGAAATTTCCAATATTATTGTATGATTAACTATAGCGACATTGGATACACACCCACTCCACTCATATGACCTGACGTGTTTACCTCTATAATTGATACACATTACTCAACGAAGTAATTACCTGACGGTTGATTACGTCGAATAACACAATAATCAATCAATTATCTACTTGGGTACAACATTTAATCAGCTATTGTTACACCAGATATCAAACTCATTTGTATAGTAGTTATAACTTAGTTGTATAGATGAAAATACTACGTGCAATGAAACGACTCCGACGTATCTAAGCATCAATCAATCAATCTATACAATTGTTTTAAGATATTTGTTATGTATTGACATTTTCTCACTTCTCTAATATATTTCACAAGCAAGCATGAATACCGAAACAAGACAAAATATAAATAAACAGTAATGATTAAATGATATGTGATTAATGTTCATCTGTCAAGAACTTGAACTATATGGTTGCACTGATACATCGTGCAACGAATGTGAATGGACGTAAAGATGTGTTTTAATATTCTTGGTGGAGGTGCCGGGTTCGATACTTGGGGATGAAACTTCCTGCAGTGGCGGCTCGTGGGGGGGGGGGGGGGGGGGGGTGATAAGCCGTATACTGTCACATTATATTATTCTCATTGTAAGGCGAAATCCGTGTATCTACGGGTGACTTAAATCGTTTCTAAAATATAAAATAAACATATTTCATAGTTCAGATCGCAGAATAGACGTAAGAAAGTGTGAGCATTTCCTATTGATATCTCACAATCACCGCATCAGTAAGATTGTCTCTAGATCCGCCACTGACTTGTTATTGTTTGTTAACATGAGAGTTACTTTCTTGGCGACGCTATACAATAATAAATAGATATCGACCTACGCGTTCTGTATTTCCATATAGTACACTCTGCGTATTTCCGATAACGTGTTAACCATGATACTCGCTTAGTTCTAGAACAGGTAGAAAATATTACGAATATGTAAACAAGTTTTTTATATTAACCTGCTAAACTTTTATTTAATCGTACCGATTGAGGTGGCTGAGCGGTGAGACGCGAGACTCTAATTCAGGAGGTCACTGGTTCAAACACGGCCACCGGCAATCCTAACCGCATTTTTTACCAAGGTTTTAATCATTCACAAGGCGAATGCTGAGATTGAGTCATATTTAAAGTCCTCGGACATTCCTTCCCAAATATTCTAAATACCGCAATATCTAGTTAGTGACGAAGAATGGCATTTATTGTCTGTCCCTGGGCAGGTTTCCAAGCAAAATGTATTATTATTATTGTTTTATCGTTTCAATAGCTCTAAAAAGTAAGTTTTTGCAAACAAAATAAATAAACAAATTGATTTTAGAGTATAATCAAAACATTATAATTATGGAATAAAATAAAATCTTATACAATGTCATAATAATTATGGTAAAATGAAAGAAGCTCAAACCTTTTATTAGGACGATGAAACTTAAACTTCTGCTTTTGTAATGATAAAACTTACAACGATTCCCAGTGGCCAAATAAGGATATGCAAATGTAATAAATCCCATGCAAATATTTAGAAGTTGATAGTCTATACTTCAGTAAATATAAAATATAGAAGGACATATTATTACCCTGTTCTTATTTAGTAAACAAATTGTAATATTTTATCCCCACTCTTATATCTATCAAACAGAACTACTTGTTTGAAAAGAAAAGAAAAACAAGTTGCTTGTCAACGGTTATGTCAAAAGTGAAAGCTTTGCTTCTTAAAGCACATCTAATATTGAAAACCGGAGACCTTTTTGCTGTTGTGTAGGCAATATACGTAAGCGGATTGGCTACGAGCAGAGAACGCTACAAAGAGACTTCGCTTGTTTAGTAAACAATCCAATCCACTTTTGTTGACGTTCCTTCAGTTGCTTGTGATGACAACAAGATAACAAGATGAGTGCAGGCAGGGTAGCTCCGTGGACAATTTGTTGTTGAAGAGGTACACAAACTATTTGAATTGACAAAAGTCACAAAACCATCGTCTGCTGTGCGAATAAACTAGACACTCTTGCAGGATATAAAATATGGAGTTGTTTTCACGGTTTGCCTTATTCCTAACCGATAGAGGTGGCTCAGCGGTAAGACGCGAGACTAACTCGGGAGGTCGCCGGTTCGATACCGGCCACCGGTAGTCCTGACTGAGGTTTTTACCGAGGTTTCCTCAGTCACAAGACGAATGCTGGGATTGAGTCCTTGGACATTTCTTTCCAACTATTCTAAATACCGCAATATCTGAAGAGGGACATGGAGGTTTTCTACGAACATTATTAATATGCTTTCACAATTTTTGTAATACAGGAATTTTGTTTAATGGGTGGAATCGTAACTGAAAGCGGAATAGGAATGAACTCACTATATTACCGGATAAAGAGAGGGTTGTCACCCCTCTGAGATTGAGTTCAGGCATCCCCCTCTGGTACTCCTGCGTTTAGGGTGCGCAAAGTGGTGTCTTCACTAGAGATACTTTATTTCTATCAATTTTTTCGAAATTTTGCATTTTGTAGCATCTATCTATATCTTCTATTATAGTCATAGGTATTTATAGCCACAAATTGCTACAGAGCCAATTTATATTTTTTTGTTTACATTCTGTTCCCGATACCAATTCATCGGGGCTGCGGGGCTGGTGAAATCACCTCTAATTGCAAAACAAACATCACAAAAATCAATAAAAAGGTCACAGCTTATGTTCAGTAATATAGACTCACCGAAACCATTTAGCTATAGGGCCCTAGGGGCGGGGAGGGGGGGGGGGGGGGTGGGGGGTACAGCGGTTAAAGAGTAGGATAAACACATTAATAGAATGCTTTGTGTCGTTATGGTACAGTCACTTCCACGATTGCATTAAAACAAACAAGCATTCTGACTGACAACTATCACAACAACTAAAGTTCCGACGCGTAAACTAACATTGAGGGCCGACCCAATCAAGAAGTGATGTGAGCATGATGTGGTTTCCTAGGAACTATAAACTGTATAAACATTTGCAAATATTTGTATCGTTAGAGGAAATTAAGATATTATTTGCACTTACATTATCAATTACCAATTTGCATTACCAATATCAACCGTAATGATTTAAATATTTCAAACTTTTTTTAATCCTGGTCTTAGTTTTACTAAATAATGCCAACTTGTCATCATTTTTCTCAATCGTTCTCAAGGTGTCTAAAATCCATTTAATTTGCGCGGTTTTTTATAGTGACTACCTTTCCACCATAATTAGTTTTCAACAAAAAAATGATTTGCTTCAGACTTGAGTTCATAAATACATAATTGATAGAAAGCGAAATAAAAGTGCAGATTCACATTTGCTCAGCCTGTGGTCATTTCGGTTGAAGCTTGGGCTAAGTCTAACACGTGCACACATGCACGTGTATGCCACGTGCACACATGCTTAGTCGCAGACCATTGCATGATCAACGCAAGAGGCAAAGCCATGGATTAGGAACACGCAAGCTATCCAAGCTCTAGTTTTTTTCGCCACATTTTTATAAAGTAAATGTTATGGTAGATGTTGTTGTATATTCAGTAGTCATTTTATTAACAAAACATTAATACGCGAGTTAATAGACCGATACAATTTGATACAGTATATTATTTATTTTCAATATGGAATCGTAAACAGTGAGTTTCAACTGAGAACAATAATTGTTTTGTACAATCTAAAATTACAGACTTCGTTCTAGACACAAAAATATTTAAAATTCAAATTTTCTAAAAGATTTTATTCATAAAAGTTATCTAGACCCCCCCCCCCCCCCCCCCCCCCCCCCCCCCAAGGAAAATCAATGTCTCTCTTCAGGTGCTTGATGACTAGGTATTGTGGTATTTGGAATAGTTGGCAAGAAATGTCTGAGAGTGAGGGCTGTTAGTATGACTCAATCCCAGCATTCGCCTTGTGACTGAGTTAAACCTCGCCAACCCTTCAGTCAGGACTGCCGGTGGCCGGTATCGAACCGGCGACCTCCTGAGTTAGAGTCTATCGCGTCTTACTGCTGAGCCACCTCTAATCTGGAACAATTGCTATAATGAACAACACAAAATAGGTAACATAAATCTTTCATGAAAATGCTCTCAATTATAACTTAAAAGTTAATTGTTTCCACTCAGAAAACTCATAATATTCGCATCTTCAAGAGTATCAACTCGTTGTCGGAGTCTTTCATCCCCCCGGAAGGAACGTCTGGTAAGACGCCGATAGACGCTTCCAGGGTGGTGGTTTCGCTGCTTCCCCCGCTGATCTACTGCGTTAGCTTTAAATCAAACTTTCAACGGATCCATAAATCACGGCCTTGCATTCTCGTAAATAATTCAGCTTGAACCTGTATTGGCGCTATTAAATCACTCGCCGCTTACTGGAGGCACAAACTGAACACTTACAAGCAACAAACTGAACACTTACAAGCAGCCAACTGAACACTTACAAGCAGCAAACTGAATACTTACAAGCAACAAACTGAATACTTACAAGCAACAAACTGAACACTTACAAGCATCAGACTGAACATTTACAAGCAACAAACTGAACACTTACAAGCAGCCAACTGAACACTTACAAGCAGCAAACTGAATACTTACAAGCAACAAACTGAATACTTACAAGCAACAAACTGAACACTTACAAGCAGCAAACTGAATACTTACAAGCAACAAGCTGAACACTTACAAGCAACAAACTGAACACTTACAAGCAACAAGCTGAACACTTACAAGCAACAAACTGAACACTTACAAGCAACAAGCTGAACACTTACAAGCAGCAAACTCAACACATACAAGCAGCCAACTGAACACTTACAAGCAACAAACTGAACCCTTACAAGCAACAAACTGAACCCTTACAAGCAACAAACCGAACACTTACAAGCAACAAACTGAACACTTACAAGCAACAAACTATTCACTTACAAGCAACAAACTGAACACTTACAAGCAACAAACCGAACACTTACAAGCAACAAACTGAACACTTACAAGCAACAAACTATTCACTTACAAGCAACAAACTGAACACTTACAAGCAACAAACCGAACACTTACAAGCAACAAACTGAACACTTACAAGCAACAAACTGTTCACTTACAAGCAACAACCTGAACACTTACAAGCAACAAACCGAACACTTACAATCAAACAACCTGAACACTTACAAGCAACAAACTGACCACTTACAAGCAACAAACTGAACACTTACAAGCAACAAACTGAACACTTACATGAAACAAACTGAACATTTACAAGCAACACACTGAACACTTACAAGCAACAAACTGAACACTTACAAGCAACAAACTCAACACTTACAAGCAACAAACTGAATACTTACAAGCAATAAAAAGAACACTTACAAGCAACAAACTGAACACTTACAAGCAACAAACTGTTCACTCAGTCAACACACAACACTTACAAGCAACAAACTGTTCACTCAGTCTACACACAACACTTACAAGCAACAAACTGAACACTTACAAGCAGCTGTTCACTCAGTTTACACACAACACTTACAAGCAGCAAACTGTAAACTTACAAGCAACAAACTGTTCACTTAGTCTACACACAACACTAACCACAAGTTAGTCTAGTTACTCCCGAAAACACTCCCGCTAGTCACTCCCGCAAGTTACTTTCGCAAGTTACTCCCGCAAGTTACTCCCGCAAATTAATCCCGCTAGTTACTCCCGCATGTTACTCCCACAAGTTACTCCCGCAAGTATTCTACAAGTGTGTCCCGCCAGTTACTCCCGCATGTTACTCCCGCCAATTGCTCCCGCAAGTTGCACCCGAAAATTACTCCCGAAAGTTTTCCCGAACGTTTTCCCGCAAGTTGCTCGTGCAGGTTACTTCCGCCAGCTTCTCCCGCAAGTATGAATGAAGCCTGAATATAACCTTAGGTAAGTAGTAACCTAAGTTCAGATTAAGTTGTAACTTTAGGTTGGGTTACAACCTAACCTAACCTAACTATTTATTCCGCATGTTACTCCCGCAAGTTTTTTCGCAAGTTACTTTCGCAACTTATCTAGCAAGTTTGGTAAGTCAGTCCCGCATGTTACTCTTTCAAGTTACTCCCGCAAGTTACACCCACAGGTTACTCCCGCAAGTTACACCCACAGGTTACTCCCGCAAGTTTTCCCGATGTTCATCCCACAAGTTACTCCCGCAAATTACTCCCGCATGCTATTCCTGCAAGTGTTCCCGCAAGTTACTCCCGCAAGTTATCCTACACGTTACTCCCGCAAGTATGAATGAAGCCTGATAATAACCCTAGGTAAGGTTGTAACCTAAGGTCAGGTTAGGTTACAACCTAACCTAACCTAACTATTTATTTAATTTTGCCAGTTACTTCCGCATGTTACTCCCGCAAGCTACCCTCGCAAGTTTTCCCGTAAGTTATTCCCGCAAGTTATTCCTGTCAGTTACTCCCGCAAGTTTTCCCACATGTTACTCCTTCAAGTTACTCCCGCGTGTTACTCTCGCAAGTTACTCCCGCAGGTTTTCCCGCAAGTTACTCTGAACTACTGAACCCTCTACTGAACACTTCCAAGCAGCAAACTGAGCACTTACAAGCAACAAACTGAACACTTACAAGCAACAAACTAAACACTTACAAGCATCAAACTGAACACTTACAAGCAACAAACTGAACACTTACAAGCAACAAACTGAACAATTACAAGCAACAAACTGAACATTTACAAGCAGCAAACTTTTCGTTTAGTCTACACAACACTTACAAGCAGCAAACTGTTCACTCAGTCTACACACAACACTTAAAAGCAGCAAACTGAACAATTACAAGCAACAAACTGAACACTTACAAGCAGCAAACTGAACACTTACAAGCAGAAAATTGGTCACTCAATCAATACAAGAAACGTCCACGCACTGATATTACTTGTTTGTCCTCCTAGGCTCCCACACAAGCATCACACTGCGAGGTTGACCTCATACGATACGATACGAGATATTACGAGGGACTGGATCGTGGTTTCACAAAATATTTAGGAGAGTCAATTTTTGCGTAACACATTTTATTGGATCCAAGGTCCAAAAGTTTATTGTGGTGTTGGAAGTAATAAAAAAATACTTTCGAAAATCAAATTGTTATACGTCGAGGAATTCTCTATTTTGATATTGTTTACTTTGCGAAGTTATTTACTCATAGCTAATATTTGTTTATGTTGTTTGAATGAAAAGATTCTTTTGAATTTTGTTTGATGCCTTTGCCACTTTTGATGTAACATAAAAAAATTCCAAAGACGAACCGAAAGTAGTACCCCGGTCAAATAGCAATTTTACCCGGAATTAATTGGTACAGAATTTTTTTTTATCAGAAGTTGTTTGCTATATATACCTACATATGCCGAAGAAAGTTTACCGCCGTCCGACCCCCCTAATTAACGTAATTAATCAAAATGCTTTCATTAATTAATGCTTATATAATAGTTATTTTAAAAGATTTGTCTGATATTGTATATTAAATACATTAAGTAAAGCTTTTTGTGATAAGAAGAACATTGAAAACCTGTGTATAGATATTTCGGCAAGCATTAATGAATTAATTCAATATAATAACATTTTTAATAAAATGGTTCCCGTGTATAATTTGTATAATTAAATATATAGGTAATAGTTGTAAATACATAAGCAGTAACATATGAAACTTCTGTAAAAAGTTTACCGAAATAAAACTAGCATTCGTATGATAAATCAGCATAATTAATTATACATTAATTACCGATGTTTAAAAGGAATACATATTTGAATATATGCATCATGGGTATCAAAAGAAAGCTGCCGATACGGGGTTTTAATATCGGTATCTCTAGGCGAAGTAAAAAAAAATCCTGGGGGGGGGGGGGGGAATGCAGATGTTTCGTTAAACGTATCAATCGAAAGATATTAATACGTTGTTTTTAGGAAAAGTACTTCAACAGGGCGATAAAAGAAAATGTACCCTAGTACTTGGCTAATATATTGTAGAGGGGAGGGGGGGGGGGGGGGGGGGGGCTAAGTAAAAGAGCCCCTTGTAAACTCAATTTTAATGTTTACCCGATTTAATTGATGTGACTTCATAGATATGAGGTTCGATTGCTCCGATACAAAAGACCCGTCACGGCCTGGGTTAGAATAAGCCCAGAGTGACCCTGCTGGTCGGAAGAGGTGACGAAAGGAGACCCAGTGATATTCCTCCACCTCCACTATCCCACTGATGATTTATTTTCCCACTTGTCCCTGCCCTACCTTGCTGGACTCCCTTTATGACGATTGACGACCTCGCGATGTAGATGGACCTGATTCGGAAGACGTCATATGACCTAAGGGGTCGAGTACGTCGTTAAACACCGCCAATAATATAATCCGATACAAAATTCTAGACCCGTCTACCAAGATTCACTTTGCAGTGATCCACCAGGCACTGAGGGTAGAATTCTCATGGTTAGCTGACTCTACGTGCGGCATCATCTTGTGCTTGAAGTACTGTTATGATAGGTTATTGTCTTGACCCGATGTAGGAAGCTTAGTGAATCTTGATTTGTTAACCATACCTGCCCAGGGACTGCCACCTTATCGTGGTGGGCAGGTTTGCGTGCTTTGTTGATCCCGAGAGCTATGCCGGCGGAAGCGTATGCTTCTGGTAGGGCCACCCAAGCCGGACTGGTCGAGGAGGAGAAGTCAGACGAAGTGCAGTCCACACCCCAATCCCCTTTGCCCCCCACAGTCCCATTGAATATTTCTCCTCCCACTTGGCCCTGCCCTCCCTTGCTGGACTCCCGTATGACGACTCACGCGACGTACAATGGATCTGATTCGGATGTGGCTTTATTCTTCATTATCATCTTTCTCATCTTCATTATCACCCGCTCATCGTCTCGATTAGCCATCGTTGCATAAATATGAGACGTTAAGCCCCATTAATCAATCAATCGATTTGTTAATTACACACCAATAATATGGCCACTTGGTTGGGTTGGTGAGAAAATTTTGTTTGCTGCTCAAGCAAAAACAACAAGCAAACAGTCATGTTTGTCTCAACTGGATTATAGTGCGTTTATCACCATGCCACTCCGTTTAAAATGTATTTTTTTTTATTTTGCTATTATTGATAGCCCATTATAGTCGCCATCAACTACTACAGTGGTATTTTAGTATTTGCTTTTGATGTACTAAGCATGCATATTGCATAGCAGCTCTTCATAAGATTTGTCTCTAGACCAAAGTATAAACGATGCAGTCAATCCCTCCATAAAATTCAAAGCAATTGTTATTTATTTTTTCATATTCTATATTCTCGTATTCATATTCATATTCGTGTTCATAATCGGGGTCGGGATGGATCGTTACCTACCGTACATTTTCTCATGATAAATCATTACGACATTAAGATTGTATTGTCAACAGCGCTATAAGAACCATGTAGGTTAACTCTTCTATGATTTCTTAACTGCGATTGCAATCCCGATACCGACAATTGCGGTTGGGGCTTTATATTCCAAACAGTATGCACAAGAGAAGAACTTTGATCTTGCTTTGGAACACTCAAATAGTAAAATAATCTGAAGGTAGTGAAATTACTATTCTGTTGTTGAAGTGTGTCAGTGATACTTGTTCGTTTAGCTAAATTTGAGTTTATTTCACATCGGGTCTATTTGACTATATTTTGAAATGTTATTTATGTTGTTATTTTAAAACATACGAAACAAGTTAGTTATTGCTAGAATTTGATGTATATACATAAAAAGTAAGTAAGCTCTGGTATTTAAATAAGTACTGGTACGGCGCTGCGAAAGCGCCTTTTTTATTTACCCCCCCCCCCCCCCCCAACCGCCATCCTCCCCAATATATAAGCCAAGCACAAAGGTACATTTTTTTAATCGCCCTGTTAAAGTACTTTTCCTAAAAGCAAGGTATTATAGCTTTTATTTGATACGTTTGACGAAATACCTGCATCCCCCCCCCCCCCCCCCTCCCCAAAAGGAAAATGTAGTTTTTTGTTTTACTTCACCCGGAGATACCAACATTAAAACCTACGTATCGGCAGCTTCCTTTTGATACCCATAATGCATACATTCAAATATGTATTCCTTTTAAACAATCGGTAATTAATGTATTAATTAATTATGCTGTTTTATCATACGAATATTACTTTTATTTCGGTAAACTTTCTACAGTAGTTTCATATGTTATTACTTATGTATTTACAACTATCAACAATATATTCCATTATACCAATTATACACGGGAATCATTTAATTAAAAATGTTATTATATTTATATTCATTCATTAATGCTTGACGAAATATCTTTATACTGGTTTTCAATGTTTTTCTTCTTACAGAAGTCCTTACTTAATGTATTTAATATACAATATTAGAAAAATCTTTGAAAATAACGATTATATAAGCATTAATTAATTTTAGCAATTTAATTAATAACGTTAATTAGGGGGGTCGGACGGCGGTAAACTTTCTTCGGTGTATGTAGGTATATATAGCAAACAACTTCTGATAAAAAAAAATTCTGTACCAATTAATTCCGGGTCAAGCCTATTTCAGCTTCTATATTACCGGGGTATAGGGGCAGTTCAGGTAATACAGAAAATAATATGTGATGTTGAGCAACTTTCATGGAATTTGGCGAGCTTCATGTAAGTCGTTTGACTACCGTATCAAATATTCTTACGGTTGTTATTTTGTGAACCAATTTAATATTCTTTTATTTACGGTCACATTTTATAGTTGTTATTTTGAAAAGAAATTTATTAATTATTCTTTGATTATTCCCTAAAATAACATGTTTATCGATTACAATATTTTTTACTTTTTAGTTCAGTTTTTAGTTCTTATACAATCATATTTGGCTAAAAATTACCTTTCTACTGTGTTATGTTTTATTTATTTATTTATTTATTCATTCATTCATTCATTTATTTACTACCTCATTCTGGTTGTTCCAATAATGGGACTATAGTTGATTGTGTCGTATGGTGGCGGTGCCAGGTAACCTTGGCACAGTGGTATACAATATACATACAATGACACAAACCAGACTTTACACAAGTAAACTGTTAACATGTTCTTGTAGCTTCATAGTCGGTATCATACATCCTTGGCTTCATTTGTGACCACTCCATTTCCCTCCTGTTCTCTCCTCTTCTCCCCTCCTCCCGTATCCTCTTCTTTTTATCCCGGCCCTTCATAACTACTTGAGCCCGCAAAGTACTAAGTTATTACTACCTGTATTCAGAGTTGACTCTTCAAATATATTCGTTTGCTCTCAACTTGGTATTTGTTTACTATTCCATATGAGCATTTATGTTTTAGTTTAATTAATTAAAGTTAGGTTTACATAACTGCGGTTCTGAATCTGTCTACTTGTGTATAACGTAGTAGCGAGAACTAAAGAATCACGGAGTAGTTTGAAAGCAGTAGAAATAGATTGTTTACAGAGTTATGACGTCAGAACCTTTTAATCACGAGCAAGATGGCACAGGTCCGTTTCTGAGCGTGTTTTGACAGCAATATCTTTGACTTGCTGTTAAAGCGATATTAATGCACCATTCGAGCCGAAACCAAAATGATTTTCAGAATTGATCTAGAAGGCCGTGATTTGCTCTATCTAAGGGTCATTGATAGTTATGTTAAGGTGCGTTTTTCACTGTTGTGCATTGTTGTCATTGAAGAGCTAGAGGGCCGTGCTTAGCTCTATCTAAGGGTCCTAGATCAATTCTGAAAAAGGTCTATTAGATCCCGTTTATTTTAACTTGAGGCACAGACAACTGTGCTTGAGGTAACTAGTACGCAAATAAACAAAAATTGTGTGAGCATTCCATTTGTCGGAAACAAAACTGGATTAAATTACAATTTGTTTTAGGTCTAGTGAGCAATCACATAAAGAGTCATAAAATGTCAGTTTAATCTAAGAAGACCAAACCAGACCTAGAATGAGTGATTACGATTAAAAGGGTTCAAGAATATGCCTTGAGACAACTCGTCTTCAAAAGTGTGTCATGTTTGGTTTGATTGTCGTTGCACTCAAAATGCGGTATTGTTAGTTTCATTGTTGCTGAATCCATACATGTGATGTTGTTGGTTCGAGTATTGTTGTGGTCGTAAAGGAATCATTGTTGATTTTGTTCTGTAAGTAATTTATAATGTTCGCTTCTAATTATGAAGATATTTGGTCATGTGTGCAAACCATGATCCAACAATATCTCTCCTTTAAATCATGAGTGCAAACAAGCAATTCAGAACTAATCTAAGAGCCTTAGATAGAGCTAATCACGGCTCTCTAGATCTTCAATGACAACAATGCACAACAGTAAAAAATACACCTCAATATAACTATCAAGACGTACTCTTAGATAGAGCTAATCACGGCTCTCTAGATCAATTCTGAAAATCATGGGAGACCGTATGACAGGTAGAGTGCGCTGTGAGCGATGACGTTCAGTTTACCTATTATATATAATTCATGCCTAATACACTAACTACAGAAATTTTGATTAAAGACATACTTAAGCACTTAAAAGTTAATTCTTAGTAAGCGTTATGTTATTAAAATAACAATCAGCTGAAGAATTCAAAAAAACAAGTGAAACCTAGTACAATGCTTGATGGAATTAAACAGTCTACCACACTCTTCGCGCGCAGGTAAGGTTAAGCCGTCCCACAGCCATCTGTATTTACACGACATCATTGAATGGGTCAATTGAGGGGCATACTGACATTTGTGTGAACAGGAACGCTCACAGCGCTGCTGGCATACGGTCTCCCATATCGAGAGAATGGAACGCAGTATCACCTTCCTATTGCTCGAATACCTTAGATAGCCGCGAGGGTAGTTCAACCCTGACGTCATCATCTTTCAGAATACAGACGGACCAATAAATAAATAAAAGCTTTTCTCTCACATCGCTATGGTTACTTCGATGCGTCGACCTCCATTGCCATAGTAAAGCTCTTCTCTCACATCGCTATGGTTACTTCGATGCGTCGACCTCCATTGCCATAGTAACGAGGAACGTATTGAATACAAACGTGTTTTATATTTCACTTTTCATCGAGCAAGTTGTGTAATCTTAAGTATTCGCAGCGTAGCTCGGAGATATAAGAATGGAATACCCGTTTGAGTATTTGAGAAGAACGGGAATTTAAACTACAGACTGTGTGGAGGTACTGTTTTATTTTTTTATGTATATTGTTTAAGAGATTTTGGATTTAGACATAGTTCGGAGTAAACACGTGACCGGAAAGAATTTAACGTTTACAATTTGTGTCATGTATTGTTTTGTTTGTTTATTTAAAAATGATTAAAATCACAATATACGTAGCCATAACATTTTTGAATCCCCCTATAAGCGTAACTTGAGGTGGGGTGGGGCGTAACGCAAAAGTGTATAATAGAAAAATGAATAAATAAATTTAGAGATATGAAAATATTGCACAATACAGGAAATAAATAATTGTTGAAAATGGTAAACCTTTTATAGCATTGTTTTACAAACACAAGAAAGAATAAGTTAATAATATAACTTGGTGCTAGAGCATGCATTGTAGGAACTAAATCTATAAGACTATGATTACAACTTGGTTATTAAATTAATTGGTCAGCATTAAGTTAAAATACAGTTACGCTAAATCTAAGAATTTCTGGCTTAACATTATAATGTTAAAAAGTAGAGGCTCAAAAGCTATAGGCCTATGACCTAACTACGTTATTATTATTTTCTATTACACAGGTTTATGGTCGGTGCACAATAGCCCGGGAAGGAGCTCCGGTAACGGTAACGGGAAAGTTCGCTATAATTTAACATTGCCCGGTAACGTTAACGGTAACGGGAAGCTCCTTCCCGGGCTATTGTGCACTGACTATTAGTGTTACTTTTATCGAGTGAAAATCGCTGTTTTGTTAATTCAAGATAAATCTCTGAATGTTTCCCTCCCTGGCGATATAATTAGCCACATGATAAACAAGTATTCTCTCTCGATGTACTTGAGTTACCCCCCCCCCCCCCCCCTCCCCCCTCCTCTGTTTGTACTAGTTTATACGGAGAGTTAATTATGACCCTGGGGGTTCGCCCCATTCTTCGTCGCTTCGCAGGTGATTTTAACTTAGCGATCCCGGCTAATCCCGGCTAATCCCGGCCTTGTTCCACGACGAAGTTGCCGGGCCTACCAACTACGAGCCCCTCTCACCGTGGTAGATATAACGTATCGGGTAACAACACTGCAACGATATAATTAACCTTAATTTGCAATACCGCGTCACTCGCGCTGAGTTAAGTATGATGAACAGGGAGATCAAAGTTATGGGTACGAACAAGATCCATTCCCAGCTAACAAATTGATATCAAAAAGACATCTTAAAGATGTCATTTTATGATTAACTGGATATCTTAAAGATGTCCATAAAGATAGGAAATGATATCTTTAAAGTAACTTTAAGACGTTCCTATGTCCCACTTTCAGACATCTTTATGATATCATTATAAGATATCTTAAAGATATCATGCAGATGAACAAATTGATATCAAAAAGATAAATTTAAGATATCTTTTTGGGATTAATTGTATTATTTTGGATAGGAAAAGATATCTTTAAGGTATCTTTAAGATGTTTCTAAAATTCTCCGTTCATCTTTATTACATCAATATGAGCTATCTTTAAGACTCCATGCTAAGATAAAAAAAAGATGTCCACAAAGATAGGAAAATATATCTTTAAGTAATCTTTAAGACATTCATATGGCCCACTTTCAGATATCATTATTAGATATCTAAAATACGTCATGCTAGACTATATCTTTAAGATGTATATATATTTCACTTTTAGACATCTTTACGATATCATTTCAAGATATCTTTAAAATGTCATGAGATGATATCTTTTTGGTAGCATTTCTAGTTACCTTTAAGTTATCAAATAGATATGTAAAAGACACCTTCCACAAACCAAAAAAAGATCTGTAAAATGATATCTTTAATGCATCTTGGGGTTGATATCTTACAGACATCTAAAGGATGTCAAATTGATATGGAAAAGACATCAGTTCATCTAAAACAAATTTAAAATGATATCTTTTAGATATCTTTGGAGCGATATTTTAAAGGCATCTTAGGAGCGGTATCTTAAAGACACCCTAAAGATATCAAATTGATATGAAAAAGACATCCATCCATCTTAAAAGGGTCTTTGAAATGACATCTTTAAGACATCTTTAGAACTGTATCTTAAAGACACCCTAAAGATATCAATTTGATATGAAAAAGACATCCATCCATCTTAAAAGAGTCTTTGAAATGACATCTATAAGACATCTTTAGAGCTGTATCTTAAAGACACCCTAAAGATATCAAATTGATATGAAAAAGACATCCATTCATCTTAAAATGGTCTTTGAAATAACATCTTTAAGACATCTTTAGAGCGGTATCTTAAAGACACCATCAAGATATCAAATTGATATGAAAAAGACATCCATCCATCTTGAAAGGGTCTTTGAAATGATATAATTAAGACATCTTTGGAGAAGTATCTTAAAGACACCCTAAAGATATCAAACAGACACTTTTGGAGTGATATCTTTAAGACTTCCAAAATGCATCAAATTGAAATGGAAAAGGAGCGCTATATCCATCTGAAAAATATCTTTAAGACACCCTACAGATATTAAATTGATACAAAAAAGACAGCAATCCATCTTGAAAAGTTCTTACACATAATATCCGCAAGATATTAGTGGACATGGGACTGGAAAAAGAAAAATGAATTAGTTCAAGTTACAGTATGTAACAATTTTTTAGACATTCACTGCTGAAAATAATATTAAAATGTTGGAAAATACACATACATGTTCATTTCTAAATAATTTTATTCCAATATATTGGTTGCCATACAATAATACAATAGGCATCTGGCCTACACATATTGTTAAACCAGTTTCCAGATATTTATACCAACCCTGTAATAATGAACAGAAAAATTGTGCAATAAGAAAGAAAGAAATATTTTCAAAATATAATGAAGGAGAGGGAAACAAAAACGGTGTTTCAAAAACATTATTTCAAAAACATGTTTAAAAGTTGGATGCAAAAATGATTGCCATAAAATAACAATCATATGTTACAAACCCACACAGCAGAATTGACATCAAACATTTGATTTACAATGTATGCTGACATACTGAAATACAATTATAATAACAAAATATTTTTCCAAAGACAAATACATGATTATAATCATAATCATAAGAATCCCAATCACAATAATCATGATTATAGAACAAGCTAGATATATATATTTTATAATATAATCTAGGTTCAATGATCAGTTAATGAACAATCTGTGTCCTCTTAATCCTTGTCTGCTTATCTGAACCCAAACAGAAGATATAGTCGCATTTATTCCAACACATAATATTACTCTATTTGAATGAAAATATAAATCCCAGACAAAACTATAATATAACTCAAAATTATAAATAATAATCTAGATTGTATGTACATCTTGGTATTCTAGATATCATATTTGTAACGTTATGTCCCGAAAACAGAATATAGTAGAGAGATACAGAGAACAGAATAAAGTAAAACACATATATGTGTTTTTGAGAAAATAAAATAATGAAAAAATACCAAAACTAATAAAATGTGACAAATTAAAAAAAAATGTTTTAATAGACATTATAACTTTATTTTTACCTGAATCTGGTAAGTGTATTTATTATTTTATCGATTATTAAATCTAGGACAAAGAGTCATCGTCGGTCTAGGCTAAGCTTATATAATAAACTACTACATGTACTAACTTGTTTATATGTAGCTATACGTCCCTCGGTTAAGGCACGAACATCATATCGCTAGATATCTCGTCACATAAAGTGTGCATGATTTTAAACGAGTGCTTGAAATATATACCATAAATAAGGTCCTTTTCCTTCCTTTGTGTATCAAGAAAACATTCTAAAAATGGGGATTTTGTTATTCTATGCTCAATTCCACTGTCTCTTAGATTTCGAGTAGGTCCCTCATTCCCAGCAACGACTATTATAAAAGTTTAGAATAAGAATGACGGCCCCTCCATATCCCCTCCACAGCTACGTCCGACCCCCTTCAACTCCGTGACAACTTGACAAAATGAAATACGTAACTGAAAATCAGTTTTTTTCAGTTGTTCAGTTTGTTGTTTCACGGAGTTGAGGGGGGTCGGGTAGCAGTGGAGGGGATAAGGAGGGGCCCGTCATTCTAACATTCTCAACTATACCACAGAATGGATTTTTTTATAACTGCATACCGGTAGTACTTCAAAAATGTGTATGTATATATTATATATATGAAACAAAAATGTTTGCGGGTTATTCCGCCACGTCTTACCTTCATAATAACGCCGATGTTCAAGAAACCACCAGGTCCCTGAAACGTCGGCATTATTATGAAGGTGGCGGAATAACCCGCAAACATTTTAATTTTATTGACATAAATCATGGCCACAAAAGTTTAGTTCTAATACATATATATGTGTGTTTTTACGTAGGTTTTTCTCGGATGTAATGTGACATAATAATTCCTTCGAGTTTCAGAGTTAAAATAAGTTTTATTACCAACGTTTCAGGCAGATCATGGAGGATTCAACACGGTATTGAGTACAATCCGGCTGTTCAATCCTCCATGTAACCACTTTAAACTCGGATTGGATCGGTTGAATCCAATCCCCTAAAAAGCTGGGATCGTATTAAGAGATTGTATTGAATCTGTGCATCTAAACGATTTTCTAGTATCGTATCGAATTCACCAAGGTTGTTGTTGTTGTACGTGTGTATTGTGACAGGTGACGGCGATCAGCCCGCGGTTTAAAGCGTCATAACGGGAACACAGACGTCGGACTGTGCGTGTTTACTTAAAAAACGAGCTGTAATGTCTCAACGAAACGTGTGGTCGTGTGGAGGGTAACATGACAAAAAACAAAATTAAGGTTATGGTACAAACTGCGGTTCACCAATATAAGGTCGATGGTTACACCCTTGTTACACCAACTAATGCATCCACTTTCTGCAAGGTCTACTTGATCTCCGCCTAGCGGAGGCTCGTCGAACTCCCAAGTTAGGTCGAAGGTCGCAGTCCGTTCCACTATGGTTCCACAATCCGCTAGGCGAAGATCAAGTAGACCTTGACGTTCTGATAGCCAGATAAAAG